>CM054058.1:256934050-257321732 GCA_028641055.1 Alopecurus myosuroides
CTTACCGCCATTGCCAAATCCCTCGAAGAGTACGGGACGACGCACGCGGTGATCTAAAAAAAGCCGATGAAGATCCTGCCTCCCAAGGGAGGAAGACGAGGCCTGGCCTTCGTTTCCCGCCGAGGATGGTCGCCGCGGAGCTGTCGGTGTCCCGGCGGAGGAAAACCAGCCGACGGAGAGAGGGGAAGCTCAGGAAGGCGGTGAGAGAGATAGAGCGAGTGATATGACTAGAAGAGAGAGAGGGGGAGGTGAGCGCAATTAAAGGGCGCGCCTTCCCGAAGGGGTTGACGCTACGTCTCCCGCGCAATAAAGGGCCGGCCTGGCGCCAGTTGCCCAAAACATTTCACAAAAGAGAAGAAAAATAATTTGAAGTGGAAAGAAAAACAACTAATACAGAATAATAATAAATTAACCATAAGATACTCCATCCATTTTATCTGACAGAATAAAAACAATTTCCCCAATTTTTTTGAAAGACAAAATGCAGATTCAATAGCTAGCCCCGCTGGGGAAAAAGGCGGAACTGCCGTTCTGACCCTCTACGTTAGCCGAAAGGGGGTAGCAAAGTGGAACCAATTGTTTGGTTGTGTTAGTTAGGCCGAAGGAACACCCAATACAATGGTAGGGCCATCATCTTGGAAAGATTCCCCCAACTCCGTCAGATCCGGGAGTTTCGGGCTCTAGGTACGTAGTCCTGGAACACGCCAAAGAGAATCCGACATTGGTGAAACCCTAACACAGAGGGCGAGTGAATCTTGGGCATCCAAGACCCATGCCACACTCTATCACACGTGGTGTGGCGTGTAATGGGATTCGGTGGCATTCAGACGATCCGGAGCCCCCTCTCCGGATAAACCATAGCCCTGCTGGGAAAAAGACGGAATTAATTGTCGTTCTGCCTCATCTACATGAGCCGAAAGGGGGTAGAAAAGTGGAACCAATTTCTTGGTTGTGTTAAGTTAGGCCGAAGGAACACCCAATACAATGTCAGGGCCCACATCTTGGAGATATTTCCCCAGTTCCGTCAGATCCGAGAGTTTCGGGCTCTAAGTAATCCTGGAACAAGCCAAAGAGAATCCGACGCCGGTGAAGCCCTAACACACAGAGAGAGAGGTAGTCTCGGGTATACAAGACCATTCCACACTCTAACACACATGGTATGTCATACCATGGGATTTAGTGGCATTCATACGATCCGGAGCCCCCTCCGGAGAAACCATAGCCCCGCTGGGGAAAAAGGAGGAACTGCCGTTCTGGCCCCTCTAAGTGAGTCGGAAGGGGGTAAAAAAGTGGAACCAACTGTTTGGTTGTGTTAGGTTAAGCACAAGGAACACCAAAGAAAATGTTAGGGTCAACCTCTTGGCAAGATTCCCCTAGTTCAATCAAATCCGGGAGTTTCGGGCTCTAAGTAGTCCTGGAACCCGCTAGAGAGAATCTCATGCCAGTGAAGCCCTACCACAGAGAGCGAGGGACTCTTGGGAATCCTATAAACATGACACACTCTAACACACATGGTATGGTATATGTACCATCGGATTTTGTGGCATTCAGACAATCTGGAGCCCCCTCCGGAGGAACCATAGCCCCGCTGGGGAAAAAGACGGAACTGTCAATCTGCCCCATCTATGAGAGTCGGAAGGCGGTAGCAAAGTGAAACTAACTGCTTGATTGTGTTAGGTTAGGCCCCAGGAACACCCAAGAGAACTGTAGGGCCCAACTCTTTGCAAGATTCCCCCAGTTCCGTCACACCCGGCAGTTTTGGGCTCTCATTAATTAGTCCTGGAACCCGCGAGACATAATCCGACACCGGTGAAACCCTAAAACAGAGAGTGATGTAATCTCGGGTACCCAAGACCATGTCACTCTAACACACATGGTATGTCATACCATGGGATTTGGTGGCATTCATACTGTAACACCTGGGGTGTTACCCTAATAAAGAGTTGTTTGTTTTCTTTTTTGCTTGCATCACATGCATCATATTGCATTGCACCATGTTTGCATCACAACTGAAAAATTCAAAACAATTTAAACCTTCACACATTTCTAAAAATTTCAATTGAAAGTTGCAACTCAAATTGTTTTCAATAAGTTGAAGTTGAATTTATTTCAACTTGCCTACTAAATAAAATTTCCCCTGTTATTAAAACCCTAATGGCAAATTCAAAAAAATTCAAAGCAACTCAATCCTACTCATCATATTTCAATATGGTTTAAATATTAAAATTTGGCAAACAAATTAAATTCAATAATGTTTGCAAATTGCTTGAAGTTATTAAATAAACTTTGTTTATTTCCAAAACTCCAACCCAAACACTATTTGAGAATCACCTAACAATTTAATATCACCTTAATAATTCAAGTTGTTGAAAGTAATTTTTAAACTACCTTGTTGTTGTTTTGCAAATTCATAAAATTTATTTATCAAATAAATACCCCAAACTCTATTTGGAAAATTCAACTAACTATTTTAAATCCAATTCAAACTTTAAAACTTGTGAAAAATACTGCTAACCTTTGCTTTCATTTTCTGTTTGAAAAGTAATAAAAATATTTAATAGAATAAACCCTCCAAATTCTCTCCCTCTCCTCTTCCATCCTTTACAAAAAAAATGTGTTCATAAGGAAAAACAAAAAGAAAAAAAATGAAAGAGAGAGGGGTGAGCTGAAAGTTTGTGACGCCCCGAGATCGGGCACTATGCAGATTTCAGCATTCCCGCCAAAATCCACATAATAACCGATTCCAGGTTGCCACGTCTGATAACATTACAACGGTTCACGAATAATCCACAACAACAACAGAAAAGATATATACAAGAGGACTCAAACGAGCCAAGGATACAACTGATACAATACAAAGATCCAAATAATAGCGGAAGAAACAACATAGCGTCCGGCTACGGACAAGATACAAATTGGACTAAGAGTCCTGAAGATAACCGAGAGCGTCCAATCCCTGCCCAGGCCAAGCCGGAGGGATTCCCAAGCTAACGTCGTCAGACTTCAAACCTGCTGACTGCAATGTTGAATATGCAGCCACGAAAAAGGATTCGTGGGTCAGTACGGTTAAGTACTGGCAAGTGGATAAACCATACTCACAAGATACCAGCGTAACCAATCATCACAAGATACAAATACTTTGGGATCAACGGAAAGGAAGGGGTTATTGCAAATAAGCGACAGCGGGCTGCACTAACCAACTACAGAGGGATACTACAATTTCCGGCTAACAGAAAGAAGATAAGATCGAGTATGGTAACCAACTGAAAGATAACTTCAAACAAACCCATCCTGGATCTCGCCCCTTTATCCAAAGAAGCAATCCGAGGATAACTCACGCAGTTGAAATAATGATGGTTCGGATTATTTTGTCAATAAGCCTATTACTAGTCAAGTTGTTAATCATTGGGTGTAAGGTTGTTAATCATTAGGTTTAAGTTGTCCTGAGTACTTGTTAGCCAGTACTTTCACCAAGTAATCCATAACCGCGGAAAACATGGCTTCTCGAGAAGATTATCCCTGCAGGGTTGCACCACTTTGGCCGTACACGTAAGAATAACCCGCCAGACGGGGGATCAACCCACCAAGCGAGGTACTCAACACAACTCAACTCTTCTTCGCATCAAGCCCAAAGCACCTTGGGCGCACGGCTAATCGAGCCCAGAAGAAAATGGACCCTCATAGCACTCTAAGACCGTGTCCCCCTATATGCCGACTACGAAAGTTCCACCCGGGTACCAAGGGCTCGCAAGATCATGCATGCAGCAAATGGAAAACCCGAACTAAATGAGGCGATTTGGACGAGATGCGAATCGAGTCAAATTGAGGGGGGCGCCCATACTCGCTTCCCACATGCGGGTAGTGCGCTCATCATGGATCAGTAGACAAGACCCTTTTCCTATTAGGGTCGACACTAGCAGTCCTCAAAACCACTTAGGGCCTCCTGCCGGTGCCTTATCATCAAATTATTATTACCATTAGCATTAACAGGATTGATTGATTAACATCGAGCCCCCGGGACAATAATAGTAAAAGAAGTAACCGACAACAGACTCGAGCAAAAGCAACCCTAAGCATGCAGCTACGACACGAAGGCCAACGAGGTAAACAATCAACAGTTAATAGGAAGTGGAAGGAAAGGCTATATCATGGTTGCAGGGTAAACATACAATAGGACCGAGACACAAGCATCGTATCAATAGGCTAGAATAAGAACAACGGAAAGAATCGGTAACAAGTGATGAAAGGTAGCCATATGGCAGCAAGTGAGTATACTTATCTGAGATCCCGCAAGGTAGCAGAACTTGTCGTTGCTCACATCATCTCAACGTCCTATCCGGGAAGAAGCAACGAACCTCGAACAAACACCGGATGCAACAATTACTACTACGGCAAAAGATCCAGCATGATCCTATTTTATATGCATGACATGGCAAGATGCAACAGGGGAAACAACTTAAGCAATTCAATCGGAACCGGAGTCCGGAGAAATAGGAATTGGTTCAAGTTGTTTAGCTAACCATCAATTTAATTGTTATTTAGCATGGCAACAATGGAATAGATGAGTAGGCAATTTAAATGGAAGGGGCAACAGCTGGAAATAATTAGCCCACACATTCCATATGTTGTCATATAGGTGAACATGCATAACAAGATCTAAAATGCACAAGATAAGATGCAAAAAGAGATATGGATGGCATGAACATATTCCTTGCAATCTTCTGATTGAAAAACATATTTTATTTGTTTGATTTGGAATTAAAATGAATTAGTTATGAATTTTGGCAATTTAAATTGCATTAAATAAGAGGTGAAACAATTATTCAAATTAATTGTTGCAAACCAGAAAACAAAGTGGATATTCAAGTGTGGCATGTGATTATGGATGGATTTCATGTTTGGAGTATTTAATTTGGAGCAACCATTTGCAAGTTATTAATTATGCCATTTAATTAACCAATTTAAGGATTATTAAATAACATTAATTTTAATTGCCCAAAATGCAAAACAAAGTTGATAAACAGAAAGTACATTGAATTTGGACTGAAAAACATAATTTATTTGTGTTATTTGAATTAATTATGAAATTAACCAAATTTGAGATGAATTGTTTAAATTTGAAATTTGAAATAATTTGAATGGTGCAAAACAGAAAACAAATGTGATATTTGAAAAGTTCATGAAATTTTGATTGGAATACATATAAAATTTGTGTCATTTGGATTTGTGGTTTGAAACTTATGTGCATTTGATGTTTAGGGTTTATTTTGCAAAAGGCAGGGATGTGGTTGTGAGGGAAAAACAGTAGAGAGGGGCTTTGTTGCAAAAACTGGAAGGACAGGGGTCCTGCTGCGAATTCTGCTACCAGATCTGGATCTGGCGCAGATCCACAGCCACCCACGACGATGACAGGCGGGCCAGGGGGGCACGCGGGCGCCACGAGGTGTGGGTAGAAGGTGACGTGGCCTGGGGGTCACTGACCCGTGGGCCTGAAGCGCCGCGTGGAAATTCGCAAAAAAAGGGGGCGGGGCAGCGTGCCCGCGGGGATTCGACCCGCTGCCCTCGTGGCGCGAGCGCACGGAGTGAACCACTACGCTACTGCATCGGTTGTGTTGGTTCAGATAACTAACGAAAGAAGAGGTGTACACTGCGGATGTAACTGAACTTGGCAGCGAACTGAACCTGACGGAACAACAGCACCGATCGACGGTGGTTCTCCGGCGGGGCACGACGGGGTGGTGGCGGGCTCGCGGTGTGCGTGCGGTGCGTGCCTAGGGCGTGTGGAGACGCGGACAGGAGAGGGGAAGGGGAGATACGGAGCGCTCACCTCGGTGCTCGTCGTAGGAGTCTGTCGAGGTGCAGCGGCGGGCGGAAGTTCCCGGCGACGGCGTGGTCACTCCTGTTGCTTCCAGCGACCGGCGAGGGGACGGAGAGGTGGAGGATAACGCCGGGGTTCCATTCCCATCACCAGTTGCTCCTCGAGGTGGCCGTGGCGAGCCCGCAGCGTCCAACTTCTGACGGCGACGGGAGACAGAGGTGGTTCTCTGACGGTGGATGGGGTGGAGGTTCAGAAACAGAAGGTAGATCGGGGAGGGGAAGAGAGGTGAGACGGCGACGCTAGCTGGGAGAGAGGAAGCTAGGTCTAGCAGAGGGGAAGGTGGTGGATACTTATGGAGAGAGGAGCCACAGTACGGCGGTGATCGTAGAGGGGGGAGAGGGGATCGGATGGTGGGGTTGCAGTCGTACAGCAGGACAGCGATAGGAGGAAGAGGTACAGCGCAAGCTTGGTGGGCTGGAGAGGAGAAGAAAGAGATTGGGCTGGAGAGGAGTAGAAAGAGATGGGCTGGATGGGAGAAAAGGGAAAAGGGGGGTGGGCTGCCTCCTTTCAGCTCACCCCTCTCTCTTTCATTTTTTTTCTTTTTGTTTTTCCTTATGAACACATTTTTTTGTAAAGGATGGAAGAGGAGAGGGAGAGAATTTGGAGGGTTTATTCTATTAAATATTTTTATTACTTTTCAAACAGAAAATGAAAGCAAAGGTTAGCAGTATTTTTCACAAGTTTGAAAGTTTGAATTGGATTTAAAATAGTTAGTTGAATTTTCCAAATAGAGTTTGGGGTATTTATTTGATAAATAAATTTTATGAATTTGCAAAACAACAACAAGGTAGTTTAAAAATTACTTTCAACAACTTGAATTATTAAGGTGATATTAAATTGTTAGGTGATTCTCAAATAGTGTTTGGGTTGGAGTTTTGGAAATAAACAAAGTTTATTTAATAACTTCAAGCAATTTGCAAACATTATTTAATTTAATTTGTTTGCCAAATTTTAATATTTAAACCATATTGAAATATGATGAGTAGGATTGAGTTGCTTTGAATTTTTTTGAATTTGCCATTAGGGTTTTAATAACAGGGAAAATTTTATTTAGTAGGCAAGTTGAAATAAATTCAACTTCAACTTATTGAAAACAATTTGAGTTGCAACTTTCAATTGAAATTTTTAGACATGTGTGAAGGTTTAAATTGTTTTGAATTTTTCAGTTGTGATGCAAACATGGTGCAATGCAATATGATGCATGTGATGCAAGCAAAAAAGAAAACAAACAACTCTTTATTAGGGTAACACCCCAGGTGTTACACATACGATCCGGAGCCCCCCTCCTGAGATACCATAGCCTCCCGCTGGGGAAAAGGCGGAACTGCCGTTCTGGCCCCTCTACGTGAGCCGGAAGGGGGTAGCAAAGTGGAACCAACTGTTTGGCTGTGTTAGGTTAGGCACAAGGAACACCAAATAAAATATTAGGGTCCACCTCTTGGCAAGATTCCCCTAGTTCCATCCAATCCGGGAGTTTCGGGCTCTAAGTAGTCCTGGAACCTGCTAGAGAGCATCCGACGCTGGTGATGCACTCACATAGAAAGCGAGGGACTCTTGGGCATCCAAGACCCATGACACACTCAAACACACATGGTATGGTATAACATGGGATTTGGTGGCATTCAGACGATCTGGAGCCACCTCTCCGGAGAAACCATAGCCCCGCTGGGGAAAAAGACGGAACTGTCGTTCTGCCCCATCTACGTGAGCCGGAAGGGGGTAGCAAAGTAGAAATAACTATTTTGTTGTGTTAGTTTAGGCCCAAGGAACACCCAAGAGAATGGTAGGGAACAACTCTTGGCAATATTCCCCCAGTTCGGTCACACCGGGGAGTTTCGGGCTCTCATTAATTAGTCCTAGAACCCGCGAGAGAGAATCCGACACCGGTGAAACCCTAACACAGGCAGCGAGGTAATCTCGGGTATCCAAGACCATTGCACACTCTCTCACACGTGGTGTGGCGTGTAATGTGATTTGGTGGCATTCAGACGATCCGGAGCACCCTCTCCGGATAAACCATAGCCCCGTTGGGAAAAAGACGGAATTGTCGTTCTTCCCCATCTACATGAGCCGGAAGGGGGTAGCAAAGTGGAACCAATTTTTTGGAAGTGTTAGGTTAAGCCTAAGGAACACCCAACACAATGGTAGGGCCCACCTCTTGGAAAGATTCCCCCAGCTCCGTCAGATCCGGGAGTTTCGGGCTCTAAGTAGTCTTGGAACACGCCAGAGAGAATCCGACACCGGTGAAACCCTAACATAGAGAGCGAGTGAATCTTGGGCATCCACCCATGCCACACTCTATCACACGTGGTGTGGCGTGTAATGGTATTTGGTGGCATTCAGACGATCCGGAGCCCCCTCTCAGGATAAACCATAGCCCGGTGGGAAAAAGACGTAATTGTCGTTCTGCCCCATCTACATGAGCCGGAAGGGGGTAGCAAAGTGGAACTAATTTCTTGGTTGTGTTAGATTAGGCTGAAGGAACACCCAATACAATGGTAGGGCCCACCTCTTAGAAAGATTCCCCCAGCTCCGTCAGATCGGGGAGTTTTGGGCTCTAGGTAGTCCCGGAACACGCTTGAGAGAATCCGACATCGGTGAAACCCTAACACAGAGAGCGAGTGAATCTTGGGAATCCAAGACCCATGCCACACTCTATCACACGTGCTGTGGCGTGTAATGGGATTTGGTGGCATCCATAAGTTCCGGAGCCGCCTCTCCGGATAAACCATAGCCCCGCTGGGAAAAGACGGAATTGTCGTTCTACCCCATCTACATGAGCCGGAAGGGGGAAGCAAAGTGGAACCAATTTCTTGGTTGTGTTAGGTTAGGCCAAAGGAACACCCAATAAAATGGTAGGTCCCACCTCTTGGAAAGATTCCCTCAGTTCCGTCAGATTCGGGAGTTTTGGGCTCTAGATAGTCCTGGAACACGCCAGAGAGAATCCGACGCCGGCGAAGCCCTAACACGGAGAGAGAGGTAATCTCGGGTATACAAGACCATGACACACTCTAGCACACATGGTATGTCATAAAATTGGATTTAGTGGCATTCATATGATCCGGAGCCCCCCTCCGGAGAAACCATAGCCCCGCTGGGGAAAAAGGCGGAACTGTCGTTCTGGCCCCTCTAGTGAGCCGGAAGGGGTAGCAAAGTGGAACCAACTTTTTGGTTGTGTTAGGTTAGGCACAAGGAACACCAAAGAAAATGTTAGGGTCCACCTCTTGCGGGATTCCCCTAGTTCCGTCAAATACGGGAGTTTCGGGCTCTAAGTAGTCCTGGAACCCGCTAGAGAGAATTTGACGCCGGTGAAGCCCTAACACAGAGAGCGAGGGACTCTTGGGCATCCCAGACCCATGACACGCTCTAATAAACATGTTATGGTATATGTACCAAAGGATTTGGTGGAATTCAGACGTTCCGGATCCCTCTCCGGAGAAACGATAGCCCCGATGGGGAAAAAGACGAAACTGTCGTTCTGCCCCATCTACAAGAGTCAGAAGGGGGTAGAAAGTGGAACTAACTGCTTGGTTGTGTTAGGTTAAGACCAAGGAACACCCAAGAGAACTATAGGGCCCACCTCTTGGCAAGATTCCCCCAGTTTCGTCACACCCGGGAGTTTCGGGCTCTCATTAATTAGTCTTGGAACCCGCGAGAGAGAATCCAACACCGGTGAAACCCTAATACATAGAGCGAGGTAATCTCGGGTATCCAAGACCATGACACTCTAACACACATGGTATGCCATACCATGGGATTTGGTGGCACTCGTACGATCCGGAGCTTCCCTCCGGAGAAACCATAGGACCCCGCTGGGGAAAAAGGCAGAACTGCCGTTCTGGCCAATCTACATGAGCTGGAAGGGGGTAGCAAAGTGGAAATAACTATTTGGTTATGTTAGGTTAGGCCCAAGGAACACCCAAGATAATCGTAGGGCACACTTGTTGGCAATATTCCCCCAGTTACGTCACACCCGGGAGTTTTGGGCTCTCATTAATTAGTCCTGGAACCCGCGAGAGAGAATACGACACCGATGAAACCCTAACACAGAGAGCATGGTAATATCGGGTATCCAAGACCATGGCAAACTCTATCACACGTGGTGTGGCGTGTAATGGGATTTGGTGGCATTCAGACGATCCGGAGCCCCCTCTCCGGATAAACCATAACCCCGCTGGGAAAAAGACGGAATTAATTGTCATTCTGCCCCATCTACATGAGCCGAAAGGGGGTAGCAATGTGGAACCAATTTCTTGCTTGTGTTAAGTTAGGAAGAAGGAACACCCAATACAATGGTAGGGCTCACATCTTGGACATATTCCCCCAGTTCCGTCAGATCCGGGAGTTTCGGGCTCTAAGTAGTCCTGGAACACACCAATGAGAATCCGACACAGGTGAAGCCCTAACATAGAGAGACAGAGGTAGTCTCGGGTATACAATACCATGCCACACTCTAACACACATGGTGTGGCGTGCAATGGGATTTGGTGGCATTCAGACGATCCGGAGCCCCCTCTCCGGATAAACCATATCCCCGCTGGGAAAAAGACGGAATTGTCGTTCTGCCCCATCTACATGAGCCGAAAGGGGGTAGAAAAGTGGAACCAATTTCTTGGTTGTGTTAAGTTAGGAAGAAGGAACATGTCGTGGGATTATCACGGCAGACGTTACCGGGGGTAACTGATCTTGGGGCAAGACGACACAGACGTTTGGGAGAGGGTTTAGCTCAGAGGAAAACATGGTGGAACTCGATCTGGTAGCCGGCAATCAAGTCGCTGAGTCTCCGATCTCAATATATTAACTCGATCTCTTGTATACACTGGATGCTCGATATCAAGCGGTACTACTAGGGCTCTTGGATCTCCCTTAACTAATCCTAGGGGTCGGTTTATAAAGCACCCGTACTCCCTGGCTTACTCTCCAAGGCGCACCCTGGATCCTATCCGGACACGGCATACGAACCCTAACCTTCCTTTACCGTAACCCACAATCCGGGTTACTGGGCCTACAAACTTGGGCCTGACGAAAGTTCTTTATCCTTAGCCGGATCCTGCGCAGCGTCCTTTGGGCCGGGTTATACCTTGGAGTTGGCCTACCGGGTTATTATCCCTCCATCAGTAGTCCCCAGAATAGCTTGGGCTTCACGGATCCTTCCTTGAAGCGCTCGCTATTCCCTGTAAGAATATCAAACACACAAGTATATGGAGGCCGGGTTAAGGTGCTTTAATAGATAGCTAGGCCTTACTCCATGGTGGCCATATAGTAACCCGGCTTTTCTCCAAAATACCTGGCTTAACTTTCCAGGTCTAAACCCCAATAAAAATGTCAAGATTCTATACTCGATAATTGACCCTGATATCACGGGGTGGATCTCCTTCTCTTTTTCGTCCAGATACCTTGCTCAATACTTGAAGCATTTCTCGCAGGATCCGCGCGGATAACCATTCCCCATAATTTCCGGCTTCCGCCCGTTGAGATAAGCTCACCCTTGCCTTATAAATAGCGTTCAGGGGATGACCTAGAACCCAACGCCTCACTCCATTCTCTCCTTTCCTTCTTCACTCCTTCCGCCCTCGTAACACCACCGCAGGAATTTCGCGCTCGCCGCCGGTGCAAAGCCACCGCCGACCGCATCCGCTTTCGAGCCATCCCGCGCCGCCGCCAAACTTCACCGCTGCGCGCTCGCCCCGCTCGCCAAGAATCGCAGAGGGGCGCTCGAGCCATGCCGTCCACAGTCGTCGCACTAAACTCCAAGATCTCCCAGTAAGTTCCTTGTACTTGTTTAATTTGGCCTCGCAATTTCTCGATTCATCCCGGATTGGATCTAGGTCAACATGTGGGCCGTTTCTTCGTCACACCGAATTTAGACGGCTTAGATGCTTGCTAACTTCTTCAACAACCTGTTTGATGATCACACATCGCCCTCCTACCATTATTAATCACCAATCTCTTCGTAGAATCATTCGCGAGTTTTCCAATCTAGATCCGTTTCACCTCAATTTTCCGCACATAACATTGACACCCGGAAAATCCTCCTTTTCCGGCTATTTTGCTTACAGTAGATACATGGGCAACCATCCGTCCTCCCCAAACACCTTTCCATACGTAAGTGACCAATAATCTCCATAGTTATACTTAATACCCGGATACCTTGCAATCTCCACTTCATGGCGTGATACCCGGATAGTTCTTAGTTTTCACGCTTTCCTGATACCCCAATACTTCCGAGTCTTATTTTCTGTACCTCTTTTCTTGTGTTTTGCAGGTCGATCCCATGGCTCCCAAAAGGCAAGGGAAGCAGCCGGCCCAGGCGAAGACAACCCAATCCATATCCGCCAATTGGGGGCGATCTACTGTCACCAAGGCCAAACTGGAAGAATTGGCCGAGTTAGGGGTTCTTCCCCCTCAGAAGGACATTCACTGGAGGGCACCGGGTGACGAGACCCGGCCTACTCCCACCGACGGCGAGGTAATCTGCTTTGTAGAGCACGTGACCCGGGGATTCCGCCCTCCGGGTCACCCTTTCTTTTGCGAAGTCCTGAGCCACTACGGCCTCCGGGTGTTCGACATAGGGCCTAACTCTATGTTGAATATTACCCACTTCATTGTCCTATCCGAGTCATACTTGTGCACTCCGCCAAGTTTGACTCTCTTCATTGAACTGTTCCAGTGCAAGCCGTGCCGCAAAAGCGGCGACGGAGCACTTCTCACATGCGGAGGGGTATCCATCCAACGCCGTAAAAACTCCCCAATGCCAACCCTCAATCTGAACTCTCATGTGAAGCACTGGCAATTATCCTTCTTCTACTGCCATGACACTTCTCCACCCGGCGAGAAGAGACTGCCGGGTTACTCGGAGGGCCTCCTCGAGCCTTCCGAGTCTTTCAATGCCTTTGCCCCTGACTCAGACAGGGAGGTGATCCTTCCCTTGTTAGCCAAAATAGCCATCCTCTCAGCCCAAGGCCTCCTTGGGATCAATTTAGTGAAAACATGGGTTGATTTTCGAATCCAACCCAATTCCATCCGCACAAAATTAATGTGCGAGTACTCGGGGCATACCACGGATGCACTCCGATATTCCACCAAGAGCTTCGCGACCGGCGACACCAACAAGACCATCAAGGGCTTCTTGACAGAGAAGCTAGAGGTGATAAAGAACATCGCCGGGTTGCCCCCATTTACTCGGGAAAACCCGGCTCCAGTGGTAATATCCGATATTCATAACTTATTTCCACACTTTGACTTGATACAGCTTCTAACCCTTAATTTCATCCTTTTGTCTTAGGCTGATGACCCCTTCTGGAGAGTTGAACCCTCCCCCCCTTCCAGAAACCCGGAAGAAGAGGACGAGCCGGCCGATGATAGTGAAGGTACTTGCCCGGAACTTGTATTATTTTCACTTGCATCATTTTCCTCCCATTTAACTTTTTCCCACGGACGCACACTCGGTTCGCAGGGCTGGAGGACGAAGGTGAGAACAATGAGGATGACCCGGAGGCTACTGAATCTGATCAAGAGGCAACAGTTGGAGCCAAGAGAAAGACCAGAGGGGCAGTGTCCAAGGTTCCTTTCTCCTCGTTATCCTCTGAACCTTACTCCTTTGACGCCATGCGACGACTTAACCATCGATTATCGAACTCGTCGTACTTGAAGGATTCTCTTTCAGCCAAGTGCAGAGTAACTCTGAGCTCCCCGGGTGAAGATCCCCTTAACCCGGGCATCTCTACCTCCTCCGTCCATCGTGCCAGTGCTCCTCCGACTCGTCCTTCCGACTCTCCTCGACGCCACCCTTCTCCTAACCATCCACGTGCCGGGCAATTCCGGGTTCCGTTAGTGGTCCCTGTGGCGACTTCGTCTGCTTCCAGCGGCGAGCTCCCGCCAGACTACACCGTGAATGCCGGGTAAGTTTTTGCTATATGACTTCTTTTGATGCCTGACAATTTTCAATCACCACTGCTAACTGCCTCCTCTCATCTTTCTTTTAGCACTCAAGCCACCGTCAGTGACCCGGAGAATATAGAGACGGATAACCATCGGACAGAGGAGCCGACTGAGAACGTAGATGCCGCGACTGGCGGTGACACTGAGAATAACCAGGAACAAGGCCCCTTGGGCGATCCACTTCACCGAGCCACCGGGTCTCCTTCCTCGTCGGAACCAGTGGACGAGGAGATCGAGGTTCTGGATACGAGGATGGGTTCTCCTAACCCGGATACTCAAACCGTCCGGGTCTCGACCCCACGGGCGGGGAGAGCTCCCCCACCAGGCGATCAGGCTGCCGGCTCTTCCGGTGCCCAGCCCGAGGACCTGACGTTTACCTAGATGCTCGAAACCCTGCGCACTTTGAGGGCTAATGAAGAAAACATCTTGGGGGCTTTAATAGCCAAACACGAGGTAAATCCGACTAACGCTGCTTGTGTCCTTATCCAGTCCCCAAGTTCCGAGTGAATTGATTCATAATTTGCTTGGGACTTTATGATACAAGCGACTGATAACTTGCCCCTTTACCCGGCTAATCCTTCGTTGCGTCCATGCAGTCTTTCGTGACTCAATCTGAGGAGAAACTGGCAGATGCCACCAAGCTCATTGAAAAGGAGGTGGTTCTGCGTGAAGCAGCCGAGGCTGAGGCCAGGAGGAATAGGATGATAATGAGGAAGTATATGAAAAGGGCTCACAAAGCAGAAGATGATCTAACAAGCCTTTCTGTCCAAATTGCTGACACGTATCGTGCTTTGCTTGGTACGTTTCTTTCTCCGGGTTATTCTTTTGATAAATAGCCAGAGTTTTCCCGACTCATGTTTCCATTTCTTCAGGCCCGGACGAAGTGATGCCGGAGGAGGATGACATTGCCAGGCTGAAAACTATCAAGAGCGTTATCCGGCAGCTATGCGCCGGAACCAAATGGATCCTTCAGGAATTACGGTGGCCGGGTAAGGGGCATGTCGATCTGAAGAGAATGCTGGATGCCTTCTCCACTATCCCCGAGTGGATTTGGCACTGGAAACGCTCGTCTTTCCGGGTTGGAGTAACCCGGGGGCTTGCGCTTGCTAAGGCTTATTTCCCTAAGCTCGAGCTAGTGAAGCTTATGGGCGGCTTTCCGGAATTCAAGCTTGATGGGTCCAAGTTCTCAGTGAAGGATTTTCAGGCTGTCCAGAAGGAGGTCCATTACCCGGCCAGTGTGATCGCTGACGACCTGGATGTTGATTCCCTCGTTCCTGCATATGATGCTTCTGGTGAAGCGGTTAAGTCGGATCTTCCCGAGCCGTATGATATGTTGGCTCGGTGGAAGGAGGAAGCTGCTAAGTTGAGGGCGGAGGCTGCCAAAAAGCAAGCTGAAGCCGGTTCTGCACCCGCTACCTCAACACCAGTCGTTCCACCTCCTGCGCGGGCTGGTACTACTGATCCGGGTGCTGCTGCTACCACCAATGTTGGCAAGGGCAAGGCCAAGATGGACGTCGAGTGATACCTGATATTTAATGCCTCTTCTTATGCGTTAGTCGGCCGATGTGCTGTTTAAACAATTATATTTTGGGTGGTGCGCCTGTGCACCTTTGATATCTTTCACCGGGATTTTGTAATGTACGCTAAGGTCTTGATATACTCTATGCCTCTTCTGGCCTTTAAAATTTATCCATTTTTGAATTCATCTGCTCTCGATATCCGGCTTTCTTTATTGTTCCTTTTGTGAAACTCGGTTTCCGGGTCTCATGGGTGTTGACAAGCGGACTTGCTGCTAAGTCCCCAAGACTCGGATTTTTGGATTTTTGAACTTTAACAATCAAACAATTTTTCTCGTTTTCGAGATCCCGAGCCCCCAAGACCCGGATTCCGAGTCTAGGAAACGTGATCTTTCAAGGAGAACGCATTTGCTTGCTGCTAGGTCCAAAAAGCCCAGAGCCGTTTCACATAGGTTTTGAAGTTATGCTTAATATTCGTTGAGTTTCCGGCTATCAGCCCTGTACTCTGCATAACTTGTGGTTTAGATGACCCTTTTGACTATCTGATACTATAAGCCGGCTTTCGCACGGATATCATGTTGTTACATCTGTACGAAACAGGGTCAACCAAGTCCCATTGGGCTTCATGGCTGATTGTAATCGTAAGCGAGCAAATCATGCCATTTTAGTGCGAGTCACATCGAGCTTAAGTAAGATAAGTCAAGAAAATTTGGCTCCTTTGTCCGGTTATAAGATTGCAGCCGTACTCGTTTGCGAGTGACCGGCCCTTATAACTCATAGGCATCGAGGCCGGGTCTTTGAGTTTTCAACTGTGCTATTCAAGCAATCAGCCCCCAAGACCTATATATGCGACATGCTGAGAGTGAAGAACATGAGAATAACCACCTCTTTACTTGGTATGAAAAAGTTAGGTCAGCAGGCCGCCTCATTAAAAACCCATCCAGTCCCCAAGGGTACCCTGGATAGGAAAAGAGTACGTCTGAAACCTGCTGCCTGTTACACCGTGCAATTCCACTTGCCAATATAATCTTTACTAAGTATAATACGGACGTAGCTGCGCCACGTTCCATGGTCTGTCTCTTTCTTGCATAGATGAAGTGGTATGAGCGGTGTCATTAACTGTAGCCGACTCTTCCCTTGCATCTACCAAGTAATATGATCCGTTATGCAGATTCCGGCTTATGATAAACGGTCCTTCCCATGGTGGTGATAACTTGTGTTTTCCTTCGTTTGACTGTACCAGGCGCAGAACCAGGTCTCCTTCCTGGAAGACCCGGGTTTTCACGCGCCGGCTGTGATACCTCCGTAGATCTTGCTGATATATGGCTGATCTTTCCAGGGCTTGTTCCCTTTGTTCTTCTAACATATCTACGGCGTCCTGCCGGGTTTTTTCATTCTCCACTTCGACGTAAGCTGATATTCGTGGTGAGTCGTGAATAATGTCACTCGGTAACACTGCTGCCGCCCCATAGACCATGAAGAAGGGTGTCATGTGAGTGGATCTGTTGGGTGTAGTGTTGATACCCCAAACCACGGAAGGAAGTTCTTCAACCCACGCGCCAGCAGCCCTGATACAGGGGACTCGCAATCGTGGTTTCAACCCGCGAAGCAATTCTTGGTTTGCCCTCTCGACTTGTCCGTTGGCCTGTGGATGAGCCACTGATGCTACATCAAGCCGGATTCCATTGTTGCCGAACTTTTCCATCTCACCAAGGGACATGTTGGTTCCATTGTCGGTAATTATGCTGTGAGGATACCCAAACCGGTAGATAATTCTTTTCAGGAACTTGACTGTTGTAGCTGCTTCACAATTAGTAACTGGCATAACCTCAACCCACTTGGTAAATTTATCAATAGCCACTAAAAGATGTGTCTTCTTGCAAGGTGACATATGAAAGGGGCCAACCATATCCATCCCCCAGACAGCGAACGGCCAAGTTAACGGGATGGTCCGTAATTCCATAGCCGGCACATGGGTTTGGCGAGCGTACCTTTGACATCCGTCACACCTTGCTACTGATCTTTCCGCATCTGCTAGAGCCGTCAGCCAGAAAAATCCGTGTCGATAAGCCTTGGCCACAAGGGATCTTGTGGATGCATGATGCCCACAATCGCCTTCATGGATTTCCTTGAGAATCTGTCGGCCTTCTTCTGGTGCTACGCAGCGTAAAAAGACTCCTGCTGCACTTCTCTTGTACAACTCCCCATTAATGATAGAATATCCCTTTGCTTTCCGCAAAATTTGCCTTGCTAACACCTCCTGTTGTGGTAACTCGCCTCGTGATAGGTAGGCCAAAAACGGCTCTGTCCACTCGGGAATAGCGCGTATAGTGGCCACGAGCTCCGTATCCGGGTCTTTACTTGCCAGTTCCTCCTCAGACTCGATTTTGACCGATGGTTGCCATAACTCGTCCAGGAACACGTTAGGTGGAACCGGCTCTCTGCGCGAGCCGAGTCTAGCAAGGGCGTCTGCTGCTTCATTCTTTCTTCTGTCTATATGCTCCACCTCATACCCGGAAAAGCATCCTGCAACGCTATCAACCTCCCTGCAGTATGCCGCCATGGTTGCATCCTTTCTATCCCAAGTTCCTGACACCTGCTGTACCACAAGGTCCGAATCTCCAAAGCATCGTATCCTCTTAATGTTCATCTCCTTGGCTGCCTTTAAGCCATGCAATAGGGCCTCATACTCGGCCACGTTGTTGGAACAGTCAAAGTGAATTTGTAGTACGTAACTTAATTTATCTCCTTTGGGTGACGTTAGCACCACTCCAGCTCCTGATCTCTCATATTGCTTAGATCCATCGAAGTGCATGATCCATGACTCGGAGTTTGGAACCGTTGTAGTCATGCCTGCATGTGTCCAGTCGTTAACGAAATCAATTAAAGCCTGAGATTTGATTGCTGACCTGGGCTCGTAACTGATGTGATAATCCCCCATTTCTATCGCCCATTTGGCTATTCTTCCAGTCGCATCCGAGTTCCTGATGATATCCGACATTGGTATTGAGCTAACCACCGTTATGGGGTGTTCCTGGAAATACGGCTTCAATTTCCGGCTGGCCATAAAGACCCCGAAAACCAGCTTTTGCCAATGCGGATAGCGCTGCTTTGCTTCCGACAATACCTCACTGACATAATAAACCGGCCTCTGAACTGGATAACCTTTCCCATCTTCTTTACGCTCCACGACCACTACTGCACTGACGGCTCGGGGGCCTGCTGCCACATATAGCAACATAGGCTCTTTAGGACCCGGAGCCGCTAGCACTGGTGCTTCAGATAACTGCTTTTTTAGTGCCTCGAACGCCTCATCCGCCTCCTAATCCCATACGAATTTGTCTGACTTTCTCAAGAGCCGGTACAAGGGTATTGCCTTTTCTTCGAGTCTTGATATGAATCGGCTCAAGGCTGCCACGCAGCCCGTGAGTTTTTGAACATGCTTTAAATTTTCCGGCTTTTTCAGACTCTGGATAGCTTTGATCTTGTCCGGGTTTGCCTCAATTCCTCTCTCGGAAACGATAAAGCCGAGTAATTTCCCGGCTGGAACTCCGAACACGCACTTTGTCGGGTTAAGCTTCATCTGATACCTCCTCAAGTTTTTGAACGTCTCCTTTAGATCATCGATAAACGTCTCCGCCTTCCTGGTTTTGATAACCACATCATCCACGTAGGCATGGACGTTGCGTCCAATTTGGTCCTCGAAGCACTTTTGAATACACCGTTGATAAGTTGCGCCAGCGTTCTTCAATCCAAACGTCATGGTTTTATAACAGAAGGCCCCAAAAGGGGTTATAAATGATGTTTTCTCCCAATCCTCCCTCTTAAGCTTAATTTGGTGGTACCCGGAGTATGCGTCCTGAAAGCATAGCAGGTCACTCCCGGCTACTGCGTCTACGATCTGGTCTATCCTTGGTAGCGCGAACGGGTCCTTTGGGCAATGCTGTTGAGACTCGTGAAATTCGATGCACATCCTCCACTCGTTAGTCTTTTTCATCACTAGAACCGGATTTGCTAACCAATCCGGGCTGAAACACTTCCATGATAAAGCCGGCTGTCAGGTAGCCGAGCAATTTCTTCACCTATGGCTTTCCTTCTTTCCTCATTCATCTTCCCTCAAAGCCCTGCTTCACAGGCCTGGACCTGGGATCTCGTGCAAACTTTGCTCCGCCAATTCCGTAGGATACCGGCATGTCGCTAGGTGTCCAGGCGAATACGTCCGCATTTTGAACGAATAAACTCCACAAGCGCCTTCTCCTGCTCTCTTTCCAAATTAGACCCTATAGTAATTGCTTAGTGGAATCACCTTCAACAAAATCTATCTTCTTGGTGTCTTGTGCTAGCTTGAATTTTGCTCTCTCGTCCTCAGTATTCGGCCTTTCAAGCTGTTCTATCATCCGGATTACTTGAACCGGTAATACTCGAGTTCTTCTGTTCTGCACGCTTGCTCGGCCATCACTGAATCTCCTTCGTCGCACTCGGCCGCTATATCCCGGTTCCCATGTACGGTGATGGTCCGTTTAGGACCCGGAATCTTTAGCTGCAAATACACATAACACGGCCTAGCCATGAATTTAGCATAAGCCGGTCTTCCGAACAGCGCGTGATAAGGACTGCGCAATTTGACCACCTCGAACGTGAGCCACTCAACTCGATAATTATCCGTCGATTCTCCGAAAGCAACCTCCAAGGTGATCTTTCCCTCGGGGCTCGCCGCGTGACCCGGCACGATCCCGTGAAAGACTGTCGAACTTTTCTGTACCTGGGACTCTTTGAGGCTCATGCGTAAGAAGGTTTCCCAATACAGGATGTTAATGCTACTTCCACCGTCCATCAGGACCCTTTTCAGCTCGTAACCATTGACCTGTGGCGCAACCACCAATGCCAAGACTCCTGGGCGCTCTATTCTTTCCGGGTGATCTCTTCTGCTCCACGTTACCTCTTGTTCCGCCCATCTCAGGTATCCCGGCACGACCGAGGAAACCGAGTTTACAGCTTGCTTTAACGTCTCTTTGTCCCTGCTAGAAGTTCCTGTAGTATGCACATGATATTGTCCCTTTAAATCAGGCGTACGTACCATACCGATGAAGATGTTGATCTGGCCGATCATCACAGTAGATCCGGACTCGAGGTGATCCGACTCTGGCCCCCAGCCGGAATCGTCCACCATCTTTTCTCCTTCGTGGTCGATGTAGATCTCGCCGATGACAAGATTCTCCATGTTCTTCCGAGCTTCTCCCGTGATGTAAACACCTTTGGACGCAGGCCCCACGGTGGGCGCCAACTGTCGTGGGATTATCACAGCAGACGTTATCGGGGGTAACTGATCTTGGGGCAAGACGACACAGGCGTTTGGGAGAGGGTTTAGCTCAGAGGAAAACATGGTGGAACTCGATCTGGTAGCCGGCAATCAAGTCGCCGAGTCTCCGATCTCAATATATTAACTCGATCTCTTGTATACACTGGATGCTCGATATCAAGCGGTACTACTAGGGCTCTTGGATCTCCCTTAACTAATCCTAGGGGTCGGTTTATAAAGCACCCGTACTCCCTGGCTTACTCTCCAAGGCGCACCCTGGATCCTATCCGGACACGGCATACGAACCCTAACCTTCCTTTACCGTAACCCACAATCCGGGTTACTGGGCCTACAAACTTGGGCCTCACGAAAGTTCTTTATCCTTAGCCGGATCCTGCGCAGCGTCCTTTGGGCCGGGTTATACCTTGGAGTTGGCCTACCGGGTTATTATCCCTCCATCAGAACATCCAATACAATGGTAGGGCCCACATCTTGGAAATATTCCCCCAGTTCGGTCAGATCCTGGAGTTTCGGGCTCTAAGTAGTCCTGGAACACGCCCGAGAGAATCCGACGCCGGTGAAGCCCTAACACAGAGAGAGAGGTAATATCGGGTATACAAAACCATGCCACACTCTAACACACATGGGATGTCATACCATTGGATTTAGTGGCATTCATACGATCCGGAGCTCCCCTCCGGAGAAACCATAGCCCCGTTGGGGAAAAAGGCGGAACTACCGTTCTGGCCCCTCTACGTGAGTCGGAAGGGGTAGGAAAGTGGTACCAACTGTTTGGTTGTGTTAGGTTAGGCACAAGGAACACCAAAGAAAATGTTAGGGTCCACCTCTTGGCAGGATTCCCCTAGTTCCGTCAAATCCGGGAGTTTCGGGCTCTAAGTAGTCCTGGAACCCGCTAAAGAGAATGTGACGCCGGTGAAGCCCTAACACAGAGAGCGAGGGACTCTTGGGAATCCCAAACCCATGACACACTCTAACACACATGGTATGGTATACGTACCATGGGATTTGGTGGCATTCATACGATCCAGATCCCCCTCCGGAGAAACCATAGCTCCGCTGGGGAAAAAGACGGAACTGTCATTCTGCCCCATCTACGAGAGTCAGAAGGGGGTAGCAAAGTGGAACTAACTGCTTTGTTGTGTTAGGTTAGTCCCAAGGAACACCCAATAGAACTTTAGGGCCCACCTCTTGGCAAGATTCCCCCAGTTCCGTCACACCCGGGAGTTTCGGGCTCTCATTAATTAGTCATGGAACCCGCGAGAGAGAATCCGACACCGGTGAAACCCTAACACAGAGAGTGAGGTAATCTCGGGTTTCCAAGACCATGACACTCTAACACACATGGTATGTCATACCACGGGATTTGGTGGCATTCATACGATCCGGAGCCCCCTCCGGAGAAACCATAGCCCCCCGCTGGGGAAAAAGGCGGAACTGCCGTTCTGGCCCCTCTACGTGAGCCGGAAGGGGGTCGCAAAGTGGAACCAATTTCTTGGTTGTGTTAAGTTAGGCCTAAGGAACACCCAATAAAATGGTAGGGAGCACATCTTGGAAATATTCCCCCAGTTCCGTCAGATCCGGGAGTTTCGGGCTCTAAATAGTCTTGGAACACGCCAGAGAGAATCCGACGCCGGTGAAGCCCTGACACAGAGAGAGAGAGAAGTAATCTCGGGATATACAAGACCATGCCACACTATAACACACATGGTATGTCATACCGTGGGAGTTAGTGGCATTCATACGATCCGAGGCCCCCTCCGGACAAACCATAGCCCCGCTGGGGAAAAAGGGGGAACTGCCGTTCTGGCCCCTCTACATGAGCCGGAAGGGGGTAGCAAAGTGGAACCAATTTCTTGGTTGTGTTAAGTTAGGCAGAAGGAACACCAAAAACAATGGTACGGCCCACATCTTGGAAATATTCCCCCAGTTCCGTCAGATCCGGGAGTTTCGGGCTCTAAGTAGTCCTCCAACACGCCAGAGAGAATCCGACGCCGGTGAAGCCCTAACACAGAGAGAGAGAGAGGTAATCTCGGGTATACAAGACCATGCCACACTCTAACACACATGGTATGTAATACCATGGGATTTAGTGGCATTCATACGATCCGGAGCCCCCCTCCGGAGAAACCATAGCCCCGCTGGGGAAAAAGGCGGAACTGCCGTTCTAGCCCCTCTACGCGAGCCGGAAGGTGGTAGCAAGGTGGAACCAACTGTTTGGCTGTGTTAGGTTAGGCACAAGGAACACCAAATAAAATGTTAGTGTCCACCTCTTGGACAGATTGCCCGAGTTCCGTCAAATCCGGGAGTTTCGGGCTCTAAGTAGTCGTGGAACCCGCTAGAGAGAATCCGACGCCGGTGAAGCCCTTACACAGAGAGCGAGAGACTCTTGGGAATCCAAGACCCATGACACACTCTAACACACATGGTATGGTATACCATGGGATTTGGTGGCATTCAGACGATCTCGAGCCACCTCTCCGGAGAAACCATAGCCCCGTTGGGGGAAAAGATGGAACTGTCATTCTGCCCCATCTACGTGAGCCGGAAGGTGGTAGCAAACTGGAAATAACTGTTTGGTTGTGTTAGGTGAGGCCCAAGGAACACCCAAGAGAATGGTAGGGCACACCTCTTGGCAATATTTTCCAAGTTCCGTCACACCGGGGAGTTTCGGGATCTCATTAATTAGTCCTAGAACCCGCGAGAGAGAATCCGACACCGGTGAAACCCTAACACAGAGAGCAAGGTAATCCCGGGTATCCAAGACCATTTCACACTCTATCACACGTGGTGTGGCGTTTAATGGGATTTGGTGGCATTCAGAGATCCGGAGCACCCTCTCCGGATAAACCATAGCCCCGCTGGGAAAAAGACGGAATTGTCGTTCTGCCCCATCTACATGAGCCAGAAGGGGGTAGCAAAGTGGAACCAATTTTTTGTCTGTGTTAGGTTAGGCCGAAGGAACACCCAATACAATGGTAGGGCCCACCTCTTGGAAAGATTCCCCTAGCTCCGTCAGATCCGGGAATTTCGGGCTCTAAGTAGTCCTGGAACACGCCAGAGAGAATCCGACACCGGTGAAACCCTAACACAGAGAGCGAGTGAATCTTGGGCATCCACCCATGCCACACTCTATCACACGTGGTGTGGCGTGTAATGGGATTTGGTGGCATTCAGACGATCCGGAGCCCCCTCTCCAGATAAACCATAGCCCCGCTGGGAAAAAGACGGAATTGTCGTTCTTCCCCATCTACATGAGCCGGAAGGGGGTAGCAAAGTGGAACCAATTTCTTGGTTGTGTTAGGTTAGCCCGAAGGAACACCCAATACATTGGCAGGGCCCTCCTCTTGGAAAGATTCCCCCAGCTCCGTCAGATCCGGGAGTTTCCGGCTCTAAGTAGTCCTGGAACACTCTAGAGAGAATCCGACGCCGGTGAAGCCCTGACACACAGAGAGAGAGGTAATCTATGGTATACAAGACCATGACACACTCTAACTCACGTGGTATGTCATACCATGGGATTTAGTGGCATTCATACGATCCGGAGCCCCCCTCCGTGAAACCATCGCCCCGTTGAGAAAAAAGGCGGAACTTCCGTTCTGGCCCCTCTACGTAAGCCGGAAGGGGGTAGCAAAGTGGAAGCAACTGTTTGGTTGTGTTAGGTTAGGCACAACGAACACCAAATAAAATGTCAGGGTCCACCCCTTGGCAAGATTCCTCTAGTTCCGTCAAATCCGGGAGTTTCAGGCTCTAAGTAGTCCTGGAACCCGCTAGAGAGAATCTGACGGCGGTGAAACCCTAACACAGAGAGCGAGGGAATCTTGGGAATCCAAGACCCATAGGACACTCTAGCACACATGGTATGGCGTGAAAATGGGATTTGGTGACATTCAAACGATCTGGAGCCACCTCTCTGGAGAAACCATAACCCCGCCGGAGAAAAAGACGAAACTGTCGTTCTGCCCCATCTACGTGAGCTGGAAGGGGGTAGAAAATGGAAATAACTGTTTCGTTGTGTTAGTTAGGCCCAAGGAACCCCCAACAGAATGGTAGGGCACACCTCTTGGCAAGATTCCGCCAGTTTCTTCACACCCAGGAGTTCAAGGCTCTCATTAGTTAGTCTTGGAACCCGCGAGAGAGAATCCAACACTGGTGAAACCCTAACACGGAGAGCGAGGTAATCTCGGGTATCCAAGACCATGACACACTCTAACACACGTGGTGTGGCGTGTAATGGGATTTGGTGGCATTCAAACGAGCCGGAGCCCCCTCTCCAGATAAACCATAGCCCCGCTGGGAAAAGACCAAATTGTCGTTCTGCCCCATCTACATGAGCCGGAAGGGGGTAGCAAAGTGGAACTAACTTCTTGGTTGTGTTAGGTTAGGCCTAAGGAACACCCAAGAGAATGGTAGGGACCACCTCTTGGCAAGATTCCACTTGTTCTATCACACCCGGGAGTTTCGAGCTCTCATTAATTAGTCATGGAACCCGCGAGAGAGAATCCGACACCGGTGAAACCCTAACACAGAGAGCGAGGGAATCCTGGGCATTTGGTAGCATTCAGACGATCGGGAGCCCCCTCTCCGGATAAATCATAGCCCCGCTGGGGAAAAAGACGGAACTGTCGTTCTGCCCCATCTACGTGAGCCGGAAGTGGATAGCAAAATTGAACTAACTGCTTTGTTCTATTAGGTTAGGCCCAAGGAACACCCAAGAAAATGGCAGGGCCCACCTCTTGGCAATATTCCCCCAGTTTCGTCAGATCCGGGAGTGTCGGGCTCTAAGTAGTCATGGACCACGCCAGAGGGAATCCGACGCCGGTGAAGCCCTAACAAAGAGAGCGAGGTAATATCGAGTATCCAAGACCATGACACACTCTAACAAACATGGTATGTCATAGGATGGGATTTAGTGGCATTCATACAATCCAGAGCCCCCCTCCGGAGAAACCATAGCCCCGATGGGGAAAAGGCGGAACAATCGTTCTGGCCCCTCTACGTGAGCTGGAAGGGGGTAGCAAAGTGGAACCAATTATTTTGTTGTGTTAGGTTAGGCCTAAGGAACACCAAAGAAAATGTTAGGGCCACACCTCTTGGCAAGATTCCCCCTAGTTGCGTCAAATCCGGGAGTTTCGGGCTCTAAGTAGTCTTGGAACCTCCTAGAGAGAATCCGACGACGGTGAAGCCCTAACACAGAGAGCGAGGGAATCTTGGGCATCCAAGACCCATTATATTCCACAATCTAACACATATGGTATGGCATACCATGGGATTTGGTGGCATTCAGACGATCCGGAGCCCCCCACTCCGGAGAAACCATAGCCCCGCTGGGGAAAAAGACAGAACTATCATTTTGACCCCTCTACGTGAGCCGAAAGGGGGTACCAAAGTGTAACCAATTGCTTGGTCGTGTTATGTTAGGATCAAGGAATACCCAAGACAAATGATAGGGCCCACCTCTTGTCAAGATTCTCCCAGTTCCGTTAGATCCGGGAGTTTTGGGCTCTCATTATGCAGTCCTGGAACCCACGAGAGAGAATTCGACACCGGTGAAACCCTAGCACAAAGAGCGAGGGAATCTTGGGCATCCAAGACCCATGCCACACTCTAACACACATGTTATGGCATACCATGTGGTGTGGTGGCATTTAGACGTTCTAGAGCCCCCTCTCCGGAGAAACCATAGCCCCGTTGGGAAAAAAGATGGAACCAGCGTTTTGGCCACTCTACATGAGCCGGAAAAGGGGTAGAAAAGCGGAGCCAATTGTTTGGTTGTCTTAGGTTAGGCTCAAGGAACACCCAAGACAATGGTAGGGTAATTTATTTATTATTAGTAATAGTTTATGTCAGTAATTTATAGATGTCTTCCCATTATCCTTAAATACCATATTTCAATAATGGTTATCTTTTTAAGCCATCCATCATGTATCCAATGGCCAGCAATGTTCTCCAGCCAATGTACCAAAATCTGGCGGGCGCAGAAAATTTCGCGCCGCCTACCCAAATTATCGACCAAAAACTTTGATGCCTATGCCGCCCTAAATTTCGAACCTCTCCCTCTTATCTGCCCCCTCGCCAAAATTTCCCCTCCTCTTCTTGTCTGAAATCCCCCTTTCCTCCTAAACCCCATCTACTCCGCCCCAGCCTTCCACCTCGCCCTGTAGCTCGCCTTCCCGGGCTTCCACCTGGTTGTCCCCGGTCTTCCACCTTGTGGTGCAGCTTGCCTTCCCGGGCTTCCACCTTGCCGTCCTGTAACGGCCGGGGTTTTCCCTAATTAGGTTTTGTTTGTTGTTTTCCTTTTAGCATCCTCATGGCATAATGCATTTCATTGCTTTTCTCCAGCAACACAAAAAAAAATTGTTTTCTATCAACCTATCCCAAATTTAAAATTTTAGAATGGCTTGTGAAACGATTTTTCAAAATGTTTATGTGACTTTATAAATAGACAAATATTTTATTAACAAATTATGTTGTCATGTTTTATATTAAAACCTACCCTTATTCTACCTTTGCTAATTTCGGAATATAATTGGCAACAACTAAAACAAGAAAATAAAAGTAACAACTAAAAGAAAAACCCAAGGGGGAGAGGCAGGCCAGCCCACCTACTATCCCTCACCAAACCCCAGCCCACCTTCCTCCTACGTCATCCTCCCCGTCCTTTCTTCAGCAGGAAAACGCAAGGAGTAGGCAGCACATGCCCGCACATGCCCACCTGCTCCCTACGCTCCTTTTCCTTCTTCCCCTCCCCCAAGCCAGCCCCAGATCTCTAACCCTACCCTCTCCCTCCATCCTCCTCCATGGAATCGCCGTTTTTCCCCTCCAACTCCTTCCTCTGCCCAAAAAAAAAAAATTCTTCTCTGCAACTCTACCTGAACCACGGCGAGATGCACCATGGACACGTTTTGGAGGCGGTGGCGCGGACTATGCGGTTGTCGTCGGGCCCCGGTTCCGGCGGGAATGGAACCGGGGCACATCCGGCTTCTGCTGCCATGCCTCGACATGGCCGCAGAGCCACCAGGGAAGCCACGCCATCACCGGATGCCGCCGCCGATCTGCTGCTGCTTGGCGACAGAGCCCGTCCTCCCGCGTCCATCCACCTTCTCCGACCACCACCGCGGTGAGTCCAGGCCCTCCTCTGTTCTCCTTGTACGCTGCTAGCACCCCGCGCGCCTGGTCTTTACTCTTCCCGCGGAAGCGCCGCCGGCGGGCCGTCGTCTGTCCGGCGAGCGGCTTCGCGGACAGCTCCGTAGCGACCACATCCTGGTCGGCGAAGTGCGGCCGCGGTCCTGGGACCCCGCGACTCGCACGGCTGCACGAACCCTGGGCCGCTACGCGCCGTGTCCGTCCGTCCTCTGCGCAGCAGCGCCGCACCGTTTCCCTGCTTTCCGCCGTCGATGACCTCCGTCAGGAAGCACGGAGCAGCTCCTACGTTTGTCTTCAGAAACCACGATACCCGCCTGTTATCCCTCAAAAGATCCGCGCGGTAGTAAAACAAAAGCCACGAGGTGGCCCAGTGGTTGGACTCCCTCCGCGCGCCCGCGAGGGCAGGAGGTCGAATCCCCGCTCGGGCGAAATTGCCCAGCCGTTTTTTCTCCACTACGCCGCGCTGCGGGCCCCGCCGTCAGCGACCCCCTGCGCCACCTCACTGTGCACCCAGCCTCGTCAGCGCCGCGTGGCACTGGGGCCCCCTTGTCATCCTCTCTGGATAGGTAGTCCGGCGGTGATAAACGCCCAGATCCAAATCTGGATCCGTATTTTTTCGCATCTGCCCCCCTGTTCGTTCTGTTTTTATACCGGTGCCCTCATTTCTTCTGTTTCCATCACGAACACACCCCTGCACTTTACAGATACCACCCCAATATTCAAATGCACATAACTAATTCATTTAAACTCCAATTTTGAAAAGTAAAATATGTTTTCTAATCCAAATTTCCTGTACCTTTCAAATATGCAATTTGTTTTCTGTTTTGGATAAATAAAACTAATGCAATTACTTAATGCTTTAATTAAATCATTTAAATGGTGAAATTCATAACTTGCTCAATTAAATTCCAATTTCAACAAATAAAATATGTTTTCCACTCAAAATGAAACCACCTTTCTGTTTATCAACTTTGTTTTGCAATTTGGGCAATTAAAATTAATGTTATTTAATAATCCTTAAAAATGATAAATTAAATGGCCTAATTAATAACTTTCAAATGGTTGCTCCAAATTAAATACTCAAAACATGTTTTTCATCCAAAATCACATGCCACACTTGAATATCAACTTTGTTTTCTGGTTTGCAACAATTAAATTGAATAATTGTTTCACCTCTTATTTAATGCAATTTAAATTACCAAAATTCATAACTAATTCATTTCAATTCCAAATCAAACAAATAAAATATGTTTTCCAATCAGTTTCATATCTTTAACATGTTCATGCCATTCATATCTCTGTTTGCATCTTATCTTGTGCACTTTAGATCTTGTTATGCATGTTCATCTATATGACAACATATGGAATGTGTGGGATAAATAATCCCAACTGTTGCCCCCTTCCATTTAAATTGCCTAACTCATCTACTTTATTGTTTGCCATGCTAAACAACATTTAACTTGATGGTTAGATAAACAACTTGAACCAATTCCTATTTCTCCGGACTCCGGTTCCGATTAAATTGCTTAAGTTGTTTTCCCTGTTGCATCTTGCCATGCCATGCATAAAAAATAGGATCATGCTGGATCTTTTGCCGTAGTAGTAATTGTTGCATTCCGTTGTTTGTTCGAGGTTCGTTGCTTCTTCCCGGATAGGACGTTGAGATGATGTGAGCAACGACAAGTTCTGCTACCTTGCGGGATCTCAGGCAAGTATACTCACTTGCTGCCAAATGGCTGCCTTTCATCACTTGTTACCGATTCTTCCCGTTTCTCTTATTCTAGCATGTTGATACGATGCTTGTGTCTCGATCCTATGATATGTTACCTTGCAGCCATGATATAGCCTTTTCCTTCCACTTCCTATTAACTGTTGTTTGTTTACCCTGTTGGCCCCGTGTCGTAGTTGCATGCTTAGTGTGGTTTGCGTTCTAGCCCTGTTGTCCTTTGTTCTTTCACCTGTTTAGTTGATAGTTGGGTTTCATTTCAATCAACAACTTGTTATTGTTTTGGGTAATAATAATTTGATGATAAGGCACCGGCAGGAGGCCCGGGTTAGGGTTTTGAAGCCTGCTAGTGTCGAAACTAGGAAAAGAGTCTTGTCTACTGATCCATGATGAGCGTGCTCACCGCATCCGGGTGGTAGTATGGGACCCCCCTCGACTTAGATCTGATCTGCAGCTTGTCCGAAGAGCCACACTTAGTTCGGGTGTTCCATTTGCTCCTTGCATAATGGGTTGGCCCCCCTTGGTTACTGATGATGATGATGATGCATATAGGGCGAGGCCTGTAGTGCCGGGGTGTTGTGTCCTGCGGGAGTTTTGCACACCTGCGCTGAGTATTCGGCTGCGTGGCTGGGACCTTATAGCTCCGTGGCTCTGAGGATGGGTTGTAGAGATGGTTTGGGTCGTGTCAAGCCAACCTGAGTTTTAGTTGGTGGCTTGAGTGTGTACGGGTACTGGAGCACACCCTGCAGGGATAAATCTTCTCGAGAAGCCGTGTTTTCCGCGGTTATGGATTACTTGGTGAAAGTACTGGCTAACAAGTACTCAGACAACTTACACCTAACTATAACAACTTGACTAGTAATAGGCATATTGTCACAATAACCTGAACTTCACCCTAATCAACAGTGTGAGTTATCCTTGGGTTGCTTCCTTAGTAGGGGGTAACATTGGATGGGTTTGTTTGGTGAGTACTTGTAGTTGGTTACGATACGCTATCTTATCCCTCTCTTTTAGCCGGATGTTGTAGTGAGTCTCTGTAGTTGGTTGGTGCAGCCCGTTGCCGCTTATTTGCAATAATCCCTTCCTTTCCGTTGATCCCAAAGTATTTGTATCTTGTGATGGCTGGTTACGCCGGTATCTCGTGAGTATGGTTTATCCACTTGCCAGTACTTAACCGTACTGACCCATGAATCTCTTTCGTGGCTACAAATTCCAACTTGCAGTCAACAGGTTTGAAGTCTGACGACGTTAGCTTGGGAATCCCTCCGGCTTGGCCTGGGCGGGGATTGGACGCCTTCGGTTATCTTCAGGACTCTTAGTCCAATTTGTATCTTGTCCGTAGCCGGACGTTTGTTTCTTCCGCTGTTATTTGGATCTTTGTATTGTATCAGTTGTATCCTTGACTCGTTTGAGTCATCTTGTATCTATCTGTTTCTGTTGTAATTGTGGAATATTCGTGAACTGTTGTAATGTTATCATAAGTGGCAACCTGGAATCGGTTATTATGCGGATTTGGCGGGAATGCTGAAATCTGCATAGTGCCCGATCTCGGGGCGTCACAAATGGTATCAGAGCCTTGGTTCCGATTCCCGATATTGTTTCGATACAAATGGTTATCGAAGCAACGGGTCCGCAAAGCCTGTAGGATAACCTCGCTAACGGTCGTTGTTTCTAGAGTGTCAAAAAACTATTTCTGCTAAACTATTTTGGAAACATCTCAATAGGATTCTTGTTTTCTCCTTATCTCTATTCTATTTCCCCTCCCATCTTATTTGTTTTGGAGTCTTCCCCCCCTTTTGTCTACCTTTCAAAGTGTTAGGATCCTACGTGGGTGGACGTTTTCTGAGCCTTTAACCTAATAGGTTCGATCATCGGAAGATTCCTGGTGGAAGAACATCGTCGTCACTCCGAGAAAGAATCTCTTGTTAGTGGTGTCGAGAAGCCCTTGTTAGTGGTGTCGAGGAGATCAACTGGAAGCATGAAGAATCGATAGTCGAACTTCTTCCCCTCCCGGGTTAGTAGGTGGATTGCGAGGGCGCAATCCCCTTGTTAGTGGTGTCGTCTGTAACGGCCGGGGTTTTCCCTAATTAGGTTTTGTTTGTTGTTTTCCTTTTAGCATCCTCATGGCATGATGCATTTCATTGCTTTTCTCCAACAACACAAAAAAAATGTTTTCTATCAACCTATCCCAAATTTAAAATTTTAGAATGGCTTGTGAAACGATTTTTCAAAATGTTTATGTGACTTTATAAATAGACAAATATTTTATTAACAAATTATGTTGTCATGTTTTATATTAAAACCTACCCTTATTCTACCTTTGCTAATTTCGGAATATAATTGGCAACAACTAAAACAAGAAAATAAAAGTAACAACTAAAAGAAAAACCCAAGGGGGAGAGGCAGGCCAGCCCACCTACTATCCCTCACCAAACCCCAGCCCACCTTCCTCCTACGTCATCCTCCCCGTCCTTTCTTCAGCAGGAAAACGCAAGGAGCAGGCAGCACATGCCCGCACATGCCCACCTGCTCCCTACGCTCCTTTTCCTTCTTCCCCTCCCCCAAGCCAGCCCCAGATCTCTAACCCTACCCTCTCCCTCCATCCTCCTCCATGGAATCGCCGTTTTTCCCCTCCGACTCCTTCCTCTGCCCCCCAAAAAAAATTCTTCTCTGCAACTCTACCTGAACCACGGCGAGCTGCACCATGGACACGTTTTGGAGGCGGTGGCGCGGACTATGCGGTTGTCGTCGGGCCCCGGTTCCGGCGGGAATGGAACCGGGGCACATCCGGCTTCTGCTGCCATGCCTCGACGTGGCCGGAGAGCCACCAGGGAAGCCACGCCATCGCCGGATGCCGCCGCTGATCTGCTGCTGCTTGGCGACAGAGCCCGTCCTCCCGCGTCCATCCACCTTCTCCGACCACCACCGCGGTGAGTCCAGGCCCTCCTCTGTTCTCCTTGTACGCTGCTAGCACCCCGCGCGCCCGGTCTTTACTCCGGAAGCGCCGCCGGCGGGCCGTCGTCTGTCCGGCGAGCGGCTTCGCGGACAGCTCCGTAGCGACCACATCCTGGTCGGCGAAGTGCGGCCGCGGTCCTGGGACCCCGCGACTCGCACGACTGCACGAACCCTGGGCCGCTACGCGCCGTGTCCGTCCGTCCTCTGCGCAGCAGCGCCGCACCGTTTCCCTGCTTTCCGCCGTCGACGACCTCCGTCAGGAAGCACGGAGCAGCTCCTACCTTTGTCTTCAGAAACCACGATACCCGCCTGTTATCCCTCAAAAGATCCGTGCGGTAGTACAACAAAAGCCACGAGGTGGCCCAGTGGTTGGACTCCCTCCGCGCGCCCGCGAGGGCAGGAGGTCGAATCCCCGCTCGGGCGAAATTGCCCAGCCTTTTTTTCTCCACTACGCCGCGCTGCGGGCCCTGCCGTCAGCGACCCCCTGCGCCACCTCACTGTGCACCCAGCCTCGTCAGCGCCGTGTGGCACTGGGGCCCCCTTGTCATCCTCTCTGGATAGGTAGTCCGGCGGTGATAAACGCCCAGATCCAAATCTGGATCCGTATTTTGTCGCATCTGCCCCCCTGTTCGTTCTGTTTTTATACCGGTGCCCTCATTTCTTCTGTTTCATCACGAACACACCCCTGCACTTTACAGATACCACCCCAATATTCAAATGCACATAACTAATTCATTTAAACTCCAATTTTGAAAAGTAAAATATGTTTTCCAATCCAAATTTCCTGTACCTTTCAAATATGCAATTTGTTTTCTGTTTTGGATAAATAAAACTAATGCAATTACTTAATGCTTTAATTAAATCATTTAAATGGTGAAATTCATAACTTGCTCAATTAAATTCCAATTTCAACAAATAAAATATGTTTTCCACTCAAAATGAAACCACCTTTCTGTTTATCAACTTTGTTTTGCAATTTGGGCAATTAAAATTAATGTTATTTAATAATCCTTAAAAATGATAAATTAAATGGCCTAATTAATAACTTTCAAATGGTTGCTCCAAATTAAATACTCAAAACATGTTTTTCATCCAAAATCACATGCCACACTTGAATATCAACTTTGTTTTCTGGTTTGCAACAATTAAATTGAATAATTGTTTCACCTCTTATTTAATGCAATTTAAATTACCAAAATTCATAACTAATTCATTTCAATTCCAAATCAAACAAATAAAATATGTTTTCCAATCAGTTTCATATCTTTAACATGTTCATGCCATTCATATCTCTGTTTGCATCTTATCTTGTGCACTTTAGATCTTGTTATGCATGTTCATCTATATGACAACATATGGAATGTGTGGGATAAATAATCCCAACTGTTGCCCCCTTCCATTTAAATTTCCTAACTCATCTACTTTATTGTTTGCCATGCTAAACAACATTTAACTTGATGGTTAGATAAACAACTTGAACCAATTCCTATTTCTCCGGACTCTGGTTCCGATTAAATTGCTTAAGTTGTTTTCCCTGTTGCATCTTGCCATGCCATGCATAAAAAATAGGATCATGCTGGATCTTTTGCCGTAGTAGTAATTGTTGCATTCCGTTGTTTGTTCGAGGTTCGTTGCTTCTTCCCGGATAGGACGTTGAGATGATGTGAGCAACGACAAGTTCTGCTACCTTGCGGGATCTCAGGCAAGTATACTCACTTGCTGCCAAATGGCTGCCTTTCATCACTTGTTACCGATTCTTCCCGTTGCTCTTATTCTAGCCTGTTGATACGATGCTTGTGTCTCGATCCTATGATATGTTACCTTGCAGCCATGATATAGCCTTTTCCTTCCACTTCCTATTAACTGTTGTTTGTTTACCCTGTTGGCCCCGTGTCATAGTTGCATGCTTAGTGTGGTTTGCGTTCTAGCCCTGTTGTCCTTTGTTCTTTCACCTGTTTAGTTGATAGTTGGGTTTCATTTCAATCAACAACTTGTTATTGTTTTGGGTAATAATAATTTGATGATAAGGCACCGGCAGGAGGCCCGGGTTAGGGTTTTGAAGCATGCTAGTGTCGAAACTAGGAAACGAGTCTTATCTACTGATCCATGATGAGCGTGCTCACCGCATCCGGGTGGTAGTATGGGACCCCCCCTCGACTTAGATCTGATCTGCAGCTTGTCCGAAGAGCCACACTTAGTTCGGGTGTTCCATTTGCTCCTTGCATAATGGGTTGGCCCCCCTTGGTTACTGATGATGATGATGATGCATATAGGGCGAGGCCTGTAGTGCCGGGGTGTTGTGTCCTGCGGGAGTTTTGCACACCTGCGCTGAGTATTCGGCTGCATGGCTGGGACCTTATAGCTCCGTGGCTCTGAGGATGGGTTGTAGAGATGGTTTGGGTCGTGTCAAGCCAACCTGAGTTTTAGTTGGTGGCTTGAGTGTGTACGGGTACTGGAGCACACCCTGCAGGGATAAATCTTCTCGAGAAGCCGTGTTTTCCGCGGTTATGGATTACTTGGTGAAAGTACTGGCTAACAAGTACTCAGACAACTTACACCTAACTATAACAACTTGACTAGTAATAGGCATATTGTCACAATAACCTGAACTTCACCCTAATCAACAGTGTGAGTTATCCTTGGGTTGCTTCCTTAGTAGGGGGTAACATTGGATGGGTTTGTTTGGTGAGTAGTTGTAGTTGGTTATGATACGCTATCTTATCCCTCTCTTTTAGCCGGATGTTGTAGTGAGTCTCTGTAGTTGGTTGGTGCAGCCCGTTGCCGCTTATTTGCAATAATCCCTTCCTTTCCGTTGATCCCAAAGTATTTGTATCTTGTGATGACTGGTTACGCCGGTATCTCGTGAGTATGGTTTATCCACTTGCCAGTACTTAACCGTACTGAACCACGAATCTCTTTCGTGGCTGCAAATTCCAACTTGCAGTCAACAGGTTTGAAGTCTGACGATGTTAGCTTGGGAATCCCTCCGGCTTGGCCAGGGCGGGGATTGAACGCCTTCGGTTATCTTCAGGACTCTTAGTCCAATTTGTATCTTGTCCGTAGCCGGACGTTTGTTTCTTCCGCTGTTATTTGGATCTTTGTATTGTATCAGTTGTATCCTTGACTCGTTTGAGTCATCTTGTATCTATCTGTTTCTGTTGTAATTGTGGAATATTCGTGAACTGTTGTAATGTTATCATAAGTGGCAACCTGGAATCGGTTATTATGCGGATTTGGCGGGAATGCTGAAATCTGCATAGTGCCCGATCTCGGGGCGTCACACGTCCCCGTCGTCCACCCCGCCGCTCAGTTCGCCTTCCCGGGCTTCCACCTCGCCGTCTAGGACGCCATCAAGATCTGCCACCTCGCCGTCCATATTTGAGACCTCGTCGTCCAGGTCGCCGTCAAGATTTGCCACCTCGCCGTCCAGGTCGTCCTCAAGATCTGCCACCTCGCCTGCCTGGTAGCTGTCAAGTTCCTTTGGTCAGAGGTTGCTTATTTTCGAGCTTGTATAAACCTTAAGATCACTTCTCCTGCGATCCTATCATACTTAGGTCCACAAATTAGATTACTGATATGATATGGTCAAACAACGAATTACATCACTAAAATTTTGTAACTCTATGTTGTCACATCCCAAAGAAAGATAAGGCTATTTGTAAAAAACATGTATGTGCTATTTATTTTCATTTATTCGCATAAATCATCAATTCTAGACTTATATTGTAAGCTATTTATTTCCATTTATACCATGTCCACCATCTAGACAAGGCATGCCTTGCATGATAGCTCAACAATAAAGGTACTTATGTTGTGTGGAACTGCTGGCTTAATTACTGTTCTGCCATGTATTTTGTGCTACTATCCTAGTTGATTTGGTACATATGAACCGTGCAACTTAGGAACATTAAAGTCAAGAGTACATCTGGTAGGACAAAGATGCCTCCTGGTGGACATGGTTGTAAACGCAAGCGCGTCAAGGCCCATCGCGAGCATGCAGTTGCCATGTCCATCCGTATGCAGATGACGAACTCAAGCGACCAGTGGTCCAAGACGAGGAGCACTAGTGGAAACACGGGCACTAGTCCCGGTAGGTAAGGCCCATTTGTCCCGGTTGTGCAACCGGGATGGGCCAGCCGGGACAAATGCACCTCCCCCATTGGTCCCGGTTGCGCCAGGACCCGGGACAAATGGGACTGACCACGTGGCGAACCTGCCCAGGGGAGTTAGTCCCGGTTCGTGTTAGTAACCGGGATGAATGCCTCCTCTAAAAAAGCTGCATTTTGGCCACTTTCTTTGCCGCGGTAGGGGTTTTTTCGCATTTTTTTTTCCAATTTTCGATCCTGCCTCGCAATCCCCAACCGGCCTCCCTTTCCCCAACCGTGTCCACTGGCCCACGTCTTTAATTAAGCCCACTGGCCACATTTTTGTCAAAGGGCCCACTGGCCCGCGTCTTTAATTAAGCCCACTGGCCACATTCGGTCAAAGGCCCCACTGGCCACGTGGGGGTCAAAAGGGGCCACTGGCCGGCGACCTAGTGGCTGGCTCGCCCGGTCCTTAAAGTAAGACCACAGCCGCGCGCGGTCAAAGGGCCCACTGGCCGCCTCGGCTTCCCGCGACTCCACTTCCCCGCGCGTGGCCACGAACGGCACGCCTCGGCTTCCCCGCGCATTCATGGCCGCCTGCAACCGCCGCCATGTTCTCGCCGCCGGTTGGATGCCAACCCCTCCCGGGTCCTTTTTAAAGGGCCCCCCGCCGCCAATACACCCCACTCACCCAGGCCGTGTCCCAGCTCCAAGAACCCTAGCCGCCATGTCGCCCCGCCGCTGGTTCAAGCGCCCGAAGAACGAGCACGAGGCCGGGTCCTCCAGCGGCGCCAGCCAGAGAGGCGCCGGCGTTCCCCCGCCGCCGCAGGAGGCGTTTGGCTTCGGTCCGGGAGGCATCCGGATCGGGGGGCAGCCGCGCGTCCCCGCACCACCTCCGGCAGCGCGCCCGCCGCCTCGCGCCGCGCCGGGCAAGAGGTTCCGCCGCTACGTGCGGAAGGAGGAGGCCGAGTGGCACTGGGAGCACGCCACGCCGGTCTTCTGGCCGGACGTCCACCTCCCGGACGGCTGGCACCTCAACCCGTAGCGCATACCGGTGCCGCCGGGCCCGGCCAATGAAGATGCCTGCGAGGAGATCGACCGCCGGCGCGCGCTCCTGCCGACCCACCTGCTCCGAGACCGCGCCTACGCGCGCAGCTCTTCGTACTGGAGTGTCTGGTTCCAGCAGGAGCACGACCAGCGCCGCCGCTCCTACATCCCCACGGCCCCGGAGGAGAGCGCCGACGACTACCCCGCGCCACCACCCGGCAGGGAGCCGGAGTTGTGGCTCGAGGAGGACATCCTCGAGGACGAGGAGGACCCCGAGCTCCAGGCCGGATTGGAGGCCGCCTACGAGGCCTCCCGCCGCACCCTCGTCGAGGACGAGATCAAGCGGTGGGAGCAAGTCCTGGCCAGCGCGGCCGCCGACGATGACGCGATGCCGCCCGCTCCAGTGCCGGCGCCGTGGTGGCAGACCATGAACACCGAAATGTAGGCGTCGCAGGACCAGCCGCCGCCACAGCCGCTGCCCCCCGGCCTGGAGTACGGGATGAGCTGGGCCTGGACCGGCGGCGAATGGCCGCCGGAGGAGCTGCCGCCGCCGCCGAACGCGCCCCCGATGCCTCCGTAGCCACCGGCGGGCCCCCCAGCTGCCTGCCCACCTGTGGCAGGCGCCTGCCTACCACTGCATCTCCTCCGACGAGGAGAACTAGGACGGCGCCGGCGCGCCCCCGGCCACCTATATAGTACCCCCCCAAGAAACGGCCGGCCGCCTGTGGTCCCGCCGCCGCCCCCCGATGCATGTAGAAAGACGGCCAATAGGGCCGTCGCCGTCAAGAAACACGGCCGGCCGTCTGTGGCCGCGCCGCGCCCCCGATGTAAGCACGCCCCCCGGGCTTTTTAATATATATATGTATTCCCGTCCAAAACTCGTCCCCGAGCCAATCTATGGCCTAGTTCAACCCCGCCGGCGGAACCAGCAACGGCGGGATCTTCCTATCCATTCCCGCCTCTGGCAGGGCTTCGCCAAGCCTAGTCCGCTGTCCTGGGTGGTGGCTCGGCCTAGAGAAAGGGCCGAGATATTTATATAATTGGGCCTCTAGTCCTGGCCCGTGCCACCAACCGGGACTAGAGGTACCCCCTTTGGTCCCGGTTGGTAGCACGGGCCAGGACCAAAACGTATTTCGAAATTTGCTGCCACCCTGCGCGCCCAAATTTTTTAGCGCCAAAATTCGAAAATTGTTTAAGTTTGCACATTAATAACTTCTATATAGTTTCGAATTTGACAAAAATTCCAACATGAAAAGTGCTAGAATTTGCATAACTAATTCAAATCCATTTTTTGTTTAACTAAATAATTATTCTAACTATTGAAACTATTAATTATTTTACTATTTGCATATAATTTGAATATAAATATCTTGTAATTTTTGTTTTCTCTTGTGATCTTCCGAGTGAGTCCAGAGCATACACGGAAGTTCCACAAAGCAAGTTGTACCTTTTTGACACGGATAATTTGGGATCTTCGTCTACAACAGAAAAACCATAGTTCTCCTTCGAAGGTTCACTCTGAGCATCCTTTCGCCATCTTTTCAAAACATAGTGTGGTGGAATTTCTTTGATATTTCTGATCTCAAGAACCTTCAGTACCTGGCAACACGGAAGACCTACATTTTCAAACTTCTTGCAGCTACAAATGTATTCTGCTGAGTCGAATCTAACAAAATGACCCCGACGCCTGTTTTTGACAGTTATCTCATACTCGGATATGGGTCCAATTTTGCCACAGTTATAGACCACGCAATCCAAGATCAGTTCAAATTATAATCTGAAAATATCAAACAGTGCAGAAGTGTATGCATTAGAAGGTTTCCAAAGTAACCGCAGAGGTGCAACCCTTTGCGTCATTTGAACTCCAAGGTAGTCAGCTTGTTGTTCAGCTAGACGTTTCTCCTCCAAACATTTATCATATCTGTTAAATAAGTACCGAAGATCTATTTCTGTTTTAAGGATATCTGTCAGGATGGTATCTGTACTATCACTTCGAAGTGTGCCTGCAATATCTGCCTACAGTTATCTCATACTCGGATATGGGTCATAGTTGTCAGCTTTTTACCGGTCAATACAAAATACTGATCAAACAGAACTATATGATCATGTATTCCACGCTTATTATTACACATCACCAACATATGGAGGAGAGAAAACAGAAAAGTGGGTGGGTGTGCCGCTGGTTGGGATAATAATAAAATCAGGCTGGTCATAGTTGTCAGCTTTTTACCGGTCAATACAAATTACTGGTCAAACAGAACAATGATCCTGTATTCCACATTTATTATTACACATCACCAACAACATCCCTATCTAGTCTTCTGAATTCTCCCTTGCTTATGATCGCTTCGGCCGTAACCATGGAGCATCTTCATTATTTATCGGGATGGTGGGGTCAGCTTTCACTGTGAAGGGTGGAATTTCAACAAACTTATTATAATCTTCTGACATGTCTGTCATGTCCTCGATTCCCACGATGTTTCTTTTCCCTGAAAGAACTATGTGATGCTTCGGCTCATCGTATGATGAATTTGTTTGCTTATTTTTTCTTTTTTCGGTCTGGAGGACATGTCCTTCACATAGAAGACCCGAGCCACATCATTGGCTAGGACGAATGGTTCGTCATTGTAACCAATATTGTTGAGATCCACTGTTGTCATTCCATACAGCGGGTCTACCTTTACCCCTTCTCCATTCAGGTTGACCCATTTGCACTTGAAAAAAGGGACCTTAAAAGAAGGTCCATAGTCAAGTTCCCATATCTCCTCTATGTAACCATAGTATGTTTCATTTTTTCCATTCTCGTTTGTTGTATCAAAGCGGACACCACTGTTTTGGTTGGTGCTCTTCTTATCTTGGGAGATCGTCTAAAATGTATTCCCATTTATCTCGTACCCTTGAAAACTCCCAATAGTCGAAGATGGTGACCCTGCCAACATGTACAGCTGATCTTCAACAGTGGTGTTATTTATAAGATGTGTTTGCAACCAACTTCCAAAAGTCTCCATGTGTTTGCCTTTAATCCATGAGTCATCCTTCCCCGGGTTTGTGGAGCGTACAATATTCTTGTGTTCCTCGAGATACGGAGCCACGAACATAGAATTTTGTAAACTGTGTAGTGTGCTTTGGTGAAAGAATGCCCGTCCCTGGGTATCATTGTTTTCTTTCCCAGCGTTCCTTTTCCCCTCAGTCTCCCCTCATGCCGCGATTCAGGAACACCAATCGTCTTAAGGTCAGGAATAAAGTCAACACAGAACCCAATGACCTCCTCTGTTCCATAGCCCTTCGAGATGCTTCCTTCTGGCCTAGCACGGTTATGAACATATTTCTTCAAGACTCCCATGAACCTCTCAAAGGGGAACATATTGTGTAGAAATACCGGACCGAGAATACGAATCTCTTCACATAGGTGAACGAGGAGATGAGTCATAGTGTTGAAGAAGGATGGTGGGAACACCAACTCAAAACTGACAAGACACTGGACCACATCCCTCTATAATCTTGTCAGAATTTCTGGATCGATTACCTTCTGAGATATTGCGTTCATGAATGCACATAGCTTCACAATGGGTACTCGAACATTTTCCGGTAGAATCCCCCTCAATGCAATCGGAAGCAACTGCGTCATAATCACGTGGCAGTCATGAGACTTCAGGTTTTGGAATTTTTTCTCTACCATGTTTATTATCCCCTTTATATTCGATGAGAAGCCAGACGGAACCTTGATACTGTAAAGGACTTCAAAGAATATTTCCTTCTCTTCTTTAGTAAAAGCGTAGCTGCTTAAGTAATGGCGCCATGTATCTATGTGCTTGTTGCTTGGGTCTTTCATACGTTGCTGGTCCTCCCGTGCTTCTGGCGTATCTTTTGACTTCCCATACACGCCCAGGAAGCATAGTAGATTGACGCAGAGATTCTTTGTCACGTGCATCACGTCGATCGAAGACCGGACCTCTAAAACTTTCCAATAGGGTAGCTCCCAAAATATAGATTTCTTCTTCCACATGGGTGCGCGCTTATCAGGGCCGTTCGGAACTGGTTGGCTGCCAGCAGCCTTACCAAAGATTACTTCTAGGTCCTTGACCATATCGAATATACCATTACCACTACGGAGCTCAGGCTTCTTCCGGTTATCTGCCTCACCTCTGAAATGCTTCCCTCCTTTCTTTCTTACGGGATGCTTGATCGGAAGAAATCTACGATGCCCCAGGTATACAACCTTTTTACATTTATCCAAAAAAATACTGTCAGTCTTATCTAAACAGTGTGTGCATGCATTGTATCCCTTGTTTGTATGTCCGGAAATGTTACTAAGAGCAGGCCAAACATTGATGGTTACCAAAAGCAACGCCCGTAGGTCAAATGGCTTTTGCCCGTTCTCATCCCACACACGTACACCTGGTTTGCCCCACAATTGTAAGAGTTCTTCCACTAATGGCCTTAGATACACATCAATGTCGTTGCCAGGTTGCCTCGGGCCTTGGATGAGAACTGGCATCATAATGAACTTGCGCTTCATGCACAACCAAGGAGGAAGGTTGTACATACATAGAGTTACAGGCCATGCGCTATGACTGGAGCTCTGCTCCCCAAAAGGATTAAAGCCGTCTATACTTAGACCAAACCATAAGTTTCTCGCCTCTCCTGTAAAGTCTGGGAAGTCTCTCTCGATCTTTCTCCACTGCGATCCATCGGCGGGGTGCCTCAACTTTCCGTCTTTCTTACGGTCTTCTTTGTGCCATCGCAACAACCTAGCATGCTCTTTGTTTCTAAACAGACGTTTCAACCGTGGTATTATAGGAGCATACCACATCACCTTAGCAAGAACCCTCTTACGGGGGGGCTCTCCGTCAACATCACCAGGGTCATCTGCTCTGATCTTATACCGCAGTGCAGTGCATACCGGAAATTCATCCAAATTCTCGTACTTCTCACCGTGGTAGAGGATGCAGTCATTAATCCATGCATGTATCTTCTACACATCTAATCCTAGAGGGCAGAGAGATGTCTTTGCTTCGTACGTACTCTCAGGCAATTCGTTATCCTTTGGAAGTTTCAGCTTCATTAGTTGAAGTAAACTCTCAAATGCCTTGTCAGTCACACCGTTCAGTGCCTTCCATTTCAGCAACTCCAGTGTGGTACCGAGCTTTGTGCTACCATCTTCGCAATTTGGGTACAACAACTTTTTGTGATACTATAACATGTTGTCCAGCTTCAACCTCTCTAATTTATTTTCACAGTCTTCCCTTGCGTCAGCAATAACTCAGCCAAGATCATCATCGGGCTCTTCTGATGCCTGTTCTTGATCACCTCCTTCTTATGCATTCTCTTCCATTGCAGTATTGTCGTATTCAGGGAACAAAGGATCTTCTTCTTCTTCTTCATCGTCTTCCATCACAACCCCTCTTTCTCCATGCTTGGTCCAGCAATTATAGCTGGGCATGAAACCTCTCTGAAGTAGATGGACGTGAAGGATTCTTTCGGAAGAGTGCTCTCTGACGTTCCGACAATCAACACATGGGCAACACATGAAGCCATTATCTTTGTTCGCCTGAGCTACAACAAGAAATGCATTCAGGCCTGGCATATACTCGGAAGTGCGTCGGTCACCGTACATCCATCGCTGCCGTGCATCCATCTGCATCGTATAATTAAGTTTATCAAAATACATTACAATAACATATTAATACAAAAATGACCACATTACATCGACAAATATTGTTCAACAACTTGTAGATTTCTTCGCCGCACCTCTTACGTGGAGGTCCACGGAGCTCATCCTCACTGTTAAAAAGGTCTCCTCGCCTTCTCCACAGGTCTTTGTTGGGTAGCCACCTTCGATGGCCAACGAAAACTGTTTTCGAAGACCCAGGATCTTTCGGAAGTTGCATAAACGTGGGGTCATCCATGCACCTCACGCAACCGTTATGTCCGTGGCACACCTGGCCCGCCACATATCCGTAGCCGAGTAGGTCGTGAACCATACAGAGTAAGATAGCTCTCATTGGGAAATATTGTTCACCGAAGGCGTCCCATGTGTTCACCCCTTCCTCGGCCCATAGCGTGTTCAGCTCATCTTTAAGCAACTTCAGGTATAGATTGATGTCGTTGCCTGGTTGTTTCGGCCCTTGAATTAGCATACTCATGTGAATATACTTCCTCTTCATGCACAACCAGGGAGGGATGTTGTACATCCATACAAACACGGGCCAGGTGCTATGGGTGCTGCTCTGGTTGCCAAACGGATTGAGTCCGTCGGTGCTCACACCCAACCTGATGTTCCTTGCCTTCGCCCCGAACGTTGCATATTCACAGTCAATTGATTTCCATTGAATTGCATCTGAAGGATGTGTCAGAATTACTTTTTCACTCCGATTTGGATCTTTCAAAACTTTATTCCTCCTTTTCGCGTGCCAGCGCATGAGCTCTGCTTCCTTGCGGTCCGCGAAATACTGTTGCAGACGGGGAATGAGCAGAAAGTACCACACGACTTTTCGAGGAGCTTTCTTCTTCCCTTTCTTGTATCGAGCGGCGTTGCAAACTGGACAAATGGTTTTGTTCGCGTCCTCTTTCCGATAAATGTAGCAATCGTTGATGCACACATGGTATTTTTCATGAGGTAAATCAAAGGGGCACACGACTTTCTTGGCCTCGTCGCAACTTTTAGGACAGGTGTTTCCCTCTGGAAGGACATCGTGCCAGTATTGCAGGCTTGCATCGACGCTTATGTCGCTCCATTTGTATCTCGCCTTCATCTACAGAACATCGAGGGCCACTCTCAGGCGGGACTCTCCCGGACCGCAGCCTGCATACAATGGTGTCTTCGAGTCTATCTCTAGTTGTGCCAGCTTTGATTACTCTCTAGCAGCAGATATCGAGTTAGTCGTCTTTCTCAAAAGCAGTTCTTTCAGATGAGGGTCACGCACAACTTCCGTTAGGGGTGTCCCTATGTCCTCGTGATCTTCTTCCACGTCTTGTTCAGCATCTTCTCCATGATCATGTGCGGGGTCATGAGGCTGATCTTGGTCCTGTTGTAGTTCTAGTCGATCGTTGTTATTCTCCTGTTGCACATCATTTCCTACCACCGCCGCCCCATGGACTTCATCATCTTCATCATCACTTACCCACTGACTGTTATACCCATCCATGAAACCATACCTGAGGAGGTGACTGAGCAAGTCTCCGGTAAAGGGATTGAGCAAGCCCCCTAGTTTGCACTTTCGACATGGACATCGTATCTCCTTGCGGCCATTTTGTAACATGTCTTCTGTCGCGTGTCTCAAGTAACTATTCACGACACGTTCACTCTTAATGACCACCATTATATGTCGCCTGCACGAGAGCGCGCCAATATAATTAATATTAGAACCAAACATAATATATATATATATATATATATCGATATTCACGAAAAAAATCGGCATGACCTACCTACAAATTGGAGGTTAGAGGAGTGCCAAACTTTTCCGAGATGGAAATGAATCAACATTCCGGCAAAGTGGCAACTCATTTTCATATCCAAAATTTCACTTCATGTCGTATTCACGAAAAAATTCGGCATGACCTTCCTACAAATAGGAGGTTATTAGGGAGTGCCAAACTATGCCGAGACGGAAATGAATCAACATTCCGGCGATAGTTGGCTACTCAATTTCATTCCACAACAAATTGCATACATTTAAAGTCTCCATCACACGACCATATTTGAATCCGGTGAAATTTCACACATATAGCATATCGCGTGTATCCGGACAAGATTCATATACAAACTCATTTAATTATATATTAGCATTCATCCCACCTCAAATGAATAGATGGCTACATGATGATATCCGGAGATTTTTGGAGCTTTGGAGAGAGAGGGGGTAATTCTAGATCAAGATGGCTAGGAAGGGAAAACTTTGGGTAGAAATGGTGTTAGGAGAGAGATAAACATATATATACCAACTAAAATAATTTTAGTTGGTTCAAAAGAGAGTAGGAGGGTGGGGAAATTGGCATAAATTCGAGCTAGAGAGAGAGGGAGAGGAAAGGTGGAGAAGGGGAGTGGAGGGGAAAGTGGGGTGGGTGGGTGCACACTTATGGTAGATGTGATAGGTTACCGCTAACATGCGTCATGGGCCCACATGTTAGCGCTGGCGAACAGGCAGCTCACAAGATCTAAACATGAGGTACAAAGTGGAGAGAACAACCATCTAGCTAATGCTATGGACCCGTAGTCCAGGGATAAACTACTCACGCATCACTTCGAAGGAGGGCATGGTGGTGTAGACCGCTCCGGTGATGATTTCCCCCTCCGGCAGGGTGCCGGGGAGAGCTCCAGAACCCTCCCGATCTCGGGATGATGGTGACGCCGGCCTCGGATGTTTCTCGGAAAAAAAGTGGTATATCCTTAGGGTTCACGTCTCGGGGTAATATATAGGCGAAAGGGAAGAGGCGGTGGAGGCTCAGGGGCCCCACACCACCCCCTGGCGCGGACAAGGGGGGGCCGCGCCACCCTATGGTGTGGGCCCCCTGAGGCCCACCTCCAGGTCCCTTCGGGACTCCGTGGAACCTCCAGGATTTCTAAGACTTCCGGGCTTCGAATTTTCCAATTACGAGAATATTTCCAGAGCAACTTTTCTGAAACTAAAAACAACAGAAAACATGGAACTGGCTCTGTGGAATCTTGTAAATAGGTTAGTCCGTAAAATCGATAAAAATGACATAAAGTGTATAGCAAACATGTGTGAAACAATAATAAAACAACATGGAACATCAGAAATTAAGGATATGTTTATGACGTATCAACATCCCCAAGCTTAGTTCATACTCGTCGTCGAGTAGGTAAACGATAAAAACAAATAATTTCTAAGGTGACATGCTACCAACATAAACTTGATCATCAAAATGTAAAAGCATAAGTAAGCTGAGATCATAGAACTTCGACACAAGCATGATAAATAAAACTTTAATAATAAAGCATAGCAATCACTTTGCATCATGAGAAGTACCTCAAATAAAAGATCATGAATAACAAATGCAAGTATAGGGAAAGCATGTCAAAGTGATATTTTGCTAGTCCTTAAAAGTGGGGCAAAATATAAATGCCAGGACACCTTCAAAGTTCATGAGGAAGACTAGAACAAATAATTAGAGAACAAGCAATATCATATCATGAATCAATTAATAATGTTCTTGGGACAAATGCACATAAAACTCAGAATGGAAAAAATGCTCTCTCAACTGTGCATAAAGTTAGAAGATGGAGACTCAACATAAAAGTAAAAGAAAGGTCCTTCGCAGAGGGAAGCATGGATCTCTCATGTGCTAGATCTTTTATTTTATTAAACAGAGGTATGAAAACTTGACACTCCTCCCAACCATCTTTCACAAACCATGGCTAACCGAATCCTCGGGTGCCCGCCAACAGTCACATACCGTGAAGGAGTGTCTATATTTTCAGAGAGGTGTATGCTTATGTCAACGAATGGTAAACAGAAAATACAGTATGTCACAAGCCAACTAGAATTCACAAGAGAGGCTCCCATAGAAGGAAGCATCTGGTTAGAAGGTCATCCCTCTTTCTCTTTTGTTTACACAATTACGCTTTGACCGATAAATCAGGAGCAAAAATAGTGAAGAGAAGTTGTGTTATTAGTTTGGGGATGGGCACCCCGCTGCCAGCTCTTCTATCATTGGATAAGCGGATGAAGCCACTAGTCCAGGGTGTGAAAGCCCAATCAACAAGTGAGATAAAGATTCTCTATTTACGTCCTCATGAGCTAAAACATGAGCACAAAACATGAGTAATTTTGAAGGTTTTAAAGGTAACAGATGCGCAATTTACTTTGGAGTGGATGTTAAATACCACATGTAGGTAGGTATGGTGGACACAATGGGAAAATTTTGGTTTTTGGGAGTTGTATGCACGAGTAGAGCTCATACTCAGTACAGGTGGAGGCTAGCAAAAGACTGGGAGTGACAAATACAGAGAGCATAAGAGCTATAGTCATGCATAGCGACATAAACATCATTAATAAAAGCATAAGTGGTACCACAAGTTCAAAAACTAAATGATCATGGAGGCTATTTGTGACTGGTTCATAGTCATAAACATGGTGTTAGCATGCGCCAAGTCAACCAAATAAAACATCCAAAGGAGAGCACCACAAATTTATGCTTCAATATGACAAGAACAACTCATGATTCTTTCAAAGGCACATTAAACACTCTCAGCTATTTGAGGATAATCATGCTACTCAATAACCACAAGGATTTAAAACTAAAATAACATCTAGAATGATATGAAAAAGTTCTAGCCACAGTGTAGACAAGCTTGTACTTGCACTGTTAAAAATTCTACCTCAAGTAGAAGTTTCTTTTCCCAACAAGCACCATATAAATCATGCCTTAACAAAAACTATCTACATGCTACAGCAAGCAAACATGAGAGCACTCACATAAAACTAACAAAACTAACAAATCTGAATAAGAGATGCAATGAAAACAAGAGCAAAACATGAATTTTTGCAGCAACTAGAAGAAAAACTAAAAATACTAGCATAGCGAGTATTCAAACGAAAAAGCGAAGCGTGTATCTCTCTCAAACAAATAATGATAGGATCCAACTATATTATTTCAGAAAGTAAAACAAAAGAGAACAAAGGAAAACGAAAGAAAAATAAACAGACGCTCCAAGTAAACTTCATATGATGTGACCGAATAAAAATACAATTTCAAGAGAAGTGACCTGATAGATAGTTGATGAAGAAGGGGATGCCTTGGGAATCCCCATGCTTAGATGCTTGAGTCTTCTAAAAATATGCTTGGATGAACCACGGGGGCATCCCCAAGCTTTCACCTTGCACTCTTCTTGATCACATATATCACCTCTTCTCTTGACACTTGAAAACTTCCTTCACACCACACTCAAACAGTAATTCGCATTAGAGGGTTAGTGCGACAAATAAAAATCCATTGGTTCTCTATGGAACAAGTTCTATGAATACGTTTAAGCATTAGCTACCGCCACTTATGTTTTGTGAAGCAAAGAAATCCACTTGACATCGCAAAAGAGCAAATGCAAGAAAAATGGCAGAATCTGTCAAAACCAGAACTGTCTGTAAAGACGATTTTTTAGGAACTTACGTTGCTCAGCTAGAAAAAACTTTAAAAATGAAAACGTTGCGGAATTAGCTGAGGAATAAGCACAAAAAATTTCAGATCATTCTGAGCTTCCAGGATTTTATACGATTTTTTACCGTGGACAACAAAAATCTGTTTCCTGCCCGGAAATCCGAAAACCAACTCCAACTCTCGTCAGAAACCTTACTTGGCACTACTAAAACATGAAAAGAAAGATAAAAAGGAGTTCCTACATAAGTATACAACCCCTTGACTCAAAGAAAACATAGAAAAACAAAGCAAACATAAAACCATGGGTTATCTCCCAAGAAGTGTTTTTCTTTAACACCTTTTAGCTAGGCCCAGAAAAGTGGAATCAAATATTTTCAAACGGTGGGGCATTCAAATCAAGATTTGGAAATCCCTTAATAATGCATTGTATTTTATCTAAGTGAGCTTCAGAGGCTCCTCTCTTAGTACTTTTAGGTTTACTATATTCATCAAATAAATTCTCAGGAACAATCCAATAAAAATTCTTTTCTTGGGCTTCATGTAGTGCTATCAATTTAAAGGGGATTTGGTATTTTATCCTCCTCTTCATTATTAGATTAAATTTTTTTAAGAGCACCAACAATGTCTACACATGAGCCAAGCATATTTAAACGACCAAATACTTTTCTAGCTTCTATAGCAACATCTCCAAATTCTTTAAGCATACCTTTTAACATAAAGTTTATTTTCTCAACATCTTCAATATTATTCAAATTGAGGAACATATGTTGTAATATGGGATGGAGATTAACAAACCCAGTTTCTAACATGTGAACTAAAGAAGTTGCAGCAGTCTCATAGTTGGGAGCAAGTTATACTATGGATTTTTCTTCAAAATTATCATGCTTAATAACATGATCAAATAATTCTTTAATAGTGTCCTTTCCAATTATAGAACCACTTCCTACCGGCAAATCTTTCAGGGTAAACTTAGGGAACAACATGATGAAAAATAACAACAAAGTGACAAAAATAACAACTAGAATAAGAACTAATTTTTTTTGTGTTTTTTATAAAGAGAAGCAAACAAGACAAAATAAAATAAACTAAGCAAAACAAAAACAAAGTAAAGAGATTGGAAGTGAGAAACTCCCCTTGCAGAAATTATCTTCCTCCTCGACAACGGCGCTATAAAACTTCGAGCGGCATGTAGTTGACGCCCTCGTTGGTAAACCCCAAGAGAAAGGTTGTGAAGAGTGTAGCAACAAGTTTTCCCTCAGAAAAGAAGCCAAGGTTGAATCGACCAGTAGGAGGACAATCAATCTCTGAAGGTTGATGCAGCTAAGGTGGCAGGGCGCACTACCGGTTCAGTACCAACGTGGAACCTACACAACACAATCAAATCACTATGTCCCAACGAAGCAGTGAGGTTGTCAATCTCACCGGCTTTGCTGAACACAAAGAGGTTAAATGTATAATGTGGAAAACAATAGGAAAACAGTAGGAATCGTATGAGAGCAGTATGAAAGCACTAGGTGTTTTATCAGTATGAGGAAAAAGGACCGGGGTCCATAGTTCACTAGTGATGTCTCTCCGAGAAAGATAAATAACATGTGTGGTGAACAACTTACAGCTAGGCAATTGACATAAATGAATGCTGCACCATAGTGCATATGCAAGACCTAAACATTACTATGTGATTCATGCAGGCATTACAACAAAATACATATACCATTATCCAACTATATCTATGACTAATAATCCACCCCTCGAATATCATCCAAACAAATGTTGGGTATTAAGTCGCAAGCAACAGATAATTACAGTAAGCAAAGTGTGCAATGTAAACAATACCATCATCCTTAGGCAAAGCATTGTTGTTTTCTCCCTAATGGCAACAACACATCCTCCATCCGTCACGTTTCTGTCACTCAAGCACAGTTGAAAAGGAGGCATGAGCCCACTATCGAGCATAAATACTCCCTCTTGGAGTTACTAGCATCTACTTGGCCAGAGCATCTACTAATAACGGAGAGCATGCACGATCATAAATAACATAAGAATTAAGATAACATGATAGATTGATAATCAGAATACATAACATTCAACATTCATGAGATCCCAGCAAACACAACATGTAGCATTTGTCGCACCCGGACTTCTAAAGGATACTCGCAGTTCCGTTGAACAGTAGTTGATTGGATTACGGGGCTTACCGGCACCCGCATCTCTTACGAGTAGGCCAACACACGTATGTGTGACAACCAACCCCTATTGTTCATCGTCTACGTAAACCATCCCATAGAAATCAGGATACTACCATTGACGTACTTCATACCATACACACATGGTACGTCAACGGCGTTGAACAAAATGATAGCACAACAGATCTCTAAGACACAAATAAATAGAAATAAGTTGCAAATAGCTCTCACTAGAGCAGAGATAGCAAATACAATCATCCAGAGGACACATGTCCCAACATATCATCATTACATCACAGCGGAAGCATTCAGCAGATCTGAGTACAGACAAATCCAAACAGGCTTAAGAAGTCGGGAATGAAAGGAAAACGGAGCCCATCCACGTAGTCTCGGATCCTGCCCGGGTCCGCTATCTACTCGTCAGCAGCCTCGTCAAACTGCACGTAGTAGCCATCACGGGGATCCTCGTAAGCGTAGTCTGCGGAAACCACAGCCCCAAAGGGGTCAGTACAACAACGTACTGGCAAGCAAGACTCACAGTTCACCAAAGTGTAACCCGTCAACACCAAGCACAGATGCTTTGGGTTCAACGGAAGGAAGGGTGATATAAAAGAGGCGGCAGCTGGCTGCACTAACCAACTACAGAACATGCTACAACTTTCGGCTAACAGAAAGGAGATAAGATAGCGTATCGTAACCAACTATAGCTACCACCAAACAAACCCATCCTGGATCTCGCCCCTTATCCAAAGAAGCAACCCGAGGATAACTCACACAGTTGGATTAATGATGAATCAAGTTATTGTGGCAATAAATCTATTACTAGTCAAGTTATCATTAGTTAGGTGTAAGTTGTCCTGAGTACTTGTTAGCCAGTACTTTCACCAAGTTAACCATAACCGCGGAAAACACGGCTTCTCGGGAAGATTTATCCCTGCAGGGGTGCACCAATTTGGCCGTACACGTAAGAATATCCCGCCAGACGGGAATCAAACCCACCAAGCGAGGCACTCTACACAACTCAACTCTTGTTCGCATCAATCCCAAAGCACCACGTGCTGTGCGTGCGCGGCTAATCGAGCCCCACGAAGAAAAGAGGACCCTCATAGCACTGGAAGACCACGCAGCCCTAAATGCCGACTACAAAAGTTCCACCCTGGCCTCGGGTTCGTACCTGCATATGCGTGCATCAAATGGAAAGCCCGAACTAAGTGTGGCGATTTGGACGAGATGCGAATCGAATCAAATTGAGGGGGGCGCCCATACACGCTTCCCACATGCGGATAGTGCGCTCATCGTGGTTCAGTAGACAAGACCCTTTTCCTAATTAGGGTCGACACTAGCAGGCCTCAAAACCACGCCGGGCCTCCTGCCGGTGCCTTATCAGCAAATTATTATTACCTCAAAAATTAACAGGTTGTTGTTTAACATCGAGCCCCAGAACATAATAGAAATATAGTAACAGAAAGTAACGGGTAACAGACTCGAGCAAAACAACCCTAAGCATGCTAGTAAGACACGGGCAACAAGCAATGGGGTTATAGGAGTGGAGGTGAGGCAATATCAGGGTTAAGGGACAACATGTGATAGGTTCTTAACGGAAGCAACGATACATATGGCTAACAGAAATAGACAACGGAAAGTATCGGTAACCAATGTTGAAAGGAACACAATGGTTCATGTGAGTGATAACTTGCCTGCAAACTCAGCAGCCTGGTACTGAGCTAGATCCTCAGAAGGGGTGTCGTAAGGCTCGTCTGTCTCAACGTCGCTGTCTATCCGAGAAGAAGCAAACAAACAACGCAAGGAGACAACCAATCAATAACATGGCATAGTGCACAATCATGGATGATGCATGACCATTTAATTGATGCATCAAAATAAACTAGTTGACATGGTAACATATCACAATTAATTGGACCCACATGCAATTTGAGTTGCATATGAAAAAGGTCCATGAATTTTGGTTGAAACAATTGTTTTACAACTAACCAACAGGTGAAAGTGGTTTAGTATGATGCATGGATGAGGAAAACAGAAAAATAACAACAATAGAACAATTTTGAAAAAAGGTTTACCAAGTTTGAAATTTTATTTATTAAGTTAAGAAATTTTGGTTCCTTAAAGGTGTTACACAAGCATTTGTTGTTTTCATCAATTTTTAATTGTTCAAAACAAATAACAAAATTCATATTTGGAAAGTACACAAAATTTTAGGTGGATTACATGTTTCAATTATTGAAAAAGGAATTACAATGATTTAATTATGAATTAAACAAGTTTTAAACAAGATTTAAATGAATTAAATCAAGTACTGAATATTATTTTGAATTTTATTTGTTCAAAACATAAATTCAAATTCATACTTGAAGAGGTTATACTTTTCTAGTTTGAAAACATATTTTATATGTTCAAAAATAATTTAATTTGAGCAAGTTATGAATTTAGCAATTTTAAATGATTTAAACAAGGTTTAAATTATTTAAGTAATTTTAATTATTCAAAACATGAAACAAAATTTATATTTGAAAAGGTGGTTTGAAATAGCATGGAAAACATATTTTATTTGCATTATTTGGATTAAGTATGAATTAGTTATGCAATTATACAAATTTCAAATGAATTGTTTGAATTTGAAATTTGAATGCATTTGAATTATTCAAAACAGAATACAAATGTTATAAACAGGTAGAGAATTAAATTTGGTCCAACAAACATATTTTATTTTTGTTATTTGGAGTTATAAAATAAAAGTTATTAGCAATTTAAAACTAGGGACTAATCTGTGAATAAAAAGGATTTAAACTGAAAAAGAAAAGGGCTGAATTCTTTTTACACCGCGCAGTTAGCTACCCTAGTGCACTGCCAGTGGGCCCTGGGGCCAGCGTGGCGTGTGTGCGCACACAGCAGCTGACAGGGGGGGCCACCCTGTCAGTGCGCTGCGCAAAAAATGGGGTTTTTATTCGCGCGGGGCAGGGTTCGAACCAGCACCCTGGGGCGCGCGCGCAAGTGTGGCTACCAGTGCGGTAGCGATTCGTTCTCGACAGAATAGGACGCGCAGCTAGGTTAACATTCAGAAGAAGTTAACTGAACTTTTAACTGACGAAAAGTTTCTGAATTTTTGACAGAACGGAGCGGGGCCGGCGGCGATCACCGCGGCAGCTCGTGCTCGTTGTGCTTGCGTGTGGGCTGTTGCGGTGATGTGCGCGTGCAAGCGTTGCAGAGAGGAGGAAGGAGAGGGGTGAGGAGGAGGTGATCGACTGCTCACCCTCGTCGTTGAGGTAGTAGAGGCGCGGGGCAGTTGTTGTCGCCGGCGGCAAGGGAGAGGATGGCGGCGACGTTGTGGGCTCCCTCCACGGCTGCTGTGGTGTTCAAGCGGTAGAGGGAGATACGGAGGGTTGATTCCAGCTGCTATCCAGCGAGGTGGAGGCTCAGGTCGACGGCGGTCATGGAGTATTCAGAGGTGGGCTCTCCGGTGAGATACAGAGAGGTGGGAGATCGCGGCGGAGAGAGGGAAAATGGAGGCGCAGCTCGAGGGAGGAGGGAGGTAGGTAGCTAGGGCAAGCTCGGGGGGCCTAGGGGGTATCTTATAGGGGCTAGGGGGCGCTGCTGGCCGTCGGCGCGTGACGGCGTCGACGTGGCGCCGGTGGATGGCGTGCCGTACCGCGAGAAGAAGAGCGAACCGGTACCGGGCCGTGGAGAGAGGTAAGGTGGGCTGGGCCGTGCTGCTTCCCCCCTCTGTGAGCGTTTTTTTTTTCCTTTTTTATTTTTCTCTTCTGTTTTTTTTTTTTGCAGAAATAGAAATAGGAAGAATTAGATAGGTTTTTGGGTTAGTAAAAATTTAGAAAAATTTGTGTGAGTTGATTAGGTCAACAGCAACCACTTGCCAAGTTCTGTTTTCTAAAAAGTTCAAAATTAAATTGCTGTTTGCAATTTGATTCAAATTTGAAATGATTTGAGATTAAGTGATTATTGAAAACAAGATTTTAAGTAGGGTGAACATATAATTTTAATTGGAAGCAAATGATTATAATTGTGTTGTAATTTTCATAATTTCAACATAGTTGCTGTTTGGAAAAGAATGTCTTTGAATTTGAATAACATTTGAATTAAGTGAATGATTAAAAGCCACAATTTTAATTAGTAGAACCTTATGGATTAAATGGAAACAATTGAGGTTTTGAGTTGAACTTTTTATTTGAAAACTTGTAACATAACAAGTATGAAACAAAGGTTTGAATATTGATTGAATTTCAATTGTGAAAACAAACAAAAACAGAAGCAAACAAATGGAAAACAAAGTAATGAGTATGATGACATGATGCAAAAACTTTAATAAAACAAGAAACAAACATTCTAGGGGTGAGTTTTCATACTTGGGATGTTACAAAACGCCCCCCTTGAAGGAATCGCGCCCCGAGATTCCTTACTGAGAAGAGAAAAGGTCCGGATACTTCTTGCGAAGATCCTCTTCGGTCTCCCACGTTGCCTCTTTATCGGAATGATGCGACCATTGCACTTTCAAGAACTTGGTGCTCTTGTTGCGAGTCTTACGCTCGGTCTCATCGAGAATACGAACATGGTGCTCCTCATAAGATAGATCTTCTTGCAGTTCAATGGAATCATGATCAACTGCACGATCTGGATCTTTGAAACACCTCTTGAGCTGTGACACGTGAAACACATCGTCCACCTTGGATAGTTTTTCTGGAAGTTCAAGGCGATAAGCATTTTCCGCACGCCTTGAGAGAATGTTGAAAGGACCAATGTATCTTGGTGCAAGCTTTCCTTTCACACCAAAACGATGAGTGCCTCTGAGGGGAGTTACACGGAGATATGCCTTGTCACCAGGTGCATAGATCATATCCCTGTTCTTGCTGTCATAGTAGCTTTTCTGACGAGACTGGGCAATCTTGAGATTGTCACGAATGATGCGAACTTTCTCTTCGGCTTCCTTAACAATGTCAGGGCCTAAGAGTGAACGTTCACCAGCTCTAGACCAATTGATAGGACTCCTGCATCTGCGGCCATAGAGTGCTTCAAATGGTGCCATGCCTAGGCTTGCCTGGAAGCCGTTGTTGTAGGAGAATTCAGCATATGGAAGGCATTCCTCCCATTTCATGCCAAAGGATAGACCACATGCTCTGAGCATATCCTCGAGAATCTGATTGACTCTTTCGACTTGCCCTTGAGACTGAGGGTGATAAGCTGTGCTGAACAGAAGTTTGGTGCCCAATGCTTCTTGAAAGCTTTTCCAGAAATGAGAAGTGAATATGCTTCCACGATCTGAGCTTATTTCCAATGGAACACCATGAAGAAGAACAATCTTTGCTGTGTAGAGCTCTGCTAACTGGCTAGCTAAGATTGTTTCTTTGATAGCAAAGAAGTGAGCTACTTTAGTGAGACGATCACTAACAACGAAGATTGCATCGTTGCCCTTCTTGGACTTTGGAAAACCAGTGACGAAGTCCATTTCAATCATGTCCCACTTCCACTCAGGAATTTTCAGAGGTTGGAGTAGACCGGCTGTTTTCTGATGGACTGCCTTAACACGTTGACAAACGTCGCATTCAGAAACGTATTGAGCAATTTCACGTTTCATGCCAGGCCACCAATACAGTGTTTTGAGATCCTGGTACATCTTTGTACTTCCAGGGTGGATGGAGAGAGGAGTTTCATGATCCTCCTTGAGAATGATATCTTTGAGACTTTGAACTTGAGGAACTGCAATGCGTCCTTCGAAGAACACAGTTCCTCTGTCATCAATTGAGAAGGACTTAAATTTCTCCTTGCCTTCTTTGATGTGTTCTACCATCTTCTTGATTTCAGCATCACGAAGTTGTTCAGAACGAATCTTGTCCTCGAGAGTTGGACTGGCTGTCAAGTTAGCAAGATACCCTTGAGGAACAAGACCAAGGTTCAGCTTCTGGAATTCTTCATGAAGTGGAGGTTGGCTTTCCATATCATGAGATCATTGCAATACTACTTGCGACTGAGAGCATCGGCCATAACATTAGCCTTGCCTGGAGTGTAAGAAATGGTGAGATCAAAGTCTTTAATCTTTTCAATCCATCTCCTTTGCCTGAGGTTTAGATCTGGTTGAGTGAAGATGTATTTCAGACTCTTATGATCGGAAAAGATTTCAGTGCGGTTACCCAACAAGTATTGTCTCCATTTCTTGAGGGCATACACAACTGCTGCAAGTTCAAGATCATGTGTAGGATAATTTTGCTCATGTGCATTCAACTGACGTGAAGCATAAGCCACAACTTGACGTTCTTGCATAAGAACTGCACCTAGACCTTGGAGAGATGCATCGCAGAATATTTGGAAAGGTTTGGTAGTATCTGGGCCAACCAGAACTGGTGTAGAAGTGAGTTTAGTCTTCAGGAGATTGAAACTTTCATCACATTGTGGAGACCAAACGAACTTCTTGTCCTTCTTTGTGAGATCAGTGAGAGGTTTGGCAATCTTGGAAAAGTTTTGGACGAAACGACGGCAATAGCTAGCCAAGCCAAGAAAACTTCTGACTTGCTTCACCGTCTTAGGAGGTTTGCAATCAACAATTGCTTTAACCTTTTCTGGATCAATGGCTATGCCCTTGGCAGAGATGACATGACCAAGGTAAGCAACTTCTGGAATCCAGAACTCACATTTGGAGAACTTGGCATATAGACTATGCTCGCGAAGTTTCATGAGAGTGAGACGAAGATGTTCTCCATGCTCTTCCTCGGATTTTGAGTAGACAAGGATGTCATCGAGATATACTACAACGAACTTGTCGAGGTATTCATGGAAGAAAGAATTCATGAGTCGAGAGAATGTCGCCGGTGCATTGGTGAGACCAAAGGACATGACGGTGTATTCATATAGACCGTACCGAGTGGTGAAAGCTGTTTTTGGAATATCTTCCTTTCTGATCTTTATTTGATGGTAACCCATTCTCAAGTCCAACTTTGAGAATATTAAGGCTCCAGCAAGTTGATCAAAAAGATCATCGATACGAGGAATTGGATACTTGTTTTTGATGGTTTTCTCGTTAAGAGGACGATAGTCAACAACGAGTCTCTTTGTTTGATCCTTCTTTGCAACGAACAGAGTTGGGCAACCCCAAGCGGAGGAACTAGGTTGAATGTAACCTTTTTCCATGTGTATATCGATTTGCTCCTTCAACAACTTCAGTTCAGGAGGAGCTATCTTGTATGGATGCTTAGAGATTGGAGCAGTACCTCTTTCAAGCTCGATCACGAACTCAACTGCTCTGTCCGGAGGCATCCCTGGCAATTCTTCTGGAAAGACGTTAGGGAATTCACAAACCACCGGAACATTTTCAATTGAAGGAAGGGGTTTTGCATCGAGGGTGTATAGCTGAATGGAACTTGATTCATTTGGAGAATAGACTATCTGGCCAGAAGGGTGGAACAGAGTTATTGACTTCTGAGCACAGTCAATCGTAGCTTTATTGGCCTTCAACCAATCCATGCCAAGAATGACATCAATGTCAGAATTGCCAAGCAGTATGAGAGAAGCAAGGAATATGTGACCTCCAATTAGGATCTGATTTTCATGACTGATCTTGGAAGTTTGCATAATTGCTCCAGGGGAGTTTACTACTAGCGGGGAACCCAAACCAACAAAAGGTAGTTTAACTGTTGTCGCAAAGATCTTTGACACGAAAGAATGGGATGCTCCGGTATCAAACAACACTTTAGCTGGATTAGAGTTTACGGGTAATATACCGAGAACGACGTCAGCAGCTTCCTCAGCTTTGTCGGCCTTGATATGATTCACCCTCGCGGTCCTCCCGACAGGCCTGTTGTTGGAGTTGAAGGCGTTAGCCGGGGGAGCACGCACCATTGCCTGGTTTGTGTTGGGACGAGGTGGTGGTGGAGGTAGCTTCCTCTGAGTGCACTTGTCAGCGTAGTGCCCCGTCTGCTTGCATTTGTAGCAAGTGACGACACGAGGTGCATCTGGCCTGGGCTGCCCCATTGAAAACCTCTAACCTTGGATGTGAGCTGGGTTGGGTGGGCGAGGAGCAAAGCCTGGAGAAGCTTGGGCATATGGAGCCCGAGTGACAGCACCATTTGGCACCCAGATGCGGCGCTTCTGCGGAGGGGTGGTCATGTTGGAGGAGGAACCACCCTCACGCGAGTGCTTTCGAGACTCCTCGAACGCCTTGTGCCCATTTTCCTCATTGAGCGCGGTGTTCACGAGCTCCTCGAAGTCTTTGGCCTTGATGTTGGTGAGGGCGTACTTGAGTTCCGGGTTAAAACCTCTGCGGAACCTTGCCATCTTCTTAGCTTCAATGGACACCTCATCACCAGCGTAACGAGCGAGGCGATTGAACTCACTCTGATAGCCAATGACGTCAAGCTTGCCCTGCTTGAGAGAGCAAAACTCCTCACGCATCCTTTCCATGAGACCATCTGGAATGTGGTGCTTCAGGAAAGCTTCCTTGAAACAACCCAGGTGATTGGATAGCCAGCTCTCATGGTCTGGTAGTTTTCCCACCAAGTAGCTGCCTGACCCTTCAGCAGATAGGATGCATACTTGACCTTGTCTTCCTCAGCAACGTGAGCAATCTCCAGAGCCCTAGCTATCTCACGGATGCAGTCATCAGCATCCAGAGGCTCGCGTGTTGCCACGAAAGCTCTCGGGCCCAGACTCAGAAACTCCTTGATACTGACTCGTGGAGCATTCTGGTTGTTGTGCTGGTTAGTCTGAAACTGGGCCATCTTGCCATGACTTGGGTCATCTGAGTCAACAGCTCCGTGATTGGCGGTGGCTCAGGCGGGTTGTTCCTTGTTGGCGGCATCCTGAATAGACATGCATTTTAGCACAACAACAGAAAAGGATAGACTTGGTAACCGAAAGAGAGATTATTCCGACGCATGAATAGATAACCAACAGGTACATCATCACATGTTCAAATACATCAGAATATCCAACACACCAAAAATGGTTCGAATGCCAAAGGATAACTAAACATAGCTAAGAATGGATACATCGGTACTCCCATGCTCATCACGCAGGACGGCGGTGAGTAGTACGGCGAGAGGTACGGTGAGGAGCACGCCCACGAAAGTAGGTAGAACGACGATCCACATAGATCTGACGTGGTCTGAGAGCGACTCTAGGTGTGGTGAAGTACATAGCGTCGACTCCCTGTGCTCCAAAGCGTGGAATCCCAGTGTAACCAGCACCGAGGTTGAGGAGTGGACCTCTGATCGGCTCGTAACCTCCAGCATCTGGCAGACGACGACCAACTGGCTGATCAAAACGTGCAAAGCGCTCATCTCCAACAAAGTCTGTGGTGTACGTCGCCAGACGAGTCAAAGCAAGGTAGAGCTGCTCTCTGACTGAAGCCAACTCCTGAGATAGTGTGCTGGCCACTGCGTCACTGTGCCTCACGAACTGAGCGGTGGTGTGCACCCTGGAGTTATATGATCGTAGACATCCAAGTTGTCGTAGAGAGTGAAGTGAGCTCCCTCCGAAGTGATGTAACCACGGGGGATGTGGCGATAGATAGAATCGTCAAATCCCCAGTAGTCAGCACGAAGGACGGCGAGACTCACATAAGCTGCCTGTTGCACAGCCATATCCAATGTGGAACCTACTGCCTCGTAGCGGTGGACAACGCTCATGCCATCATCTGACAGAATGTAGACGATAGCCTGGTAGTAGGTCTGGTCAAACTCTCGCTGCTGCTCGTAGACCTGGTACTCTGGTGCCCAACGGAACCCCAGATAAGTGACCATGTCTCTCAGCATCTCCGGATAACCGGCGGTGCTCTCACAACGAGTCATCCGAACCACCTGCGGGTAGAACCTGAGATCCATCTGCAGATGATCGGGGAAGTTTTGATCAGACGCCGGTAGAGAACTGAAGTGGAAAGCAACAACAAGGTTTCAACGGACGATAAGTATGTTGAGAAGAACAGGATATCGAAGCAACATCGGGAAACACGAGACCAAAAACTCCTGAGGTACTACGGAAAAACCCATCCGGGCTTCTAAAGGATCAATATCTACTGCTTAAGGAATAGAGGATTTGCTTCCGGGGCTTACACGCCTCCGTTCTCAATCATGAGTAGGCAACATGATAAATCATGTCACAACCACCTCCATTCCTATGGTCTAGTAGATATAACTATCCCAGAAAACCAGGATTCGTGAAAACCTAAGTTGAAAGTTTAGGTGAGAAGGGAAAACAACGTTGCACTTCCTTACCAGAAAAGGGAGGTTTGGTGGGGAAAGAAATAAAATGGCAGAATTCCTACTCTCACGTTTCATTTTTCCTATATAGCTACAAAATAGTTTCTAGACTCAAGTGCGACCGGTAAAAGGGATCCTACAGGCAGACAGGCTCTGATACCATTTGTCGCACCCGGACTTCTAAAGGATACTCGCAGTTCCGTTGAACAGTAGTTGATTGGATTACAGGGCTTACCGGCACCCGCATCTTTTACGAGTAGGCCAACACACGTATGTGTGACAACCAACCCCTATTGTTCATCGTCTACGTAAACCATCCCATAGAAATCAGGATACTACCATTGACGTACTTCATACCATACACACATGGTACGTCAACGGCGTTGAACAAAATGATAGCACAACAGATCTCTAAGACACAAATAAATAGAAATAAGTTGCAAATAGCTCTCACTAGAGCAGAGATAGCAAATACAATCATCCAGAGGACACATGTCCCAACATATCATCATTACATCACAGCGGAAGCATTCAACAGGTCTGAGTACAGACAAATCCAAACAGGCTTAAGAAGCCGGGAATGAAAGGAAAACGGAGCCCATCCACGTAGTCTCGGATCCTGCCCGGGTCCGCTATCTACTCGTCAGCAGCCTCGTCAAACTCCACGTAGTAGCCATCACGGGGATCCTCGTAAGCGTAGTCTGCGGAAACCACAGCCCCAAAGGGGTCAGTACAACAACGTACTGGCAAGCAATACTCACAATTCACCAAAGTGTAACCCGTCAACACCAAGCACAGATGCTTTGGGTTCAACGGAAGGAAGGGTGATATAAAAGAGGCGGCAGCTGGCTGCACTAACCAACTACAGAACATGCTACAACTTTCGGCTAACAGAAAGGAGATAAGATAGCGTATCGTAACCAACTATAACTAACTCCAAACAAACCCTTCCTGGATCTCGCCCCTTATCCAAAGAAGCAACCCGAGGATAACTCACACAGTTGGATTAATGATGAATCAAGTTATTGTGGCAATAAAGCTATTACTAGTCAAATTATCATTAGTTAGGTGTAAGTTGTCCTGAGTACTTGTTAGCCAGTACTTTCACCAAGTTAACCATAACCGCGGAAAACACGGCTTCTCGAGAAGATTTATCCCTGCAGGGGTGCACCAATTTGGCCGTACACGTAAGAATATCCCGCCAGACGGGAATCAAACCCACCAAGCGAGGCACTCTACACAACTCAACTCTTCTTCGCATCAAGCCCAAAGCACCACGTGCTGTGCGTGCGCGGCTAATCGAGCCCCACGAAGAAAAGGGGACCCTAATAGCACTGGAAGACCACACCGCCCTAAATGCCGACTACAAAAGTTCCACCCTGGCCTCGGGTTCGTACCTGCATATGTGTGCATCAAATGGAAAGCCCGAACTAAGTGTGGCGATTTGGACGAGATGCGAATCGAATCAAATTGAGGGGGCGCCCATACACGCTTCCCACATGCGGATAGTGCGCTCATCATGGATCAGTAGACAAGACCCTTTTCCTAATTAGGGTCGACACTAGCAGGCCTCAAAACCACGCCGGGCCTCCTGCCGGTGCCTTATCAGCAAATTATTATTACCTCAAAAATTAACAGGTTGTTGTTTAACATCGAGCCCCAGAACATAATAGAAATATAGTAACAGAAAGTAACGGGTAACAGACTCGAGCAAAACAACCCTAAGCATGCTAGTAAGACACGGGCAACAAGCAATGGGGTTATAGGAGTGGAGGTGAGGCAATATCAGGGTTAAGGGACAACACGTGATAGGTTCGTAACGGAAGCAACGATACATATGGCTAACAAAAATAGACAACGGAAAGTATCGGTAACCAATGTTGAAAGGAACACAATGGTTCATGTGAGTGATAACTTGCCTGCAAACTCAGCAGCCTGGTACTGAGCTAGATCCTCAGAAGGGGTGTCGTAAGGCTCGTCTGTCTCAACGTCGTCGTCTATCCGAGAAGAAGCAAACAAACAACACAAGGAGACAACCAATCAATAACATGGCATAGTGCACAATCATGGATGATGCATGACCATTTAATTGATGCATCAAAATAAACTAGTTGACATGGTAACATAGCACAATTAATTGGACCCACATGCAATTTGAGGTGCATATGAAAAAGGTCCATGAATTTTGGTTGAAACAATTGTTTTACAACTAACCAACAGGTGAAAGTGGTTTAGTATGATGCATGGATGAGGAAAACAGAAAAATATAAACAATAGAACAATTTTGAAATAAGGTTTACCAAGTTTGAAATTTTATTTATTAAGTTAAGAAATTTTGGTTCCTTAAAGGTGTTACACAAGCATTTGTTGTTTTCATCAATTTTTAATTGTTCAAAACAAATAACAAAATTCATATTTGGAAAGTACACAAAATTTTAGGTGGATTACATGTTTCAATTATTGAAAAAGGAATTACAATGATTTAATTATGAATTAAACAAGTTTAAACAAGATTTAAATGAATTAAATTCAAGTATGAATATTATTTGAATTTTATTTGTTCAAAACATAAATTCAAATTCATACTTGAAGAGTTTATACTTTTCTAGTTTGAAAACATATTTTATATGTTCAAAAATAATTTAATTTGAGCAAGTTATGAATTTAGCAATTTTAAATGATGTAAACAAGGTTTAAATTATTTAAGCAATTTTAATTATTCAAAACATGAAACAAAATTTATATTTAAAAAGGTGGTTTGAAATAGCATGGAAAACATATTTTATTTGCATTATTTGGATTAAGTATGAATTAGTTATGCAATTATACAAATTTCAAATGAATTGTTTGAATTTGAAATTTGAATGCATTTGAATTATTCAAAACAGAATACAAATGTTATAAACAGGTAGAGAATTAAATTTGGTCCAACAAACATATTTTATTTTTGTTATTTGGAGTTATAAAATAAAAGTTATTAGCAATTTAAAACTAGGGACTAATCTGTGAATAAAAAGGATTTAAACTGAAAAAGAAAAGGGCTGAATTCTTTTTACACCGCGCAGTTAGCTACCCTAGTGCACTGCCAGTGGGCCCTGGGGCCAGCGTGGCGTGTGTGCACACACAGCAGCTGACAGGTGGGGCCACCCTGTCAGTGCGCTGCGCAAAAAATGGGGTTTTTATTCGCGCGGGGCAGGGTTCGAACCAGCACCCTGGGGCGCGCGCGCAAGTGTGGCTACCAGTGCGGTAGCGATTCGTTCTCGACAGAATAGGACGCGCAGCTAGGTTAACATTCAGAAGAAGTTAACTGAACTTTTAACTGACGAAAAGTTTCTGAATTTTTGACAGAACGGAGCGGGGCCGGCGGCGATCACCGCGGCTGCTCGTGCTCGTTGTGCTTGCGTGTGGGCTGCTGCGGTGATGTGCGCGTGCAAGCATTGCAGAGAGGAGGAAGGAGAGGGGTGAGGAGGAGGTGATCGACTACTCACCCTCGTCGTTGAGGTAGCAGAGGCGCGGGGCAGTTGTTGTCGCCGGCGGCAAGAGAGAGGATGGCGGCGGCGTTGTGGACTCTCTCCGCGGCTGCTGTGGTGTTCAAGCGGTAGAGGGAGATACGGAGGGTTGATTCCAGCTGCTATCCAGCGAGGTGGAGGCTCAGGTCGACGGCGGTCATGGAGGATTCAGAGGTGGGCTCTCCGGTGAGATACAGAGAGGTGGGAGATCGCGGCGGAGAGAGGGAAAATGGAGGCGCAGCTCGAGGGAGGAGGGAGGTAGGTAGCTAGGGCAAGATCGGGGGGCCTAGGGGGTATCTTATAGGGGCTAGGGGGCGCTGCTGGCCGTCGGCGCGTGACGGCGTCGACGTGGCGCCGGTGGATGGCGTGCCGTACCGCGAGAAGAAGAGCGAACCGGTACCGGGCCGTGGAGAGAGGTAAGGTGGGCTGGGTCGTGCTGCTTCCCCCCTCTGTGAGCGTTTTTTTCCTTTTTTATTTTTCTCTTCTGTTTTTTTGCAGAAATAGAAATAGGAAGAATTAGATAGGTTTTTGGGTTAGTAAAAATTTAGAAAAATTTGTGTGAGTTGATTAGGTCAACAGCAACCACTTGCCAAGTTCTATTTTCCAAAAAGTTCAAAATTAAATTGCTGCTTGCAATTTGATTCAAATTTGAAATGATTTGAGATTAAGTGATTATTGAAAACAAGATTTTAAGTAGGGTGAACATATAATTTTAATTGGAAGCAAATGATTATAATTGTGTTGTAATTTTCATAATTTCAACATAGTTTCTGTTTGGAAAAGAATGTCTTTGAATTTGAATAACATTTGAATTAAGTGAATGATTAAAAGCCACAATTTTAATTAGTTGAACCTTATGGATTAAATGGAAACAATTGAGGTTTTGAGGTGAACTTTTTATTTGAAAACATGTAACATAACAAGTATGAAACAAAGGTTTGAATATTGATTGAATTTCAATTGTGAAAACAAAGAAAACAGAAGCAAACAAATGGAAAACAAAGTAATGAGAATGATGACATGATGCAAAAACTTTAATAAAACAAGAAACAAACATTTTAGGGGTGAGTTTTAATACTTGGGATGTTACAGCATTACATAAAGATGATCTTGATCATGTTAGGCAGATCACAAGATCTAATCATGGGGTACAAAGTGGAGAGAACAACCATCTAGCTACTGCTATGGACCCGTAGTCCAGGGATGAACTACTCACGTATCACTTCGGAGGAGGGCATGGTGGTGTAGACCCCTCCGGTGATGATTTCCCCCTCCGGTAGGGTACCGGGGAGAGCTCTAGAACCCTCCCGATCTCGGGATGACGGTGACGCCGGCCTCGGATGTTTCTCGCGAAAAAGTGGTATATCCTTAGGGTTTACGTCTCGGGGGGAATATATAGGCGAAAGGGCAGAAGCGGTGGAGGCTCAGGGGCCCCACACCACCCGCTGGAGTGGCCAAGGTGGGGGCGCGCCACCCTATGGTGTGGGCCCCCTGAGGCCCCCCTCCGGGTCTCTTCGGTACTCCGTGGAACCTCCGGGATTTTAAGACTTCCGGGCTTCGAATTTTTCCAGAACAACTAAAAACAACAGAAAACAGGGAACTGGCTATGTGGCATCTTGTCAATAGGTTGGTCCGGAAAATCGATAAAAATGACATAAAGTGTATAGAAAACATGTGGGAAAAAATAAGAAAACAACATGGAACATCAGAAATTAAGGATACGTTTATGACGTATCATCATCCTGTGGCATCTGTCTCTACATCACCACGACACGTCCTGCTGGGTCCGGGCGAAGCCAAGGATGATGTAGAGGCTGCCCCGGATGTTGGTGCGGCGCCAACCATGGTTGATGTAGAGGCTGCGGCAGTCGCCGGTGCGGCGCCAACCGTGGTTTATGTAGAGGCAGTGGTCGAGGCAAGCACAGCGCCCATCGAACGTCGGTGTTTGGATCCGATCAACGCGCCCGCCGGCCTGTTCCCTGGCCTTGGCTCCCTTGTGGAGGAACTATCCAGGCAGATCCGCGATGGTGTTGCCACCCAGGCCTCCTCTCAAGTGGTTGTCCTATCCGCCGAGCTAGAGCACCTTGAGGTCCTAGGTGGCCACCTGCAGGAGGCAGTCGTGGCCAAACCAGCATTCCCTAGAGGTGGAGGAGTGGCTTCGTCTTTGCAGAGAGAAAGATGAGGAACTTGCTTCAAAGGAGGCTGCGGTCAGCGAGGCTGAGGATGACCTCGTCAAGCGGGAAGAGCGGCTGTCCTGCGCTGAGATCGAGCTCAGCTTCGAACGTGAGCGCCTTGACACCCTCGAGGCGGAGGTGCAGCGGATAGAGGGCTGCACCCAGGAGAAGGTCGACGCCAGCAACGCATGTCTTGCCCGGGAAAGGGCTGATCACGACCGGGGCATCGGGAAGGAGGTCGCGGCAGGTCGTGCCGGCATCCGCGATGAACTCCTGAAGGAGTTCAGTCGGAAGAACAAGGACTTGGAAGCCACGTTTACCAAGAGGAAGAAAGGGTTAGAGAAGAAAGTGAGGGAGCTGGAGGTGGATTTGGAGTGGGTCCATCGGAGGCGCGACGATGAGAGGTAGGCCAAGGTCTTAGCTGCCAAGGAGGCTGTGAAGCACCGGAAGGACCTTCTTGCGCTGCAGGAGCAAATTGCTCCACTCGTGGCGGCTGGAGAGGAGCGTCGTGCCTCCGCTCCGAAGGCACTTGAGCTGTAGCGCCAATTCCAAGCGTTGTTCCGTGAGGCGGTGCGCCGCTCGCGCACCATCGCCGACCGCGTGCATGTTGAGACGCTGGCCCTCCCCCTCGAGTACACCGGTGCTGGTTGCGCCAACTACTTCTCGCAGTTCATCAAGACGCTGGAGGAGAAGGTCCAGGATCTAGACTAAGTCTTGAACGAGGAGATCCGCCAGCTACTTGTGGTGGCGGTCAACCACGCCTTCTCCCGTCTTCCGCTTGCCGATCCCCTCTTTGACTTTGTTACCCTCTCCGCACCTATTCTGCGCCATCTTCAGGAGTCCCTCCGAGGCCAGGTGCATGAGGCAGTGAATGCCTTCACCGAGCAGTTCGGTCCGCCACCGGCCCGTCTTGGTCGACCCCCCTGATGCTACTGAAGCAGGAGGATCTGATGATAATGATGCTGAGGATGCCGCGTGATTATTCCCTGATGCATGTAAATAGGGAGTAGGTGAAGCTTTTGTTGGATGGCAACTTTGTTTTGTTGTGTTCTACTTTACTGGTACTTTCTTATGGTGATACTTATCTCTTTTGTGATGGTGTCCTTCGAGGCACTTTGTTTGTGTCCTTCGTGGTCATTCTACAACTGCTCCTTGTGGAGGATCCTCTTGAGCTTTGTGTGGGGGTTTGCATGCAGCTCGCTTGTCCCTTGGAGAGGTGCGCGCTTGGTTGTTCCTTCGTGAGCATCTCGCGAGGAGAAAAGCCGAGGGACTTGGCGAAGTGTTTGTGTGCGGTAGTGACGCGCTCACATACACTGTTCCAGCCCCCGCTCGTGGGATTCTTTCAGGAGGAAAAAGGCCTTCCCGTGCCTCCTGGAGAGAGGAAGGATGCATGCTTGGATGAATGCACATGATGTTTTGCTGGATGCAAGATGCAGGCATGCCGGCATGCAAGGAGAGATTGCTTTATGAAAGCAACAAGATTTTACTGCTAGGGTGAGGCATTGTTCTCTTACAAAATGCTTGGGGATGTCGTGACCTTGTGGTCCCCCAAAAGGCACTTGACGTCACCGTGCGGACATGGGACTCCCATCGTCATGGGGCTGATACTCGCGCGAGTTTGGGTGCATAGCTCAAGGATGTAGTGGCCTTGTGGCACCCTCGAGTAAAAAAATATTGCCCCGCCGGAGAGAGGCTCCATCTTGTGTAGGTAGAAGCTCCCGCAGCCTTGTGGTCCGCCTGGCGAGAGCTCCATGAGACCCTCACGGAGAGAGGTGCTGGCTTTGTTTTTGCCGTGGCGTCATGGGGTCCCCTCGAGGGTGCGTCTCCATGGCCTTGTGGGGGGCATGGAACGAGCATGTGGTGAGCGCTCCTCCCTAGGAGAGAGGCGCACTCGCATGGAAAGCACTGGCAGCCCCCGAGCCTCCAGCACTCTGGGGGTCTTCTGGGTGGTAGCCCCCGAGCCTCCACCGCTCTGGGGATCTTCTGGCTGGCTGCCCCTTCGTGAGAAACGAGCAGCCTTTTCTTGTGAGCCTCATCGAGGTGTCCTGTGACGCCCCAAGATCGGGCACTATGCAGATTTCAGCATTCCCGCCAAATCCGCATAATAACCGATTCCAGGTTGCCACTTATTATAACATTACAACAGTTCACGAATAATCCACAATTACAACAGAAACAGATAGATACAAGATGACTCAAACGAGCCAGGGTTACAACTGATACATTACAAAGATCCAAAATAACAGCGGAAGAAACAACATATCGTCCGTCTACGGACAAGATCCAAATTGGACTAAGAGTCCTGAAGATAACCGAGAGCGTCCAATCCCTGCCCAGGCCAAGCCGGAGGGATTCCCAAGCTAACGTCGTCAGACTTCAAACCTGTTGACTGCAATATTGAATATGCAGCCACGAAAAAGATTTGTGGGTCAGTACGGTTAAGTACTGGCAAGTGGATAAACCATACTCACAAGATACCGGCGTAGCCAGTCATCACAAGATACAAATACTTTGGGCTCAACGGAAAGGAAGGGGTTATTGCAAATAAGCGACAGCAGGCTGCACTAACCAACTACAGAGAGATACTACAACTTCCGGCTAACAGAAAGAAGATGAGATCGAGTATTGTAACCAGCGGAAAGATAACTTCAAACAAACCCATCCTGGATCTCGCCCCTTATCCGAAGAAGCAATCCGAGGATAACTCACACAGTTGGATTAATGATGGTTCAGATTATTGTGTCAATAAGCCTATTACTAGTCAAGTTGTTAATCATTGGGTGAAAGATTGTTAATCGTTAGGTTTTAAGTTGTCCTGAGTACTTGTTAGCCAGTACTTTGACCAAGTAATCCATAACCGCGGAAAACACGGCTTCTCGAGAATATTATCCCTGCAGGGTTGCACCAATTTAGCCGTACACGCAAGAATAACCCGCCAGATGGGGAGCTAACCCACCAAGCGAGGTACTCTACACAACTCAACTCTTCTTCGCATCAAGCCCAAAGAACCTTGGGCGCACGGCTAATCGAGCCCCGAAGAAAAGGGACCCTCATAGCACTCTAAGACCGTGTCCCCCTATATGCCGACTACGAAAGTTCCACCCGGGATCCAAGGGCTCGCAAGATCATGCATGCAGCAAATGGAAAACCCGAACTAAATGAGGCGATTTGGACGAGATGCGAATCGAATCGAATTGAGGGGGGCGCCCATACTCGCTTCCCACATGCGGGTAGTGCGCTCATCATGGATCAGTAGACAAGACCCTTTTCCTATTAGGGTCGACACTAGCAGGCCTCAAAACCACAAAGGGCCTCCTGCCGGTGCCTTATCATCAATTTATTATCACCATTAGCATTAACAGGATTGATTGATTGATTAACCTCGAGCCCCCAGAACATAATGGAATAGTAACAGAAAGTAACGGGTAACAGACTCGAGCAAAACAAACCTAAGCATGCTAGTAAGACACGGGCAACAAGCAATGGTTATAGGTATGGAGGTGAGGCAATATCAAGGTTAAAGGATTCATGTGATAGGTTCGTAACAGAAACAACTACTACTAAGGCTAGCAGAACAGAACAACGGAAAGTATCGGTAACAAGTGATGAAAGGCAGCCATTTGGCAGCAAGTGAGTATACTTGCCTGAGATCCCGCAAGGTAGCAGAACTTGTCGTTGCTCACATCATCTCAACGTCCTATCCGGGAAGAAGCAACAAACCTCGAACAAACACCGGATGCAACAATTACTACTACGGCAAAAGATCCAGCATGATCAAGATATGGATGCATGACAGGTTTAAAGATGCATCAAGGTAAACTAGTTGACAAGATAAACATATTTAAATGGACCCATATGCAATTTGAGTTGCATATGAAAAGCCCATGAATTATGGTTAGATGATTTGTTTTCCAACTAATTAACAGGTGAAGGTGGATTAGCATGATGCATGGATGAGGAAAACAACAAAATAACAACAATAGAATCAAATTGAAATAAGGTTTAACAAGTTTGGAAATTCATTTATTAAGTTAGGAAATTTTAGTTCCTTAAGGGTGTCACACAAACAATTGTTGTTTTCATCAAGTTAAAGTGTTCAAAACAGATAACAAAGTTCATATTTGGAAAGAACATCAAATTTTAGTTGGATTACATGTTTCAAATATTGAAATTGGAATTAGGATAATTTAAGTATGAATTAAACAATATTAAACAAGTTTTAATTGAATTTAATTCAAGTTTTAATATTATTTGAGTTTTATTTGTTCAAAGCATAAATTCAAATTCATATTTGAAAAGTTCACACTTTGATGGTTTGAAAACATATTTTGCATGTTCAAAATTATTTTATTTTGAGCAAGTTATGATTTTATCAAATTTAAATGAATTAAACAAGTATTAAATTATTTAGGCAATTTAAATTATTCAACCAATGAAACAAATTTTATATTTGAATAGGATATTCAAAATGGTATGAAAAACATATTTTATTTGCTTTATTTGGAATTAGTATGCATTATTTATGAATTATTGCAAATTACAATTGAATTATTTGAATTCAAATTTAAATTGTATTTTTAAAATTCAAAACAGAAAACAAAAGGCACCATTAGATAGAGAATTAAATTTGGACCAGTGTGCATATTTTATTTTCAGTTATTGGAGTTTTAAAACTAATTTTATTGACAAAACAATTCCAGGGACTAATCTGTTATTATTAGGGGCTTAGTGTAAAAGGAAAATGTGCAGGAAACGATTGTTACTGCGCTGCAGGCCAGCCCGTGCCACTGACCTGCGGGCCAAGCCCAGCGTGGCAGCCACGCGGGCGTGTGCGTGGTGAGGTGGCCACAGGTGTCACTGAACGGTGGGCCCCCGTTGTCAGCGCGGTAAAAGAATGGAAAAACGGAGGCTTTTGCCTCCGCGGGGATTCGACCCCGGGATCGATGGCTTGCGCGGATGGAACAGGACCAATGCGGTACGATTCAGTTAGTGATACACAACGAGCCGGACAGAATAAAAGATAGACATCGAGTTAACTGAATTTTTTTTTGACAGAGACAAAGGCGCAAGCGTTCATCTTCAGGTTCAGGGAAGGTCTGCCGCGGCTGCCGGAGTTCAACCATGATCGGTGTGATTCCGAGGTGTAGCAAAGGGGTGCTGAGATGTGGTGGATCGTGCAGATGGTCGTGGTGCGGACGGATTGGGAGGGAGAGGGGAAGGAGCAGGACGATCACCTGCTGCTCGATGTCGTTGTTCAGGTGTCGAGGCAGCAACGGAGGGATTCTCCGGTGATGGCGTGGCCACCGTGGTGCCTCCCGGCAGCGGGCGAGGGGACGGCGAGCCTCAGGGCACCTCCAAGTTTCCATTCCCATCACCAACCGCTCCTCGAGGTGGCCAGGCTACCGGCGGTGAGGGGATGAGGTGGTGGTCTACGATGGTGATCGGGTGTTTGCAGTGTCGAGTTTCAGAAGGAAAACAGAAGGCTTGGGGAAGAGGAAGAGGAGTTAGCGGCGCAGGGAGAGGGGCTCTAGGGTTTCTAGGTCTTGCAGAGGGGGGAGGGGAGCTATATGGAGGGAGTAGTTCATGTACGGCAGCGCATCGGGTAAGGGTGGGGATGATCGGATGGTGGTTTTTCTGTCGTACAGGGATGACAGCGACAGGAAGGAGAAAGGAGGGGTGCTGGGCCAGAAATAGAAATGAATGGGCTTGAGGGAAAAGGGCTTTGAGAAAAAGAGGAAAGGAATGGGCTGGTCCTTCTCCTTGGGATTTCCTTTTTATTATTATTATTTTTTTTGTAAAAAGAAATAAGAGGGAGAGAGAGAAAGGATAGGGGTTTTGGGGTGGTTTATGTTAGGCAATATTTTTATTAATTTTCAAAGCAGAAAATAAAAGCAATGCTAACATAGATTCCAAATTCTTTTGAACCATTAGTTTGATCTTTAAATTGGTATTGGAATTTCAAATGGGGTTTGGGGTTTTATTTTATATGAAATGTTTTATTAATTTGCAAACAACAATTCAATGCAATTGTGAACATTAAGTCCCAAGATTTGAAATCTTTATTGGAGTTTCAAAGTTGTTATTCGAATTTTCCATAGCATTTCATAAAGATTGAATTTTAAACAAATTTATTCCACTAACTCAAACAATGATGAAAGCTTATTGACTTAATTTGTTTGCAAGATTTTAATTGCCAAACCACAATTGGATCATATCAACTATGATTCTATTTGAAACTTAATTTTACCATTAGGGTTTTAAACAAAGGGGAAAAATTTGATTAACAAGCAGTTGGATTAAAACAACTTCAAAATATTGAAAAATAATTGAATTTGTTTGGTTTGCAATTTTCAATTTGGAAACTTTGGACAAGTGTGAAAGTTTTAATTTGGTTTTTTGAATCTTTGATTTGTTTGGAAAACATGATGCAATGCATAGGATGCATGTGATGCAATGCAACAACCAACTTTCTGTCTAGGGTAACACCCCAGGTGTTACATGTCCCATGTCGTCTTCATCGGCCGGGTGGGAGATGGCCACCTCCTTGTAGGCTCGCTCGACTGAGCGTGTCTGATGGAGGGATGATAACCCGGTAGGCTAACACCAAGGTGTAACTCGGCCCAAAGGGCGCTGCGCAAGATCCGGCTTAGGGAAAAGGAGTTTCTAGAAGGCCCAAGAGTGTAGGCCTCGTAACCCGGTTTGTGGGTTCCGATAGGGAAACTTGGGGTTTGTAAGCAGTGTCCGGGTAGGACTCTGAGTATGCCTTGGATGGTAAGCCAGGGGGTCCGGATATTATATAAGCCGGCCCCTAGGGTTAGACGAGACACATGAGATTGACTAGCTATTCGAGTACCCTTTGTAATACCAGAGTTGAGATAATAAGATCTAGATGGGAGACTCGGCGACTTGATTGCCGGCTACCAGATCGTTTCATCACCATGATTTCCCCTGAGCAAAACCCTCTCCCAAACACCAGAGTCGAATTGCCCCATGATAAGTTACCCCCGGTAACGTCTGCCGTGATTATCCCACGACAGTTGGCGCCCACCGTGGGGCCTACGTCCAAGGGTGTTTACATCACGGGAGAAGCTCGGGAGAACATGAAGAACCTTGTCGTTGGCGAGATCTACACCAACCCCGAATGAGAGAAGATGGTGGACGATTTTGGCTGGGGGCCAGAGTCGGATCTGCTCGAATCCGGATCTGTCATCACAATCGGCCGGGTCAACGTCTTTGTCGGCATGGTACGTACGTCCGGTTCAATCCCTGATGATTTTGGATTTGATTCTGTGTCAGGAGAAGCGACCTGCGTACAGTCGGATGGAGAAGAATCGGTCGGGACAGTGGATCCGGTAGAAGAGCCCCCCACGAAGAGGGAACAGCCGGAGGAGCCGGCATGGACCCCGCGTGGCCGGGTCATGAGAGAAGATGATACCGAGTCTATCCTGCACTTGCTGGAAGACCGGTACGAGGAGGATAGCAGTGATGAGGAAGAGTACGAATCTTCACCAAGCATCGCGCGCCAGGTCGCGGTTTACACGGCCGCTGCAACCAATCTCAATCAGGGGGACGTGACTACGGCCGCGGTTGGAGCGGCGCGAGCGCTGGCCCAGCTGCAAAATCCGGTTGACGGAAATCCGGTTCTAATCCAGGTTGACGGAGAATCGGCCTCGGTCACTAGCCGAGCAGCGGAAAGCGAGTTGCAAGCAAATATGTTTGGATTCATGGCAAACAGGACGCCAGGGGCGGGTCCCTCAAACCCACAACACCCGGCTCTGTTCAGTAATAACTTGATCCTGGATCCCACGGTGCTAGCTACGGTGATAACCCCGGAGAACGCAGCAGCACGTGCTAGGGATCTGGATGTAGCCCGCTGTGCATTAGAGCAGCAAAGGAGAGAAGTGGAAGCAGAAAAGCAAGGGGTAGCCACGCGCCGACGCGAGCTGGAAGCGTTGGAGAACCGGCTCCGGGTCGAATCAACTAGGATGCATCAGAGATACCAAACAAGGTTACCAGCCACGGGTGGAGTTCTAAACCCGGCTGCGCTGTTCACCACACCCCAGGATCAGCCAAACCCGGACGCAAATCAAGAAACTATACATCAGCCCGCGACCGGAGGAGGACAGCCGGCAAACGTACAGACCGGGTTACCCACATTACAGACTGGGGTTGCTGTTGGCAACACAGTGCCACCACCACCACCATCACGATTTCGTACACCACCAGGTCACTTCAACAACCCCATGGACAATGTATACGCAGCAACGTTGGCGTTGGATCGAATCCCCGTAAGAGAGTCCCCCCACGCGGAGGAGACCCGGCGGGCGATAGATTTATTGCGCACGGCGGTGGCTCAGCAAGTTAATTACCCGGATAATAGGAGTGGAATGCACGGAACACCATATATCAGCCGGCAGCATGGCAATACCGGCAATATTCAAACAAGCTCGGCACGACGGAGGGCAGAGCAGCAGCAAATGTCGTCTCCTCCCCGCGTTCAGGCAGCGCCAGCAGCATCAGCAGCACAAGCTATTGTGGATAGTTCTAGAGCCCGGCGAGCTGCGGCCGGGTCTGCGGTACACGGACCAGTAGCAGCACCACGTCTAGCCATACCCCCCGCAGGATCGCATGTTTCCCGAGTAAGGCCAGTACCAACTAATCTTGCTGGGCCTAAGTGTCTGTCGGATAACATCAGGGCTGAGCCTTACCCGGATATATTCAAGGAACCGGGTAAAGTAGTGAATTATGAGCCGACTATGGATCCAGAAACATGGTTGAGCAGTTATGAGATGGCTATGTCAATTCGCAACGCATCTGAAAATCTTCAAGCCAAGTTCATGTACTTAATGATGTCAGAAGGAGCAGCAAAGTTGTGGTTCAACAATTTACCAGAAGGATCTATCAAATCATGGGATGAGTTGAAAACGGCGTTTATCAAGCACTTTCATGGGACATGCAGGAAGTTATTTACTATTGATGATCTAGAACGGTGTGTGCAAAAGAAGGGAGAATCGGCGCGCAGCTGGGTGCGCCGGGTTATGGAGATACTTCATTCATCTACAGATATTCAGCCAAAGGATGCGTTGCAAGCTATGGCCAAGACATGCAAATATACGCCTTTAGTGCAGAAGTTAACTCGCATGAAATCTAGTCGGAATGCTTTAGAGGTTACGATGGGAGAGCTAATGGATGCGTGCAACAAACACGCTGCAACGGATACCACAGAAGAGAACGTTGATGAAAAGAAAGCAAAAGCAAACACGAGCAATAATGGAAGAGCCGGCAACGGGTCTGCGCCGGGTAACAATGGAGGTAACAATGGGAACAACCAGAACAAGCGCCCGTTCGAGGGGAATTCCGAGTTTGTCACCAGCACGGAAGCCGGGTCTACGAGACCCAGAGCAGAAGGAAATTTCAACGGAGGAAATCATAACGGAGGAAACTATCAAGGGCCACCAAGGCCGGGTAACAACTGGGATATCTTCAGAATGGCGTGCCCGAAACACAGCAGGAACGGAAGGCCGGCTAACCACTCATTGGAGCAGTGTGTGGATTTGCAGAGATGGAAGAACGAGGAGGTAAACAAGGCTATGCGAGGTGCAGGCCGGGGAGGAGGACCGGGTCCGGGTGGAAACCCGGGCAACGGCCCACCCCCAGCAGGCAACCCGGGAGTTGGAAATCCGGGTAATAACCAGGGAGGAGCTGGAGGTTTCCAAGCCAACCCCAAGCAATTGGGCCAGTACCACGTTCACACTACAGGAACTTCTAACAAGGATAGAAAGATACTAAAAAAAAGGCAGTAAACTCGGTCTCCTCGGCTGTCCCGAGATACCTGAGGTGGTCGGAGCAAGATGTAACATGGAGCAGAAGAGATCACCCGGAAAGGATAGAACATCCAGGAGTCCTAGCATTGGTGGTTGCGCCACAGGTTAATGGTTATGAGCTGAAAAAGGTCTTAATGGACGGCGGAAGCAGCATCAACATCCTATATTGGGAAACTTTCTTACGTATGGGTCTCAAGGAGTCTCAGCTACAGAAAAGTTCAACAGTTTTTCACGGGATTGTGCCGGGTCACTCGGCGTGCCCTGAAGGAAAGATTACCTTGGAGGTTGCTTTTAGAGAGTGAAAGGATAATTTCCGGGTGGAGTGGCTCACGTTCGAAGTGGTAAAGTTGCGCAGCCCTTATCACGCGCTATTTGGAAGGCCGGCTTACGCCAAGTTCATGGCCAGGCCGTGTTACATGTACCTACAGCTAAAAATCCCGGGTCCTAAGCAGACCATCACCATACATGGGAGCCGAGATATAGCGGCTGAGTGTGACGAAGGAGACGCGGCAATGGCAGAACAAGCCTGTAGAAAGGAGGAGCTCAAATACTACCGGTCTCAAGTAGACCCGGATGACAGGACATCGCTGAAGAGGCCAAACACTGAGGATGAGAGAGCAAAATTCAAAGCAGCACAGGATACCAAGATGGTGGCCTTTGTCGAAGGTGATCCCTCTAAGCAATTTGCTATAGGATCTAACTTGAACAATGAGCACGAAAAAGCACGTGTGGAGTTTATTCGTTCGAATCAGGATGTGTTTGCTTGGACGCCTAGCGATATGCCGGGTATCCCCACAGAGTTGGCAGAGCACAGCTTGCATGTTGATCCCAAATCTAGGCCCGTAAAGCAAGGCCTGAGGAAGATGAATGAGGAAAGAAGAAAAGCTATAGGAGAAGAAATTTCTCGGCTATTAACAGCCGGCTTTACATGGAAGTATTTCACCCGGATTGGTTGGCAAATCCGGTTCTCGTGATGAAAAAGACCAATGAGTGGAGGATGTGCATTGATTATACGAGTCTCAACAAGCATTGCCCGAAGGATCCGTTTGCCCTTCCGAGGATAGATCAGATCATAGACGCAGTGGCTGGAAGTGACCTATTATGTTTCCTGGATGCATATTTCGGGTATCATCAGATCAAGCTCAAGAAGGAAGACTGGGAGAAAACGTCGTTCATAACCCCTTTTGGGGCCTTTTGTTACAATACCATGACTTTTGGATTGAAGAACGCTGGAGCAACTTATCAACGGTGTATTCAGAAGTGCTTTGAGGACCAAATCGGACGCAACGTTCACGCTTATGTGGATGATGTGGTAATCAAGACCAGAAAAGCGGAGACATTTATTGACGATCTAAAGGAAACATTCAAGAACATGAGAAGATACCAGATGAAACTTAACCCGACAAAGTGTGTGTTTGGAGTTCTAGCAGGGAAGTTACTCGGCTTTATCGTTTCAGAGAGAGGGATTGAGGCAAATCCGGATAAAATCAAAGCTATCCAGAGTCTGAAAAAGCCGGAAAACCTGAAGCATGTTCAGAAGCTTACAGGGTGTGTAGCAGCGCTGAGCCGGTTTATATCAAGACTCGGAGAGAAGGCAATACCCTTGTACCGGCTCTTGAGGAAATCTGATAAATTCGTTTGGGACCAAGAGGCGGATGAGGCGTTCGAGGCACTAAAGAAGCAGCTATCCGAGGCACCAGTCCTAGCAGCCCCGGGTCCTAAAGAGCCCATGTTATTGTACGTTGCAGCCGGGCCACGGGCGGTTAGCGCAGTGGTTGTTGTTGAGCGCAAGGAGGATGGGAAAGATCACCCGGTTCAGAGGCCGGTTTATTACGTCAGTGAGGTATTATCGGAGGCAAAGCAGTGCAACCCACATTGGCAGAAGCTGGTTTTTGGGGTCTTCATGGCCAGCCAAAAATTGAAGCCATATTTTCAGGAACACCCCATAACAGTGGTCAGCTCTATACCAATGTCGGATATCATCAGAAACTCGGATGCAACAGGTAGAATAGCCAAGTGGGCGATCGAGATGGGAGATTATCATATCAACTACGAGCCCAGGTCAGCAATCAAATCTCAAGCTCTAGTTGATTTTATTAATGATTGCACTCACACAGGCATGCCCACAATGACTCCAAGTTCCGAGTCTTGGATAATGCACTTTGATGGTTCCAAGCAATACGAGGGATCAGGAGCTGGAGTGGTACTCACATCACCTAAAGGAGACAAGCTGAGCTACGTGTTGCAAATCCACTTTGATTGCTCCAACAACGTGGCCGAGTATGAGGCATTATTGCATGGATTAAGAATAGCCAAGGAGATGAACATCAGGCGGATACGATGCTATGGAGATTCGGATCTTGTGGTGCAGCAGGTCTTAGGAACCTAGGACAGGAAGGATGCAACTATGGCAGCATATCTTAGAGAGGTGGACAAGGTTGCCGGGTGTTTTTCCGGGTATGAGGTGGAGCACATTGACAGGCGAAAGAACGAGGCAGCAGATGCACTCGCAAGACTCGGCTCGCGCAGAGAGCCGGTTCCACCCAACGTTTTCCTGGACGAGCTATGGGGGCCGTCAGTAAAAACCGAGTCTGAGGAAGAGGTGGCTAACAAAGACCCGGATTTGGAGCTCGTGGCCACAATACGCGATGTTCCCGAATGGACAGAGTCGTTTCTGGCTTACCTATCACGGGGCGAGTTACCACAGCAGGAGGTACTAGCAAGGCAAATTCTGAGGCGAGCAAAAGGTTATTCCATTATCAATGGGGAGTTATATAAAAGGAGTGCTGCAGGAGTATTTTTTCGCTGTGTGGCACCAGAAGAAGGCCGGCAAATCCTGAAAGAGATCCACGAAGGCGACTGTGGGCATCACGCATCCACAAGGTCCCTTGTGGCGAAAGCATATAGGCACGGGTTCTTATGGCTCACAGCCCTAGCAGACGCGGAACGCTTGGTGGCAAGGTGCGATGGATGTCAAAGGTATGCCCGCCAAATCCATGTGCCGGCTATGGAGTTGCAAACAATTCCTTTAACCTGGCCGTTTTCCGTTTGGGGGTATGGACATGGTCGGCCCCTTTCACATGTCACCTTGCAAAAAGACACATCTCTTGGTGGCTATTGATAAATTTACCAAGTGGGTTGAAGTTATGCCAGTCACCAATTGTGAAGCGATTATGGCAGTCAAGTTCCTGAAAAGGATTATCTACCGGTTCGGGTATCGTCACAGCATAATTACAGACAATGGAACCAACATGTCCTTAGGCGAGATGGAAAAATTCTGTGGGAACAATGGAATCCGGCTTGACATAGCCTCAGTAGCCCATCCACAAGCCAATGGACAAGTGGAAAGGGCAAATCAGGAGTTACTTCGTGGATTAAAGCCACGGCTACGAGTCCCATGCATCAGAGCTGCTGGAGCATGGGTTGAGGAGTTACCTTCAGTGGTTTGGGGAATTAACACCACACCTAACAGATCTACTCAGATGACACCGTTTTTCATGGTTTATGGTGCAGAGGCGGTATTACCGAGTGATATTATTCACGACTCGCCTCGAGTGTCGGCTTACGTCGAGGTGGAGAACGAGAAGACCCGGCAGGACGCCGTGGATATGCTAGAAGAACACAGGGAACAAGCTTTGGAGAGATCAGCCATATACCAGCAGGATCTGAGGAGATACCATAGTCGGCGTGTGAAAACCCGGGTCTTCCAGGAAGGAGACCTGGTTCTGCGCCTGGTACAGTCAAAGGAAGGAAAACACAAGTTATCCCCACCATGGGAGGGACCGTTCATCATAAGCCGGAATCTGCACAATGGATCATATTACTTGATAGATGCAAGGGAAGGGTCGGCTACTGTTAATGACACTGCTCATACCACTTCATCTATGCAAGAAAGAGAAAGACCATGGAACGTAGCTCAGATGCGTCCCTACTATACCTAGAATAGACTAGATTCACAAGTGGAATTACACGATGTAAACAGGTAGCAGGTTTCAGACGCACTCTTTTCCTATCCAGGGTACCTAAGGGGACTGGAGGGTTTTTAATGAGGCGGCTTGCTGACTTAACTTTTCTCGTATCAATAAAGAGATGGTTAAACAATATATTGTTCCTTTTTTGTGTGTGTTTTTTATCAAGTTTTTATATTCCTGTTGTGTTCTTATTTTTTCTTCCAGGTAAGTATTATTTATTGTTCTTAGTATATTAGTTTCTCTAGTAAATTGCGTATATCTAGGTCTTGGGGGCTGATTGCTTGAATAGCACAGTTGCAAACTCAAAGACCCGGCCACGATGCCATTGAGTTATAAGGGACGATTACTTGTAATAAGTACGGCTGCAAGTTTATAACCGGACAAAGGAGCCAAACTTTCTTGACTTTTCTCGCTTAATCTTGATGTGACTCGCACTAAAGTGGCATGCTTTGCTAGCGTACGATTACAATCAGTCATGATGCCCAATGGGACTTGCCTGACCCTGTCTTCGTACAGCTGTAGCAACATTGATTATCCACGCGAAAGCCGGCTTATAGTAGAAGAAGATCAAAAGGGTCATCTAAACCACAAGCTATGCAGAGTACACGGTTAATAGCCGGAAACTCAAAGTACATTAAGCATAGCTTCAAAATCTATGTGAATGGCTCTAGGTTTTGGGCCTTAGCAGAAATAATTTGTTCTTGTCGAAAAGTCCAAAATCCTAGACTCGGAAATTCGGGCCTTGGGGACTTAGGAATTTGAAAAAAGAAACAAATTATCTAGCTAGTCAGCTCAAAAACCCAAAAATCCGAGTCTTGGGGACTTGGGGACTTAGAAAAAATCCACTAGTCAAAACCCACGAGACCCGGAAACCGAGTCTCACAAAAGGAACCATAGCGGAAAGTCAGAAAATCAGGAATCAAAACATTCAAAAGACAGGGAAATATCAAATTTACGCAAAGGCCAGAAGGGCCACGAAAGCTATTAAGGTTTTAAAATGTATTACAAGCCACGATAGTAGTATCAAAAAGTGCACAGGCGCACTATCAAAAGAATAATTGTTTTAAAGGCCCACCGGCCGAATAAAGTGTTTGAGATGGTAGCGGATAAAGGTTTACTCGGCCTACTGGGTCGGGTCTACAGCCTTGCCCTTGTCTTCCGGGTCTTGGTCCTGGTTTCGCTCCTCAGGGGCCTTCCCAGCATCGTCACCCGGATTGGCAGTGTTAGGACGAACAGGCGGGTGGACAGCCGGAGTAGAGGTGGTAGGTGCCGACTCAAGCTCGGCTTTCCTCTTCGCAGCCTCCTCCTTCCTCTTGGCCGAGTCTGCGTTCCAGTTCTCCAGGATATCAAAGGGCAAGGGCATATCTACCTTCACCGGTTTATCTTCGGCATCATATAGAGTTGCAAATCATATTATTCACGTCATCAACCGGATCTTCTTTGGCCGGGTCATCAGTCTCCATATTATCCGGGTCACTGGTTGTGACCTTGGCTCTGAGAAAAGTACAAGTAAACAGTTAGTATATAACTGGAGAAAACTATGGAAAAGTGTTAGAATACCAGGAGAGGAATCTTACCCGGAGTTCACCATGAAATCTGAGGGGAACTCGCTGCTAGACCTGGACGAGGCTGATAAAGATTGAGAAAGTGAGACTCGGAGTTGTCCCGCTAAGGGGTGATTGGGACAAGGAAATCTTTGAGGTAAATTGGAAGGCTGAGATTGAGAAGTACCGGTGCGCCGGGCTGGAGATGATGGGATACCCGGGTTGAGTGTGGTTTCACCCGGAGAGTTCCGGGTCACCCTGCGCTTGACCATGGGGGGCTCCTTCAAGTATGGCCAGTCGGATAATTCTCGGTTTAGCTCGCACATATTAGCAAAAGTGTATGGTTTGGAAGCAAGGGAGCGATATGGAACCTTAAAAACAACCCCTCTGGGTTTCCTCTTGGCTCCGACCTCGATGACCGGTTCTGGTTCGCTCTCATCACTTTGGGTTTCCTCCCCATCTTCCGGATCTTCTTTCTCCTCCTTGTCCTCCCTGTCCTCCATTCCTGAGAAACATAGTATACAGTCGGAAAAAGAGAAAGTATAGGAAAACAAGTTAGCAGAAATTGAGTTGGGTGAAACTCGGAAAGTACCTTCCTCCGAGTCAGCCGCCTCCTCGTCCTCCTCTGGGTTCCCGGAGGAAGGAGGAGTCTCGATGTTCCAAAAGGCGCTATTTTCCTGAAATAAAGGTATCAAGATAAAAGTTAGTAATTGCATCGGGTAAAAGCATGAGAACGGTAGAGCAAGAGTCGGATCTTACCGCTGGGGCTGGGTTGTCCCGAGTGTATGGGTCTAACCCGGCTATGTTCCGGATTACTTCCACCTTCTCAGTCAGGAAACTTTTGATGGTCTTGTTCATATCACCAGCCGGATAGTTCTTTGAAGAATAACGGAGGGAATCCGTCACGTGCCCGGAATACTCGGACATCAGCTTAGGCCGGATGGCGTTGGGCTGAATCCGTAAATCTACCCAAGTCTTAACTAAATTGAGCCCAAGGAGACCATGGGAGGAAAGGGCGGCTATCTTGGCTAGGAAGGGCTGGATGGACTCTCTGTCCAACTCTGAGGCGAAGGCATTAAAGGTGTCCGAGAGATCAAGGAGGCCCTCCGAGAAACCCGGCAATCTCTTTTCGCCGGGTGGGGAGGCGTCCCGGCAATAAAAGAAGTATTTTTGCCAATGTTTGACGTGGGAGTTTAAACTAAAAGTCGGCATAGGTGAATTTTTTCGGCGTTGAATGGACACCCCGCCGCAGGCCAAAAGGGCCCGTCACCGCTTTCGCGGCACGGTTTGCATTGGAACAGTTCCAGAAAGAGAGCAAGGTTTGGTGGGATGCACAGGTAGGATTCACATAGGACTATGAAGTGAGATATATTTAACATAGAGTTAGGCCCTATGTCAAAGACTCGGAGGCCATAGTGGCTAAGGAGTTCGCGAAAAAAGGAGTGACCCGGGGGACGGAATCCCCGGATCACGTGCTCTACAAAACATATTACCTCATTCGGACCAGGGGATGGCCGGGTCTCATCACCCGGAACACGCCAGTGGATCTCCTTTTGGGGAGGAAGGACGCCTGACTCGGCGAGCTCCTCCAGCTTGGCCTGGGTCACGGTGGATTTAGCCCAGTTGGCGGAAATGGCCTGAGTCGACCTTGGCTTTGCCGGCTGTTTCCCCTTGTTCTTGGGAGCCATGGGTGCAGTCTGCAAAACAGGGGACAAAAGATGCAGGATGTCAGTAATTGAGACCCGGAGAATGGTTGGTCGTCCGGTTAGCCAAAGAGCGACTAACGGACCCGGAAATTGCAGGTTATCCGACTATCAAGGACAGGTTGCGGAAAATTTTGACAGATTACACCTAGATTGAGAAATTTGCAGAGAAATCTATGGAGAAATTAATGGCTACAAGTGATAGGGGAGTATTATTGAATCTACCATTGAGCAAGTAGATAAGCAAGAATGGAGTTGTGCAACCCAAATCGGTACGGAGTAAGGAGATAACCTACGGGTGGACCTAGATCCAGTCTAGTTCGAGCAAGATGCTTGGAGATGAAATTCATGGCGGAGGAAAGCTTACCGACGAGGTCCGGAGGAGGGCGCGGCGACGGAAAACGGCGCAGTTGCGGTGGCCTTCTGTGTCCTCCTGTGTGCAGCTCGATGGCGCGGTGGCGGCGGTTGGCGGCGGCGCGGTGCGGGCGGAAGCAGAGCGCAGGACGCGGCGGCTCGCTTCCGGCTGCTCCCTCGCGGACTCCGTGGCGGCGCGGCGTCGAGGTTGAGCTTGAGCACGAGTACGCGGAGAGAGGATGAAGAAATAGGGTATGGATCTAGGTCACCCCCTAAGATGCCTATTTATAAGTGCTGGTGGAGAGACCTGGGTTAGTGAGCGGGAGCCGAAATTTTTGGAGATGGTTACCCGTCCGGATTTTTTGGGATAGGCATTAAAGTACCCGTGCGCGATATCCGGAAAAGATCAGAAGTAAATCCCTTCCGTGATATTCGGACTGGCCAGTGAACAAAGTGAGCCGGGTCTTCTGCGTTTTCTTTGGAGCATTGACCCGGGAAAATAAAGACGGACTCAGAGAGAACCGGGTTATTATATGGACCACCAGTGGAGTTAGGCCTAGCTGTTTATCAAAGCAACCTAACCCGGTCTTTATGAACTTGTATGTTTGTTATTTTTGCAGGGAATAGCATGCGCTTCAAGGAAGATCCCGTGAAGCCCAAGCTATTCTGGGGACTACTGATGGAGGGATGATAACCCCGTAGGCTAACACCAAGGTGTAACTCGGCCCAAAGGGCGCTGCGCAAGATCTGGCTTAGGGAAAAGGAGTTTCTAGAAGGCCCAAGAGTGTAGGCCTCGTAACCCGGTTTGTGGGTTCCGATAGGGAAACTTGGGGTTTGTAAGCAGTGTCCGGGTAGGACTCCGAGTATGCCTTGGATGGTAAGCCAGGGGGTCCGGATATTATATAAGCTGGCTCCTAGGGTTAGACGAGACACACGAGATTGACTAGCTATTCGAGTACCCTTTGTAATACCAGAGTTGAGATAAGATCTAGATCGGAGACTCGGCGACTTGATTGTCGGCTACCAGATCGTTTCATCGCCATGATTTCCCCTGAGAAAAACCCTCTCCCAAACACCAGAGTCGAATTGCCCCATGATAAGTTACCCCCCGTAACGTCTGCCGTGATTATCCCGCGACAGTGTCGCCGCCTCCACCTCCATGGATGGTGATGGTGCCAGCAGGCCTGGGTAGCTTTGCGAGGTTGTACGCATGGTGCATCACGACCATGAACTTCACGAGAGTTGGGTACCTGAGGATGGCATTGTAGGGGAGGGTGATGTGCGCGACAACGATGTCGAAAGTCTCGGTGCGGTAGTTCTGGCGAGTGCCAAGCGTGACGGCGAGGCGCAACTATCCTAGGGGAACCGTGGTGGGCTCGAATGTAGGCACCGAGATGACGTTGAGGCCTGTACCCCCGTCGAGCAATGTCTTGTTGACGGAAATATTGTTGATGGTGGGGGTGCAGACCAGGGACAGGATCCCCACGGTCCTTGTGGACTTGGGGTGGTCGTTGATGTCGAAGGAGACCCTGTGGTCTGACCACCTGAGTAACTTCGCCGCGGCCGTGACTGAGTGGACAACGACGATGTCGCGCGAGATTTTCTTGAAGTGGCGGTTGGAGAGTGGAGCGTGTGCTCCGCCAAGAATGCATGCCATGTAGCCCGTTGGTTCTTGGTAGTCCCTGCAGTGTTCGTCGCCCCACCTCTGGTTGCCCTCAGCGTGTGGCTGTGTGACCACGTTCACCTGAGGCACGAGTGGGTTGGGAAGCTGCAGCTGCTGCGGGGGTGGCTGCTGCATGGACGGCTGGTAGCCGCCGTTGTTGTAGCCTCCGGTGTAGTAGTTGCCGTATCCGTTGTACTGGTTCGGGCCACTCTCCTCCCATCTCCCTCCAGCGCGGCCTGCTCCTCGCCCAGGACTGCGCCAGCTGCCGCCTCGAGAGTATCCCTCCTGGCCACCCCTCATGAGGCAGTCTCCCCGCATTCTCTCCAGGTGGAAATAGGCCCTTGTAGTGTGTGATCGAGTGCATGCGGTGAAACTCATAGTAAGGGCGATTCTCCGCCACGGGTGCAGCGTTGTTGTGCCCTTGCTTGCATTCTAGCTCGGCAGCCAGAATGGCCGGAGCTTTCCGTTTGGCGTCCGCATCCTCATCTCGAGCCTTTGTCTTTGTCTTGGGGGATACTGGCTTGGACTCATCGGTAGGCACGATGTTCCTGAAGAGGCGTTCCTTATCAACCTTACCGCACTTCGCCACGAGCTCGACAGCGGAGGTGAGGTCGTCCCTGATGCCGAGATCTTCGAGCATGTGCTCCTTGGTGACACCTTCCCTGAAGGCGGAGATGACGTTTGAGTCGGCGATTCGGGCGATCTTTTTGCGCGTCTGGGTGAAGCGTTCTAGGTACTGGCAAAGTGTTTCGCCAGGACGCAGGCGTATGCCACGGAGGTCGTTGTAGGAGAGGGGGCGCTCGAAGGAGCCCTTGAAATTAGCGACAAAGTGGAGGCACAACTCCTCGAACAAACCGATGGAGCCTTTATGCAAATTCATGAGCCAGACGAGGGTTGGGCCCTTGAGGACCATGGGAAACCAGTTCTGTATACACGTCCCCCTTTGCAGCTCCTACGCTGAGGCAGTAGAGCTGCAGGAAGTCAAGGGGACGGGTAGTGCCGTTGTGGCGACATGGCTGCGTGGGGTTGAACTTCGGTGGCCAGGAGACCGTGCGAAGTTGCTTGGTGAACGCGAGGGCGCCACCGACATAGACCGTTGTGCACGTCTCGAGCACCGCCGGGCGGTTGGCGCTGCCGGCCCTGGAGAGGTCGCAGATGGTGCGGCGCGCGCGTTCATGGCAGCGCTCGATTTGAACGCGCGCATCCGGCGGGGTGCGCAGGATCTGGCAGCTGTTTCTGCTCTTCTCAGGCACCTTAGTGGTTGGTGCCTTGTCAGGGAACTTGGTGTGTGGGTCACCATACACTGGCGCGGTTACACTCTTACGCTGGCCGGGGTCACCTCCCCGCGGCTGCAGCGGGGGGACATTTGCGACGGTGGCGAGCTCCTGGAGTAGGGCGAGCCATGCGGCGTGTCCTTTAGGTGCGGGCGGGTGCGTAAGTAGCTCCCGGACCAGCAGCATGGCTGCGGCGGGAGAAGGCTGCTCCTGGCGCCCCTGCGTTCACGACGGTGGTGGGGGCGGATGCTGAGATGCGGGCGCGTCTTGCTGTTGCGTGTGGGAGGAAGCTTCCTCCTAGGCGCCATGTTCGCCTTCCACGCCAATGGTGTTGTGCTGTGGCGCGTCGTTGTCGTTGTCGTTGCTGGTTGGCCTGACATGCCCTCGGCGACGAGCGCGCTCGGAGCAAGTGAGGCGCGGGCTGGTCCGAGCGGCAGGTTCCATGGCGGTGAAGAAACGAAGGAGCGCCTTAGCCCACTACCTTGCGCGCCAAATGTCGGAGAGAGCTTGTCTATCCTAGACAGGATAGCTCTCAAGGGTTCGAACAATGGGGGCTAAACACGCTTTCTTCGCTTCCAGAGGAGGCTTCGAGAGGGAAGCTTGAGCACGAAAACAATGGCGACATAGAGACTTACACAGATTCAGGCCACTAGTGTGGTGTAAAACCCTACTCCTGCTTGTCTGATGGATTGCACTGCATTGATTATAGTCCAAAGGCGAGCTTATGCTCGGAACAGACTACTTGGGCTCTACGATGGTTCGAGCTCCCTTTGTTCAAGGGCCGGTCCCGTGCTTCTGCGTCTCCTGCGTGGTCCTGGTTGCTGGGGGACAGCTCCACCATCCATGGCGTCGCCGTTGGGGAGCAATCTTTGGGAACCCCTTTGGCCGCCGCAGTTGTTCCCCCGGCCTTTATACACCAGAATGGCAACTAGGGACAAAGCGGGCCTGCACAGCTACGCGGCTTCTCTCATCGGACAGATACGCGGCCGTCAGCCGCACATGCCTTGTCCCCCTCCTGGCGGGTGAGTCCCTTTGAGAGCAGCAAAGTGGCGGGGCCGAGATCTTCCCGAAAGGAAGGTGGACCAAGCCTCGTCGTTGGGGGCTCTAACGATCCAGAGAAAGGAGTGCCAAACCTCTCCAGGCACCCGATCACTTGGTGGCCTTCAAGGGATGCTTGTTGGGCCGGGCAGCAGCAGACTGGCTGGCATACCCTAGTATCCAAAGGCCTAGAAGATAGGGGGGCCTCCAACCGCCGGGAGCTGTCGGAGTGGCGGATTTGTCCTAGATAGGATCGCTTCAAGAGGTTTGAACACCAGGGGCTAACCACATTCTAACGCACCTCGACAGGCCTTGAGTAGGGAACTCAGGAAGACCAACAATAGAGACACAAAGATTTTACCCAGGTTCAGGCCACCGTGATGGTGTAAAAACCTACTCTTGCTTGTGTGATGAATTGCACTAGGACGTGTACAGTACAACATGAGCTCGTGCTCGGAACAGACTATGGGGACTGTCCTAGGGATTTGGCTACCTATCTTCTGACCGACCCCCTTCTGTGAGGGTAGGAGAGCCCTTCTTATACCGGAACTTGGCCCTCTTTCCCGCTCATTGTGCGGAAAAGGGATACCACAAGGTGCCAAAGGAGTACACTGTGGCACTCTGCAACACCAACTATTGTCGATCGTCAAGTAGAGCGCCACCTCCATGGCAGAGAGGTGAGGGCCCCGATGACGCTTTGTCTATCTTGTAGTGGTAGACCGGTCTTTTTACACCAAAGAAGAAAGCCTTGGTCAGGGCTTTGGCGCATGCAACAGAGCTCCACAGTTAATACACGAGAATGGCAACTGTGCTCAAAGTCGCTCTACGGTCCTATGGTTCCTCCGTCACTCGCACAGTGGCTCGGGCGTCACACCACATGGGCGTCACACCACATGGGCGTTCCCCCAACAGGCGAGAGGGTTCCTCTGAAGAGGAGCGTGGGCGATGCAGGATTTCTCTCAGGCAGTCCGCGAGGATATCAACGAAGATGGACCCTCGCCAAGGGATCATCTGTGACGCCCCGAGATCGGGCACTATGCAGATTTCAGCATTTCCGCCAAAATCCACATAATAACCGATTCCAGGTTGCCACTTGTGATAACATTACAACAGTTCACGAATATTCCGCAACAACAACAGAAAAGATATATACAAGAAGACTCAAACGAGTCAAGGATACGACTGATACAATACAAAGATCCAAATAACAGCGGAAGAAACAACATAGCGTCCGACTACGTACAAGATACAAATTGGACTAAGAGTCCTGAAGATAACCGATGGCGTCCAATCCCTGCCCAGGCCAAGCCGGAGGGATTCCCAAGCTAACGTCGTCAGACTTCAAACCTGTTGACTGCAATTTGGAATATGCAGCCACGAAAAGGGATTCGTGGGTCAGTACGGTTAAGTACTGGCAAGTGGATAAACCATACTCACAAGATACCAGTGTAACCAATCATCACAAGATACAAATACTTTGGGTTCAATGGACAGGAAAGGATTATTGCAAAGAAGCGGCAGCGGGCTGCACTAACTAACTACAGAGACTCGTTACAACATCCGTCTAAAAGAAAGGGATAAGATAGCATATCAGAACCAACTATAACTACTCACCAAACAATACCCATCCAATGTTACCCCCTACTAAGGAAGCAACCCAAGGAAACTCACACGGTTGATTAAGGTGACATTCATTTTTATGGTGGAGGTAATCTATATTACTAGTCAAGTTATCATCGTTAAGTGTAAGTTGTCTGAGTACTTGTTAGCCAGCACTTTCACCAAGTCATCCATAACCGCGGATAACACGGCTTCTCGAGAAGATTTAACCCTGCAGGGATGCACCAAATTGGCCGTACACGTAAGAATAACCCGCCAGACGGGGGATCAACCCACCAAGCGAGGTACTCAACACAACCCAACTCTTCTTCGCATCAAGCCCAAAGAACCCCGTGCAGTTGAGCGCACGGCTAATCAAGCCCCACGAAGAAAAGGGGACCCTCATAGCACTCTAAGAACGTGTCTCCCTAAATGCCGACTACAAAAGTTCCACCCTGGCGCCAAGGGTTCGCACCTGCATATGCATGCGGCAAATGGAAAACCCGAACTAAATGAGGCGATTTGGACGAGATGCGAATCGAATCAGAATTGCGGGGGGGCGCCCATACTCGCTTCCCACATGCGGTTAGTGCGCTCATCATGGATCAATGGACAAGACCCTTTTCCTAATTAGGGTCGACACTAGCAGGCCTCAAAACCATGCCGGGCCTCCTGCCGGTGCCTTATCATCAAATTATTATTACCCAAAACATTAACATGTTGTTGATTAAATTGAAACCCAACTATCAAACTAAACAGGTGATCAGACGGACAACAAGACTTGAGCGCAAACAACACTAAGCCTGCATCTACGACACGAGGGCCAACAAGGTAAACAAACAACAGTTGATAGGAAGTGGAAGGAAGGCTATATGATGGCTGCAAGGTAAACAATATGATAGGATCGGGACACAAGCATCGAATCATAAGGCTAGCATAAGAACAACGGAAAGAATCGGTAACAAGTGATGAAAGGCAGCCATTTGGCAGCAAGTGAGTATACTTGCCTGGAATCCAGCAAGTTGAGGTACATCCGAAGAACTTGTCGTTGCTCACATCATCTCAACGTCCTATCCGGGAAGAAGCAACGAACCTCGAACAAACACCGGATGCAACAATTACTTCTACGGCAAAAGATCCAGCATGATCCTATTTTATATGCATGGCATGGCAAGATGCAACAGGGGAAACAACTTAAGCAATTTAATCGGAACCGGAGTCCGGAGAAATAGGAATTGGTTCAAGTTGTTTAGCTAACCATCAAGTTAAATGTTGTTTAGCATGGAAAACAGTAAATAGGTGAGTTAAGCAATATTAAATGGAATATGGCAACAATTGAATTAAATACCCCAACACATTCCATATTTATTTATTAGGTGAACATGCATAACACAAACTAAGATGCAACATACAAAATGCAAACATGAGCATGGATGGCATGAACAGATTAAGTGCATTTTTCTGGTATGAAAACATATTTTATTTGTTGGATTTGGAATTAAAATGAGCAAGTTATCAAATTAGCAATTTTAATGCATTAATTAAGAAATAGTTGTTTTCAGCAATTTAAATTATTCAAAATAGAAAATAAAGTTTATATTTGCAAAGTTTAGAGAATTTTGATTGGAAAACATATTTTACTTTTCAAATTTGGAGTTAAAATGAATTAGTTATGATTTATGCAATTAAATCAATTTAAATTGAGCCGGAAGCCCAACATTTAATTTAGGAGGTTCGAGTTATTTATCTACCCATCAAGATTAAATGTTGTTTTAACATGGTGAGATAATATAAAGATGAGGTATGCAATTTTAAATGGAACAGGGACAATATTTAATTATCCCAACTCATTCCATACTTAATTATTAGATGATATTATTATTGCCCGCACCCACAAAATGCAATGCAACAAGATGAAATGATTTGACATTTATAAAATAGATGCATTTAGAAAATAGGCATATAGGTATAGGGTTGGGGTTTGGGTTCGCACGTTGGAAGGAGGGTATTCGGATCGCCGGTGTCGTTGGTGCGTGGAGGAAGTAGACGTGGTAGTGGAAGTGATCGACGTAGGGGAAGTAGCCGTTCTCAAACCACACGATCATCGTCGTCGAAGTAGTCGTTCAACGTCCGGAGTCGATGTAGACGTAGTAGTCGTGGGCAAATGCAACATAACCTTCAATGTCGAGGGGTAGTGGAAGTAGACGTTCTCGTGTCGTCGAGGAAGTAGTCGTTCGGCCATGGTCTTTGTCATTCTTGTCATCGACGTTTGAAGAGGAAGTAAACGTGGTCGAGATACTCGCCGCATCCATGTAGGAGATCATGGCGGTTCCCGTCTTCATGGCGCGCACGAAGGCGGCCGACGCAAAACGAACACAGCGAGCGACGAGAGATCGTGTCGATGGTCGGTACTCGATCCCACACATCCCCGTGGTCATTGTCGGTCATGGCGTCGTGGAGGATCTTGTCGACGAGGTACAGGTCGGTGTCGAACTTGTCGCCGGGAATTTTTGTCGGGGTCACATGGACGCTGAACGCACAGGGCACGGAGGCCCCGGCCACAACGAAAGAAACACATGCACAAATGGATGCCCGCGACGCACCAATTCTCTTGCGGGATTTTTGTCGAACACCTGCAGCGCGTCAAGACGGAGTGGGCAGGGGCCATGGAAGGCGACGGGCAGGGGGGTGCAGAGCGAGGTGGAGGTCCTCGAGGATGCCTTGGCGGGGGAGGAGCACACCAGGACGCGCAGGGAGGCGCCGGAGGTCGTCCACGTCGGCCACGGCGGTGACCGGCGCGGGACAGTTGGAGGAGGAGCCCCGGCGGGGCGCCGGCCGTCCGTGGCTGCGGCAGGGAGGAGCTCGGGGAAGGAGGGCGCCGGGGCTCGCAGGGGCGCCGGCTGTCGTCGGCCGGAACGGAGGGGGCGAGGTGAGGAGGGCGGCCGGCAGCGGGCGGCGGCCATGGCGGGGAGAGGGGAGGCGACGGCGTCCGGGAGGGCCACGAGGAAGGGGAGGCGAGGGAGACGAGGGGGAGCAGGGACGCGGCCGGCAGCTCGCCGGCGGGAGGCGGGTGGAGGCGGAGCGAGGCGTGCGGGTAGCGAGAGGAGACGCAGAGAGGCGGCACTGGGTGGTAGGGGATCGATCGGGATCCCCTCCCGTGCGTGTGTTGCGTGCGTTTTCCGTGTGTGTGCGGGTAGCGTGCGTGAGTGCGGGTTCTGTGTTGCGTGCGTTGCGTGTGGGGTGGACTAGAGTTCGGTTTAGGTGGGGTGGCCGGCTGGGCCTTAGATGGTCGAGTTCGGTTGCCTCCCTCCACAAATGTTTTTTTTTTCCAGAAATGAATAAGAGAGAATTTTGGGAGGGTTTTAAATAAGAAAACATGAGTAAAAATAATTTGGATAAACAGTGACTTACTGATAATTCCTTTGAACATTTTTAATGCACCAAAAATATTTTCGAGTTGACAATTAAAATATGCTTGAGAGAAAGATATTTTGAGGTTCAACAAAACCGCAATGCATGCATGACGATGCCATGATGCGGAAAAGAAAACCAAACAATCTAGTGGGGGAGAAAAATCCCCGGGCGTTACATCATCCTTGGCGGGAGTGTGGCTAATGGGTCCATCTCTTGTGGCGATGCAGGATGGACTCCTTCCGTGCTGGGTGGGCTGGGACCGCAGTAGACGACCCAGAATACCCTGGTATCCATGGGTCCGACAGTAGTCCCCGGGCCCATGATGTGCACGCGTCAGGAGGAGGCGAAGCGTCTTGGGCCCTTAAGCTGCAGGACCAGCCGTGACACGTACGATGTTTCATGGTGAAATCCCACGATCTCCCACGCGTGGCGTACACGTCCTGTTGTAATGACTGCTCTAGTGGGGCGCCGCAGAGCAGTAATTGCCATGGCATCTGGTCACGTCCATCCTCAGGAAGTGACCACTTGCTTTGATGCACGGGCCAGCGAGAAGATGAAATGGGCGCGGTGCCGTCCCTCAGCCCGTGCATAAATAGGGCGGTTCCCCCTCTTTCCCAACGCCGTCTTCACTCCCTTCCACTTCCCATTCCTCACCTGCAGAGAGAGAAAGAAAAACAGAGGTTTCGCATGGCTCGCGGCGGTCGGGTCGAGGTTCTCTGTTGGACTCTGTGCTGCCCCACGGCGCAACACGTAGCGTGCCTTGCTGGCTGCGGACGAGCCGGAGGGGTCTCCAGCTCGAGCAGGGGAGAGCGCCGAGGGACAACGCAGCCGAGGTGGCCGGGCTTCTCATGGTCGCTGCGTGATGGGAAATGTTGGGAATATGCCCTAGAGGCAATCATGTATGATGTAATTCCCACTGTATGCATAAAGTTATTAAGTTGTCCTTGTTTTGAACATCTGATATATGTCATTGAATATGTGATTCGATTGTGGAACTATATATTCATGCTGTTCATACTAATTGTCCTTGGTCGTTAAGGTTGTGCTGGACACACACCCTAGACTAATGTGAGTGTTGGCTGATGACACGGTTCCACTTGTCATGGGCATGGTGATGCCATTCCAACGTTCACGGACTTGGCTAAAGAGTTTAGCAAGTCGGACTGACCCACATTGAGATGCAACGATCAAGTCGTCATTTGCATGTCTCAATCGATGTAATCCTTAGACCTGAGGTTGTCGCACAATCCGAGTTGTGGATCACCGACTTAGGTTCTGTCAAACGTTGTTCGGTGACAAGGCAACTATAAAGGCAGAGTTCGGGTCGAATGAGAAGCAAGCTGCGTGATGTGGATAATCAAGATGGGATTTTGCCCCTCCTAATGGAGAGATATTCTCTGGGCCCTCTCGAGTGATATGATTCAGGAAGCATGGCCATGCGCGACTCAGTTAAGTGTTAACTGTGTTGGTTGACTAAGAGTTAGTCAGATGAATCACATATCACGGATCGAGAAGAGAGTCAAACTATTTAAGGGATGACGATAAATCGCCTATAGTTCGACAAGGTATATCGTGAGGCAAAAGGGACTAAGATGAATATCACATTGAAAGGTATGTCGTCATGACTCAATGGTACTTGGGAGTCGACACGTTCTGCTAGGAGCCGCTACCGATTGATCGATTGAGAGTAGGACTCCAATCGTGTCCAAGTCGCCATGAGCCTGAAGGGTCGCACACTTAAGAGCGGGAGCAAGTATTGGTCGGGTTGTACCCGAACCGGAAATGGACTGGTTTTGTGAGTCGGACTCACAGAGGGAATGGGCCACAAGTGTTGTGAAGCCCATTACCATACGCTATATAAAGAGGGGCGCAGGTTGCCCAGTGGACACGTTAGTCCACTCTCCCATGCGTTGGGAACCCTACCCCCACTCAGTCCAGCCGTCGCACCAGACCTAGCAGTCTGCCGTCGGAGCTCCTCCTCGTACGTGTGGATACAGGAAGAGGTGCTGTACGTTCAGCACTTCGACGTTCGAGGGATTGGATCGGCCGGACCGGATCGTGGGACAGCACTGCCCCGACGCGTCTAGTGGTAATCATCGTGGCCTTCTACCTCGGCTAGATCTTGGAAGCATCGCGTAGGAAAAGTTTTGTTTATCTCTACGCGTTCCAACAGTGGTATCAGAGCGGTAGCTTCCGGTATTAGGCCCGAGATCCGTACATATGTGATATGTAGTTAGCGTTAGATGTGATCTAATTGCTGTTTTGGTGGTCGGTCTATGAGATAGATCGGTTTTGTACAAGGTTGATTGGATCAATCGTACTCGGGGTTAATGGATAATCTGGTTTCCGTGATCATACTGCTAAGGTCGTGGAACAACTTACCCCTACCGGTCGGTTTCCGCCATCGGGGTATACCGTGACACATAAATCGAGTTGCGGTGATCGAAGATCAAAGAGTTTGGTCGAATCGGAATACGGATCAGATTCGGGTAAAATCGTTTTATCCGATGAAGAAATCCATGATCGGAATACAGATGAGATCTGCGTTTTCCGAAATCGTCGGGCGCTGCCCGCACCCGCGAGGGACCGTCGGCTTCGCCCTGTCGTAGTGCCTTAGATGTCGTTGCGAGTTTCACAACGCCGGTAGATATCGTATCTATGCATAACTTGTTTTTGCAGGAAGTTATGAATGGTATGGCTTATGTGCATGTGATGTGTTTAATCCATACATGATCTGCGTATCATGTTTATGTCAGCCGGCTGGAGCCTAGGTGCTGTCATTTTATTGTATACCGTCCTGCGTGTCGGATTCTCTATGTAAATTTTGATTTACTAGCTAGTGTAGCTTGTTGGAGAACCCGGAAGGCATGCAAGTCGATGTACAAGTCGGCTACATGGAGCAAGATGGCACGTGACAAGAGTTGGCACGAGCCGACTTGCAAGCTTCGTGGAGATGGAGATCACCATGAAGAGAGCCATACCATTTCACATTATAATTGCTTTATTTGTGTTATTGTTATGTCTCTATTTACCTCTATTTAGATAGTTGGTAGATTCTTTAATCCCTCAAAGAAGGTCTAGTCGGTCGCCCCGCCAGTGCTGCACCATCACAAGTCGGACATTCTTGGTAGTGGGCTCATAAAATTGAGGTGCTACCAATTCTTTCCGGTTAGGTGGGTTTGAGTCGGACTCTTACAAGCAGAAGCACTTGGTAATCTAGACGAGTCCATCACAACGGTTGTGGGGCTCGGGGCGAGGTAGGTTGGGAGCCGGGGCATGTGATGTCACCCAACTAACAGGAGTCGTATTGGATACGATTGGCAAGGTGTTGCCTACCTAGATCACTTGACGGCTAGCGGTGATGCTAAAGCTCACTAGTCGGCTTGCTTATTTAGGATCTTGAATCACTTAGCAACCATCGGAGGGATGTTGGTTCTAGTGGGAGCATAAGTATTAAAGCATTTAATATGCCTGCTCTTTTATGAATACATGTCTTAAGTGTTTTTGCGTATTTTCTGTTGTAGATCAATGGCACCTAGCTACCTTCCTCAGTTGTCCACTTTTGCGTTGAGGTCAATCCTAGAGAAAGATAAGCTTAATGGAACTAATTTCACCAACTGGTATCGTAATCTAAGGATAGTCCTCAAGCATGATAAGAAAGAACATGTTCTAGAAACTCCACTTCCAGATGAGCCTGATGACGATGCGACTGTCGCAGTCATAAATGCCTACCGTCAGACTAGAGATGAGTCTACGGAAATTACCTGTATTATGCTTGCACACATGGAACCGGACTTGCAGCAGCAGTTCGAGAATGTTGAGGCCTACGATATGATCGAAAGCCTCAAAAGTATGTTCCAGGCTCAAGCAAAGACTGAGAGGTATCAAGTCTCTCAAGCTTTGCTTGGCTGTAAGCTGAAAGACGGCGATCCACTGAGTCCGCATGTAATCAAGATGATTGGTTACATACAGTCTCTGGATCGGCTGGGCTTCCCCATTAACGAAGAGTTCGCTATTGATATAATTCTGAACTCTCTTCCTAGTGCGTATGGTCCGTTCATCTCGAACTACCATATGCATGGTATGGATAAGAGTATCACTGAATTACATGGGATGCTCAAAACGGCAGAGGCTGATCTCAAGAAAGGCGCGAGTCAAGTGTTGATGGTGCAGAATAAGGCTAAGTTCAAGAAGAGTTGTTGGACTAAGAAGAAGAAGGATAAGTCAGGAGGTGGCGCCCATGGCCCTGTCCAGAGTGCTCCCTCAAAGACTAAGCCTTCTCCTACAGCCGGAGCCAATTTCTTCTATTGCAAGCAAGATGGCCACTGGAAGAGGAACTGCACCAAGTATTTGGCTGACAGAGCCAAGAGTGGAGGTGTGACTTCCAACTCAGGTACGCTTGTGTGCAATGTTATAGACATTTATCTTGCTGATGCGCCTAATAGTTCTTGGGTATATGATACCGGATCAGTTATTCACAAATGCAACTCGTTGCAGGGACTGGTAAGAACTAGGAGCGTGGCAAGAGGAGAGGTTGACATTCGGGTCGGCAACAAGGCGAGAGTCGCTGCGTTGGAAGTCGGCACGATGCAACTTCATTTACCTTCAGGATTTATTTTGGAACTAAATAATTGTTATTATGTTCCAGCGCTTAGTCGAAACATTATTTCCGCCTCATGTTTGATGAGACAAGGTTATGAGTCGAATATTAAGAATAATGGTTGTTCTTTATATTTGAAAGATATGTTTCATGTCTTTGCACCCGTTCAGAACGGGTTATTTATTTTAAATCTTGATAGTGAATCGGTCTATAACATAAATGTTAAAAGGTTGAAACCAAATGATCTGAATATGCCTTACTTTTGGCATTGTCGACTTGGTCATATAAGTTGGAAGCGCATGAAGAAGCTCCATGATGATGGACTTCTAACTTCGTTTGACTTAGAGTCATTTGAGACATGCGAATCATGCCTACTAGGCAAGATGACCAAGACACCTTTTGCAAGGAGTTGTGAAATGGCGTCCGACTTGTTGGAACTAATACATAGTGATGTATGTGGACCAATGAGCACGACAGCTAGAGGTGGTTATGAGTACTTCATTACCTTCACTGGTGATTTGAGTAGGTATGGATATATCTATTTGATGAAACACAAGTCGGAAGCCTTTCAAAAGTTCAAGGAATTCCAGAGTGAGGTACAAAATCAACTCGGCAAGAAAATAAAGTTTCTACGGTCGGACCGTGGAGGCGAGTACATGAGCCATGAGTTTGATGACCATCTAAAGAGTTGTGGAATAGTTCCTCAACTCACTCCGCCGGGTACACCACAGAGAAACGGTGTATCGGAACGGAGAAATCGGACCTTGTTGGACAAGGTACGATCAATGATGAGTCGGACAGATCTACCTTTATCATTTTGGGGTTATTGTCTAGAAACTGCTGCTTTCACACTAAACAGAGTACCATCAAAGTCAGTAGATAAGACACCACATGAGATGTGGACTGGTAAAAAGCCAAGTTTGTCTTTTCTTAAGATTTGGGGTTGTGAAGCTTTTGTCAAGCGACTTCAGTCGGACAAGCTCACGCCCAAGTCGGATAAGTGTATTTTCGTGGGGTATCCGAGGGAAACCTTGGGGTACTACTTCTACAACCGGGAAGAGGGCAAAGTGTTTGTCGCTCGGAATGGTATCTTCCTTGAGAAAGATTTTCTCAGTCGGGAAGTCAGTGGGAGCATGGTGCAACTCGAAGAAATTCGAGAAGAACCAGCTAGGGGCGAGTCGGCAATGGCCTTGGAGGCTTAGCCGGTCGTGGTACCTACACCGGTTACAGCACCTGAACCTCGCAGATCTGCCAGATTACGGAGTGCTGGAGATGTTTTACTGTTAGACAGTAATGAGCCGGCAACTTATTCGGAAGCGATGGTGGGATCTGATTCCGAGTCATGGCTTGGAGCCATGAGATCCGAGTTAAAGTCCATGGATGAAAACCAAGTTTGGAATTTGGTTGATCTGCCTGACGGTGCAAGACCCGTCGAGTGCAAATGGGTCTTTAAGAAGAAAATTGATATGGATGGAAATATTTCCGTCTATAAAGCACGACTTATCGCGAAGGGGTTCCGACAGGTTCAAGGAGTTGACTACGACGAGACTTTCTCGCCCGTAGCGATGCTTAAATCAATTCGGATCATGTTAGCCATAGCAGCCTATTTCGACTATGAGATATGGCAGATGGATGTCAAGACGGCTTTCCTTAATGGAAATTTAACTGAGGACGTGTATATGATACAGCCCGAAGGTTTTGTCGATCCGGCTAATGCTGACAAGGTATGCAAACTTCAGAAATCCATTTATGGGTTGAAGCAAGCATCTCGGAGTTGGAACATTCGCTTTGATGAGGTAGTCAAATCGTTTGGCTTCATCAAGAGCGATCATGATTCTTGTTTATACAAGAAGTTTAGTGGGAGCAAAGTAAATTTTCTAATCTTATATGTGGATGACATATTACTGATCGGAAATGATGTCATGATGTTGCAAGAAACCAAAGAGTCATTGGAAAGGAGTTTCTCAATGAAGGATTTGGGTGAGGCGACTTACATATTAGGAATCAGGATCTATAGAGATAGATCAAGGCGGCTCATTGGATTGAGTCAGAGTACTTATCTGGACAAGGTTTTGAAGAAATTCAAAATGGAAGAGTCCAAGAAGGGATTCTTACCGATGTCCCATGGCATAAAACTTAGCAAGACTCAGTGTCCTTCGACAACTGATGAGCGAAGTCGGATGAGTGTGATCCCGTATGCTTCGGCAATCGGATCCATCATGTATGCCATGATTTGTACTAGGCCAGATGTTTCCTATGCTCTAAGTGTTACGAGCAGATACCAGGCTGACCCTGGCGAAGCCTACTGGGCAGCGGTTAAAAACATTCTTAAGTATTTGAGAAATACTAAGGAAATGTTCCTAGTTTATGGAGGTGATGAGGAATTCAGTGTAAAGGGTTACACGGATGCGAGTTATCTCATCGACTCAGATGATTCTCGTTCGCAATCGGGATACGTGTTCGTAATGAACGGAGGAGCTGTGAGCTGGAAGAGTTCCAAGCAAGATACGGTGTCTGCATCTACAACAGAGGCTGAGTATATTGCTGCCTCAGAGGCGGCAAAGGAAGCTGTTTGGATCAGGAACCTCCTGATGGATCTTGGTGTGGTTCAGGACGCGTCCAATCCTTTGGAAGTATATTGTGACAACAATGGTGCTATCGCACAAGCCAAGGAACCTAGACAACACCAGAAGAACAAACATATACTCATGCGGTACCACCTCATTCGCCAGTTTGTCGAACAAGGTGATATCAAGTTATGCAAAGTACACACAGATGCAAACATTGCAGATCCGTTGACAAAGGCGCTACCACAGCCTAAGCATGAGGCGCACACGAGAGGCATGGGCATTCGATGCCTAGGCATATGATCCCAGGATGATTGACTCTAGTGCAAGTGGGAGACTGTTGGGAATATGCCCTAGAGGCAATCATGTATGATGTAATTCCCACTGTATGCATAAAGTTATTAAGTTGTCCTTGTTTTGAACATCTGATATATGTCATTGAATATGTGATTCGATTGTGGAACTATATATTCATGCTGTTCATACTAATTGTCCTTGGTCGTTAAGGTTGTGCTGGACACACACCCTAGACTAATGTGAGTGTTGGCTGATGACACGGTTCCACTTGTCATGGGCATGGTGATGCCATTCCAACGTTCACGGACTTGGCTAAAGAGTTTAGCAAGTCGGACTGACCCACATTGAGATGCAACGATCAAGTCGTCATTTGCATGTCTCAATCGATGTAATCCTTAGACCTGAGGTTGTCGCACAATCCGAGTTGTGGATCACCGACTTAGGTTCTGTCAAACGTTGTTCTGTGACAAGGCAACTATAAAGGCAGAGTTCGGGTCGAATGAGAAGCAAGCTGCGTGATGTGGATAATCAAGATGGGATTTTGCCCCTCCTAATGGAGAGATATTCTCTGGGCCCTCTCGAGTGATATGATTCAGGAAGCATGGCCATGCGCGACTCAGTTAAGTGTTAACTGTGTCGGTTGACTAAGAGTTAGTCAGATGAATCACATATCACGGATCGAGAAGAGAGTCGAACTATTTAAGGGATGACGATAAATCGCCTATAGTTCGACAAGGTATATCGTGAGGCAAAAGGGACTAAGATGAATATCACATTGAAAGGTATGTCGTCATGACTCAATGGTACTTGGGAGTCGACACGTTCTGCTAGGAGCCGCTACCGATTGATCGATTGAGAGTAGGACTCCAATCGTGTCCAAGTCGCCATGAGCCTGCAGGGTCGCACACTTAAGAGCGGGAGCAAGTATTGGTCGGGTTGGACCCGAACCGGAAATGGACTGGTTTTGTGAGTCGGACTCACAGAGGGAATGGGCCACAAATGTTGTGAAGCCCATTACCATACGCTATATAAAGAGGGGCGCAGGTTGCCCAGCGGACACGTTAGTCCACTCTCCCATGCGTTGGGAACCCTACCCCCACTCAGTCCAGCCGTCGCACCAGACCTAGCAGTCTGCCGTCGGAGCTCCTCCTCGTACGTGTGGATACCGGCAGAGGTGCTGTACGTTCAGCACTTCGACGTTCGAGGGATTGGATCGGCCGGACCGGATCGTGGGACAGCACTGCCCCGACGCGCTTCATCGATAATCCGCAACCGCGCGTCTAGTGGTAATCATCGTGGCCTTCTACCTCGGCTAGATCTTGGAAGCATCGCGTAGGAAAAGTTTTGTTTATCTCTACGCGTTCCAACAGGAAACCCTCTCCCCTGTTGGGCGGAGGACACTCGTGTGCTGGCGCACAAGTTCCTGGTGGCTCTTTGTGGCCGCCTCCGCAGCCGCCTGAGGCTCCCTGACTCCTTCGCGAGGGCCATCGAGCGTAACCCGCCCCATGGGTTTTGGATCCAGGTGGTGCTTTCCATTAACGGACCCTAGTGGGCGTCTACAGAGCTTTGCTCCGCTGTCCACTTGTCACTGACGATAGGATGGAAAATCTTCGCCCATGACCAGAAGCTAGAGGAGAGCTAGGTTCTCCACCTTTGCTTCGATGGAGGAGACATGATCTTCGTGAAGATCTTCGGGCGTCGGGGTGAACGCGAGGGTTGCTGCGTTGAGAGAGGAAGCAGCGACGAGAGCTACGATGGCGATGAAGATGATGCTGATGAAGAGGAGGACGAAGAAGATTCATCAGCCGTCAAGGTTGAGGGTGAGTAGTCTGACTCGGACGGGGCTGGAGTGCCGTCGTCGAGAGGGAAGGCCTGACGATCCTGATCTGCCAGCCTTCCTTTTCATCTGGGTCGTCAGCCTTCGTATAGTCTCCTCTTCTTCCTCCCTTTTCCCCTCAACAACTCCTTCTCTGGCGGACCATATCCCGTAGCTTTGGCGAGATAGGTTGTCCGTGGTTGGTCGTCGTCCTTCCTTCTTCTACAACTGCAGAGAGAGAGTAGCTCTCCCACTTCCCTTGCTTCTTTTTGTCTTATGTAAGGTCCTAGAACATGCTTATGTACTGAAATGTGCTTCAAGAACTAAATATAAAAAAATGATGTTCTTTATTTCTTTGTGATTCTTTTGAAGAATTGTATTGAGGTTTTCTGTAGAGTAGTGCATCTCTAAGGGTGCAACAAGGGCATTTGAACTTAGCTCTGTGCGAGTCGCTTGATGGTGCATTGCATCCGTGGAGGCCGCTGTGGTGGTTCCTTGTTGAGATGCTTCGTGTTTCCTTGGTGGAATTCCTGCTTGGTTGCTTCGCGAGGCGGGTGGTTGTTTCTGAAGTGAGGAAGAGCGTGTGTCTGATTCTCATATCGTGGGTACCTCGAGAGGAAGTCAGCACCAATGACTTTAGTCGAGGTGTCGTGCACGGTAGCGACATGTTTAGACAGAGCTCTTCCACTTTGGTTTAATCTAATTGGGTCTCACCCGTGCACGGGTACTGATCCCAGCCCCTCCTCGCGAGGCATCCTTGAGAAGAAGTAGCACATGCACGCTCTCAAGGAGAAACAGCTTGTCGAGGCGACAAGGACAGAGGGAAAAAAGGAATTTACTGCTAGGGTGAGGCTTTCCATTACAACACTTGGGTAAGGCATGACCCTACGGTCCCCCAAGAGGCACTTGACGTCATCGTGCGGACACGGGACTCCCATCGTCATGGGGCTGATACTCGCGTGATTTCAGGTGCAAAGGTTTGCCATCCGGCTTCCCACTTGTGTGGGTAGAGGCCCTCACGCTAGGCGGCACTCCTGGTGAGAGCCCTCTGAAACCCTAACGGAGAGAGGTCCTGGCGTTATTTTTACCTTGGCGTCACGGGGTCCCCTCAAGGGTGCATCACCACAGCCTAGGAGTGGCACGTTGAGCAAGCAAGTACTATGGGTAGAACTTCCACAGGTGCTGGATGTTCCACGGGTTTAGCACAGGCGTGCCGTCTTCCATCTCCGTGCGAGCCGCCCCGGGACGCGCGACGTGCGTTACCCGGTACGGTCCCACCCACATGGGAGAGACTTGTACAAACCTTGTCTGGAGAGGATCCTCCTCGGGACCAGGTGTGCGTAGCCTGATGTTGTTGTCGTGGTACCGCCGGAGGCCTTGCAGATACCGAGCCGCGCGAACAACGGCTCGGGTTCTTGCCTCCTCGAGGATCAGCAGGTCTTCAGCGTGGAGTTCCCCCTGCTTATCTTCGTTGAAGGCCAGGGCTCAGCGAGAGCCATGCTTGAGTTCAACCGGGAGAACAGCCTCGGCCCCATAGACTAGTGAGAAAGGCGTTGCCCCTGTGGCCTTGGTTGCGGTAGTGCGGATGGACCACAAGACCGACGGGAGTTCGTCGATCCACTTCTTCCCGTGGGCTTGAGCTTGTATAAGCACTGTGTCTTGAGGCCCTTGAGGACCTCGGCGTTGGCACGCTCTGCTTGGCCATTGCTGCGTGGGTGCGTGATGGAGGCGTAGCAGATCTTGGTGCCTATGTTGGCGAAGTAGGACTTGAAGAGGCCACTTGTGAACTACGCGCCGTTGTCGGTGATGATGTGGTTGGGTATGCCGAAGCGGTAGACCAACCTCTTGTTGAACTTCACCGTCGTTCTTACCGGGATGTCCCAGACTGGTTCGACCTCTACCCACTTGGTGAATTTGTCGATGGCTACATAGAGGTAGCAGTAGCCCCCGAGTGCTAGTGGGAATGGTTCCAGGATATCCAAGCCCCTGACCGCGAACGGCCACGAGAGGTGGATTGTTTGCAATCCTTGCATGGGCTGGTGTGTTTGCTTGGCGTGGAACTGGCATGCCTCACGGATCTTGACTAGCTTGGTGGCTTCCTTGATGGCTGTAGACCAGTCTAAGCCGTATCGGAAGGCCTTGCCGACGAGGGTGCGCGATGAAGAGTGGTGGCCACAGTTGTCTTGGTGGATGTTCTTGAGGAGCTACGCGCCATCATCCGGGGGGACGCATAGCAGCGCCACGCCATTGGGGCGCCTCGGGTACAGCTTGTGGTCGATGACGCAATGCATCTTGACTCGACGAGCAACGTGCTCTGCCTCTTCTTCATCCTCGGGGAGATCCTCTTTCTAGATGTAGTCGATGAGTCTCTTGTTCTAGCATGCTTCCTCATGAGTGTATACCAACACTAGGCGGTATCCCGTGGGGATACCATAGTCCGGTACACCTTGGGCGGGAGCTCTTCCTCGAGGTGCTGGTGACTTTGCCCCTCGTCGTCGTCGACTAGGGGATGATGGACGACTTGTCGAGCCTCTATTCGAAGACACCTAGGGCTTGCGCCCAGTTTCTTGATGCTCCATTGGCGATGTCGTCTGCTTCTTTGTTGTCCCCTCGAGAGATGTGTCGCATCTCCATGCAGAGGAACCGTTTCTCAAGCTTTCGAACCTCCTCTAGGTATAAAGCCATGTGTTTTTCCTTTGATGTGTAGCTCTTGTTAGAGAAGTTTACGAGGAGCTAGGAGTCTCCCTTGATGGTGAGGCGCTTGACGCCTAGGGCCGCGACCGCCCTGATGCCGGTGAGGAGGCCCTCGTACTCGGCGATGTTATTGGATACTTTGTCCTTGTGGCCAAAATGGAGCTGGACGGCGTAGTAAAGCTTGTCACCGGATGGCTACGTAAGCACGACGCCAGCCCCCAAGCCCTGGAAGGAGAAGGCGCCGTCGAAGTGCATGGTCCATACTCCTGGAGCCAGCATGCCCGGGGCGGCTGGCTCCGCTTCAAGGTCTTCCTCTGGCGGCGGGTTAGTCCATTCTGCGTTGAAATCCGCCAGCGCTTCTCCTAAAATTGTCTTGGTCGTGAGGAAATGGAGCCTGAAGAGTTGGAGCTCAACAGCCGACTCGGTGACACGCTCAGTAGCATTGGAATTGCGTAGAATCAGCTCGAGAGGGAACACGGAAACCATTGTGATGGGTTGTCCCTCGAAGTAGTGTCGAAGCTTCCTCGAAGCCACAAGGAGCGCATATAGGAGCTTCTGATGCACGGGGTGCCTCTCACGGGCATCTCAAAGCATGGTGCTAACAAAGTAGACATGGTGTTTGTCGAGAGAGACTCTAGAGGTATAGGAAGTGAGTTGTTCTAACGTATTGGAGCTCTTCTAGGGCTTGAGGGTGTCCCCCTTTTGGTAGTTTTGCCGTGCAGCGGGGTCCTCTAGGGGAGAGGAGGGCGTGGGTTCCAGGCCGGGCAGGGCGTGGGCTCTAGACCAGGCAGCGGCTCCCGCGGTCGCGGTGCGACCAAGATGGGACGGCTTGCCAGATACTTCTGGAGGTCCTCAAATGTAGTAGCCTTCTCGGTAGTCCATTTGAATGGATCCGATCACTTCAGGAGTTTAAAGAATGGCAGAGCCTTGTCGCCGAATCCTGAGATGAAGCATCCTAGTGCTGCCAAGCATCCCCCGAGGCGATGCATTTCCTTCAACCATCGTGGAGGCTGAATTTCTTCCATGGCTCGAATCTTGTCGGGGTTGGCCTCGATGCCGCGGCAAGACACCAGGAAGCCGATCAACGTCCCTGCCGCAACCCTGAATACATAATTGTCGCGATTGAGCATGATTTTGACCCTGCGGAGATTTTGGAAGGTCTCTGCGAGATCGTTGATGAGCGTGTTCTCCTCGCGAGTCTTGACGGAGATGCCATCGACGTACGCCTCCGCGTTCTTCCCTATCCGTGTTCCCAGGGCGATGCGCATTAGCTGTTGGAATATAGCCCCGGCGTTATTCAGGCCGAAGGGCATGCACACATTGTAGAACACTCCACAAGGAGTCATGAAGGCGGTCTTCTCCTCATCTTCTTTGGCCATCTTGATCCCGAGAAAGCGTCCAGAAAATAGAGGAGGTTACACCGAGCGTTGGAGTCCAATATCTTGTTGTCGCACCCGGACTTCTAGAGGATACTCGCAGTTCCGTTGAACAGTAGTTGATTGGATTACGGGGCTTACCGGCACCCGCATCTCTTACGAGTAGGCCAACACACGTATGTGTGACAACCAACCCCTACTGTTCATCGTCTACGTAAACTATCCCATAGAAATCAGGATACTACCATTGACGTACTTCATACCATACACACATGGTACGTCAACGGCGTTTAACAGAATGATAGCACAACAGATCTCTAAGACACAAATAAATAGAAATAAGTTGCAAATAGCTCTCACTAGAGCAGAGATAGCAAATACAATCATCCAGAGGACACATGTCCCAACATATCATCATTACATCTCAGCGGAAGCATTCAAAAGGTCTGAGTACAGAAAAATCCAAATAGGCTTAAGAAGCCGGGAATGAAAATACGGAGCCAATCCACGATGTCTCGGATCCTGCCCGGGTCCGCTATCTACTCGTCAGCAGCCTCGTCAAACTCCACGTAGTAGCCGTCACGGGGATCCTCGTAAGCGTAGTCTGCGGAAACCACAGCCCCAAAGGGGTCAGTACAACAACGTACTGGCAAGCAAGACTCACAGTTCACCAAAGTGTAACCCGTCAACACCAAGCACAGATGCTTTGGGTTCAACGGAAGAAAGGGGTGATACAAAAGATGCGGCAGCTGGCTGCACTAACCAACTACAGAATCATGATATAACTTCCGGCTAACAGAAAGAAGATAAGATAGCGTATCGTAACCAACTATAGCTACCACCAAACAAACCCATCCTGGATCTCGCCCCTTATCCTAAGAAGCAATCCGAGGATAAACTCACACAGTTGGATTAATGATGGATCAAGTTGTTGTGTCAATAAGCCTATTACTAGTCAAGTTATCATTAGTTAGGTGTAAGTTGTTCTGAGTACTTGTTAGCCAGTACTTTCACCAAGTTAACCATAACCGCGAAAAACACGGCTTCTCGAGAAGATTTATCCCTGCAGGGGTGCACCAATTTGGTCGTACACGTAAGAATAACCCGCCAGATGGAATGCCTCCCACCAAGCGGGGCACTCAACACAACTCAACTCTTCTTCGCATCAAGCCCAAAGAACCCCGTGCAGTGATCGCACGGCTAATCAAGCCCCACGAAGAAAAGGGGACCCTCATAGCACTCTAAGAACGTGTCTCCCTAAATGCCGACTACAAAAGTTCCACCCTGGTACCAAGGGTTCGCACCAGCATATGCATGCGGCAAATGGAAAACCCGAACTAAATGAGGCGATTTGGACGAGATGCGAATCGAATCAAATTGAGGGGGGGCGCCCATACACGCTTCCCACATGCGGTTAGTGCGCTCATCATGGATCAGTAGACAAGACCCTTTTCCTAATTAGGGTCGACACTAGCAGGCCTCAAAACCACGCCGGGCCTCCTGCCGGTGCCTTATCAGTAGATTATTATTACCTCAAAATTAACAGGTTGTTGTTTAACATCGAGCCCCAGAACATAATGAAAATATAGTAACAGGAAGTAACGGGTAACAGACTCGAGCAAAACAACCCTAAGCATGCTAGTAAGACACGGGCAACAAACAATGGGGTTATAGGTGTGGAGGTGAGGCTATATCAGGGTTAAAGGATAACATGTGATAGGATCGAACAGAAGCAACGATTCATAAGGCTAGCAGAATAGACACCGGAAAGTATCGGTATCCAATGTTGAAAGGAACACAATGGTTCATGTGAGTGAATACTTGCCTGCAAACTCAGTAGCATGGTACTGAGCTAGATCCTCGGAAGGGGTGTCGTAAGGCTCGTCTGTCTCAACGTCGTCGTCTATTCGAGAAGAAGCAAACAAACAATGCAAAGAGACAAACAATCAATAACATGGCATAATGCACAATCATGGGATGATGCATGACCATTTAATTGATGCATAAAAAAATAAACTATTTGACATGGTAACATAACATAATTAAATGGACACACATGCAATTTGGGATTGCATATGGAAAGCCCATGAATTTAGGTTGAAATAATTGTTTTACAACTAATCAACAGGTGAAAGTGGATTAGTATGATGCATGGATGAGGAAAACAGAAAAATAACAACAATAGAAACAACTTGAAATAAGGTTTACCAAGTTTGGAATTTTATTGATTAAGTTAAGGAATTTTGGTTCCTTAAAGGTGTTACACAAGAATTTGTTGTTTTCATCCATTTTAATTGTTCAAAACAAATAACAAAATTCATATTTGGAAAGTACACAAAATTTTAGGTGGAATACATGTTTCAATTATTGAAAAAGGAATTAGGATGAATTATTTATGAATTAAACAAGTCAAACAAGATTTAAATGAATTAGATTCAAATATGAATTTATTTGAATTTTTATTTGTTCAAAACATTAAACCAATTTCATATTTTAAAAGTTTATACTTTTCTAGTATGAAAACATATTTCATAAGTTCAAAAATAATTTAATTTGAGCAAGTTATGAATTTAGCAATTTTAAATGATTTAAACAAGGTTTAAATTATTTAACCAATTATAATTATTCAAAACATGAAACAAAGTTTATATTTGCAAAGTACATGAAAAATGGGATGGAAAACATATTTTATTTGTTGAGTTTGGAATTTTTATGCCCAAGTTATGAATTTTGTAAAATTAAGTGAATTAAACAAGAATTCAAATATTTTCACCAATTTAAAATATTCAAAACAGTAAACAAATTTTATATTTGGGTAGAGAATTTAAAATGGAGTGATTTACATGTTTAAGGTTTTGCAATTGGAGTTTCCAAACAAAAGTTCTTAATTTACCAAGTTTAAGCATTTTTAGGGTTGATAGAAAATAACTATGGACCTAAAAAAGATACAGGGACTTGGAAAGAAAATTACAGGGACCTAGATAAAAGTAGCAGGGACCTGTGAGCAATTTAGAGTAGATCTAGATCTAGGAAAATAAATGAAAAAAAGATTGGTTTTTGATGCAGGGGGGATTCGAACCCCTTCCCTCCTGCCTGCTGCGCCAAGGAACAACCAACTGGGCTAGTGCTGGTTTCGTTACAGGTAAAGGAGCAGAAAAACGGGGGGGGGGGGTGCTGGGACTCGATCGTGGGATCGCTGGGTGCGCGCAGCGTGCGGCTACCAGTTGGTCTGCTGCGGCTGTTGTGATGGTATGCGGTTCGATTGGGTTTTGAACATATCAAACGGCATTATCTGCAACTGCTGCAAGCGCACGACATACAGTAGCTCTTTCCTGTCACGAATAGAGCAACGATGGATGCAAACGGACGGAAGGAATTGATGCACATACAGCAAGGAATCGAGAGGGGAGGTAGGGGAATGGAAAGAGGGGACTACCCTCTTCGCAGGGGTGGCCGCGGCACGGCCGGGGGGAGGCGGAGACGTCGGCGGCGAGCTCCGGCGGCCGGCGTCCGTGGCAGAAGAAACGGAGGCGCCCTCCTCGATGGCGGCGGAGATGGGAGAGAGGAGGGAGGCGGGTGCGGCTAGGGTTAGGGTTAGGGTTTTCGAGGGGGGAAGGAGTAGATATAGGAGGGGGAAATGGGGTGGAGCAGTGGGGGCAGCAGGTCGCTGTCCCCATGGCTGTCGTCAGCGAGCGTACTTAGGTTGGGGGAGACAGGTATCGGGCTGCAGCCTGGTGGGCTGGGCCTGCCTCTCCCCCTCTCCTGTGCGTTTTTTTTCCTTTTTTATTTCGTTTTGTTTCTTTTTTTTGCTGAATTAGAAATAGGAAGGAATAGCTAGGTTTTGGGGTGTAGAAAATTTAGGTAAATTTTTTATATTGCTTATTTATGTAATAGCAACAACTAGCAAGTTTTGTTTTTTCAAAATGATCAAAATAAAAAATGTTGTTTGTAATTTGATTCAAATTTGAATGAATTGATTATTAAGTGATTTATTGAAAACAAGATTTAAATAGGGTTAACATGTAGTTTAAATGGAAACAAGTGATTAGAATTGTTGTGTAATTTTCATAAGTTCAACATAGTTGCTGTTTGGAAAATGTATTTGAATTTGAATGGAATTTGAGTTAAATGAATGATTAAGAGCCACAAATTTAAATAGTTGAACCCTATGGATTAAAATGGAAACAATTGAGGTTTTGAGTTGAACTTTTTATTTGAAAGATTGTAACATAACAAGTATAAAACAAAGGTTTGAATATTGGTTTGAATTTCAATTGTGAAAACAAAGAAAAACAGATGCAAACAAAAGGAAAACAAATGCAATGATTAAGATGCCATGATGCAAAACAAAAATTAAACAAGAATCAAACATCCTAGGGGTGTTTTCATGCTTGGGATGTTACAAAACGCCCCCCCCCCCCCCTTGAAGGAATCGCGCCCCGAGATTCCTACTGAGAAGAGAAAAGGTCCGGATACTTCTTACGAAGATCCTCTTCAGTCTCCCACGTTGCCTCTTTATCGGAATGATGAGACCACTGAACTTTCAAGAACTCGGTGCTCTTGTTGCAAGTCTTACGCTCGGTCTCATCGAGAATACGAACAGGGTGCTCCTCATAAGATAGATCTTCTTGCAGTTCAATTGAATCATGATCAACTGCACGATCTGGATCTTTGAAACACCTCTTGAGCTGTGACACGTGAAACACATCGTGCACCTTGGATAGTTTTTATGGAAGTTCAAGACGATAGGCATTTTCCGCACGCCTTGAGAGAATGTTGAAAGGACCAATGTATCTTGGTGCAAGCTTTCCTTTCACACCAAAACGATGAGTGCCTCTGAGGGGAGTTACACGGAGATATGCCTTGTCACCAGGTGCATAGATCATATCCCTGTGCTTGCTGTCATAGTAGCTTTTCTGACGAGACTGAGCAATCTTGAGATTGTCATGAATGATGCGAACTTTCTCTTCGGCTTCCTTAACAATGTCAGGGCCTAAGAGTGAACGTTCACCAGCTCCAGACCAATTGATTGGACTCCTGCATCTGCGGCCATAGAGAGCTTCAAATGGTGCCATGCCTAGGCTTGCCTGGAAGCTGTTGTTGTAGAAGAATTCAGCATATGGAAGGCAATCCTCCCATTTCATGCCAAAGGAGAGACCACATTCTCTGAGCATATCCTCGAGAATCTGATTGACTCTTTCGACTTTCCCTTGAGACTGAGGGTGATAAGTTGTGCTGAACAGAAGTTTGGTGCCCAATGCTTCTTGAAAGCTTTTCCAGAAATGAGAAGTGAAGATACTTCCACGGTCTGAGCTTATTTCCAATGGAACACCGTGAAGAGGAACAATCTTTGCTGTGTATAGCTCTGCTAACTGGCTAGCTGAGATTGTTTCCTTGACAGCAAAGAAGTGAGCTACTTTAGTGAGACGATCAATAACAACGAAGATTGCATCGTTGCCCTTCTTGGACTTTGGAAAACCAGTGACGAAGTCCATTTCAATCATGTCCCACTTCCACTCAGGGATTTTCAGAGGTTGTAGAAGACCGGCTGTTTTCTGATGGACTGCCTTAACACGTTGAGAAACGTCGCATTCAGAAACGTATTGAGCAATTTCACGTTTCATGCCAGGCCACCAATACAGAGTCTTAAGATCCTGGTACATCTTTGTACTTCCAGGGTGTATGGAGAGAGGAGTTTCATGAGCCTCCTTGAGAATGATATTTTTGAGACTTTGAACTTGAGGAACTGCAATGCGTCCTTCGAAGAATACAGTTCCCTTGTCATCAATTGAGAAGGACTTAAATTTCTCCTTGCCTTCTTTGATGTGTTCTACCATCTTCTTGATTTCAGCATCACGAAGTTGTTCAGAACGAATCTTGTCCTCGAGAGTTGGACTGGCTGTCAAGTTTGCAAGATAACCTTGAGGAACAAGACCAAGGTTTAGCTTCTGGAATTCTTCATGAAGAGGAGGTTGGCTTTCCATGATCATGAGATTATTGCAATACGACTTGTGACTGAGAGCATCGGCCATAACATTAGCCTTGCCTGGAGTGTAAGAAATGGTAAGATCAAAGTCCTTAATCTTTTCAATCCATCTCCTTTGCCTGAGGTTTAGATCTGGTTGAGTGAAGATGTATTTCAGACTCTTATGATCGGAAAAGATTTCAGTGCGATTACCCAACAAGTATTGCCTCCATTTCTTGAGGGCAAACACAACTGCTGCAAGTTCAAGGTCATGTGTGGGATAATTTTGCTCATGTGCTTTCAACTGACGTGAAGCATAAGCCACAACTTGACGTTCTTGCATAAGAACTGCACCTAGACCTTGGAGAGATGCATCGCAGAATATTTGGAAAGGTTTGGTAGTATCTGGGCCAACCAGAACTGGTGTAGAAGTGAGTTTAGTCTTCAGAAGATTGAAACTTTCATCACATTGTGGAGACCAAACGAACTTCTTGTCCTTCTTTGTGAGATCAGTGAGAGGTTTGGCAATCTTGGAGAAGTTTTGGACGAAACGACGGCAATAGCTAGCCAAGCCAAGAAAACTTCTTACTTGCTTTACCGTCTTAGGAGGTTTCCAATCAACAATTGCCTTAACCTTTTCTGGATCAATGGCTATGCCCTTGGCTGAGATGACATGACCAAGGTAAGCAACTTCTGGAATCCAGAACTCACATTTGGAGAATTTGGCATATAGACGATGCTCGTGAAGTTTCATGAGAGTGAGACGAAGATGTTTTCCATGCCCTTCCTCAGATTTTGAGTAGACCAGAATGTCATCGAGATATACCACAACGAACTTGTGGAGGTATTCATGGAACACAGAATTCATGAGTCGAGAGAATGTCGCCGGTGCATTGGTGAGACCAAAGGACATGACGGTGTATTCATATAGACCGTACCGAGTGGTGAAAGCTGTTTTTGGAATATCTTCCTTTCTGATCTTTATTTGATGGTAACCCATTCTCAAGTCCAACTTTGAGAATATTGAGGCTCCAGCAAGTTGATCAAAAAGATCATCGATACGAGGAATTGGATACTTGTTTTTGACGGTTTTCTCGTTAAGAGGACGATAGTCAACAACGAGTCTCTTTGTTTGATCCTTCTTCGCAACGAACAGAGTTGGGCAACCCCAAGCCGAAGAACTAGGTTGAATGTAACCTTTTTCCATGTACATATCGATTTGCTCCTTCAACAATTTCAGTTCAGGAGGAGCTATCTTGTATGGATGCTTAGAGATTGGAGCAGTACCTGGTTCAAGCTCGATCACGAACTCAACTGCTCTGTCCAGAGGCATCCCTGGCAACTCACTTGGAAAGACGTCAGGGAATTCACAAACCACCGGAACATTTTCAAGTAGAGGTAGAGGTTTTGCATCGAGTGTGTATAGCTGAACAGAACTTGATTCATTTGGAGAATAGACTATCTGGCCAGAAGGGTGGAACAGAGTTATTGACTTTTGAGCACAGTCAATTTTAGCTTTATTGGCTTTCAGCCAATCCATACCAAGAAGGACATCAATGTCAGAACTTCCCAGCAACATGAGAGAAGCAAGGAAAATGTGGCCTCCAATTAGGATTTGATTGTCCTTACTTATCTTGGAAGTCAACATTTGAGAACCCGGTGAGTGAACAGTGATTTGATTGCTTAGTGGAACCACCATTAGGTTGTTTGTTGTTGCAAAGATCTTTGACACAAAAGAATGCGATGCTCCGGTATCAAACAACACTTTAGCTGGAAAAGAGTTTACGGGTAATATACCGAGAACGACGTCAGGAGCTTCCTCAGCTTTGTCGATCTTGACTTGATTCACCCTTGCGGTCCTCCCAACAGGCCTGTTGTTGGAGTTGAAGGCTTTAGCCGGGGGAGCACGCACCATTGCCTGGTTTGTGTTGGGACGAGGTGGTGGTGGAGGTAGCTGCCTCTGCGTGCACTTGTCAGCGTAGTGCCCCGTCTGCTTGCATTTGTAGCAAGTGACGACACGAGGAGGCCCTGGCCTTGGCTGCCCCATCGAAGCCCTCTGATCATGCATCTGAGCAGGGTTGGGTGGGCGGGTAGCGAAGCCTGGAGAAGCTTGGGCGTATGAAGCCCGAGTGACAGCACCATTTGGCACCCAGATGCGGCGCTTCTGCGGAGGGGTGGTCATGTTGGAGGAGGAACCACCCTCACGCGAGTGCTTCCGAGACTCCTCGAACGCCTTGCTCCCATTTTCCTCATTGAGCGCGGTGTTCACGAGCTCCTCGAAGTTGTTGGCCTTGATGTTGGTGAGGGCGTACTTGAGTTCCGGGTTAAAACCTCTGCGGAACCTTGCCATCTTCTTAGCCTCAATGGACACCTCATCACCAGCGTAACGAGCGAGGCGATTGAACTCACTCTAATAGCCAATGACGTCCAGCTTGCCCTGCTTGAGTGAGCAAAACTCTTCACGTATCCTTTCCATGAGACCATCTGGAATGTGGTGATTCAGGAAAGCTTCCTTGAAACAACCCCAGGTGATTGGATAGCCAGCTCTCATGGTCTGGTAGTTCTCCCACCAAGTAGCTGCCTGACCCTTCAGGAGGTAGGAGGCATACTTGACCTTGTCTTCCTCAGCAACGTGAGCAATCTCCAGAGCCCTAGCTATCTCACGGATCCAGTCATCAGCATCCAGATGCTCGCGTGTTGCCACGAAAGCTCTTGGGCCCAGACTGAGAAACTCCTTGATACTGACTCGTGGAGCATTCTGGTTGTTGTGCTGGTTAGTCTGAAACTGGGCCATCTGCGCCATGACTTGGGTCATCTAAGTCAACAGCTCCGTGATTGGCGGTGGCTCAGGCGGGGTGTTCCTTGTTGGCGGCATCCTGAATAGACATGCATTTTAGCACAACAACAGAAAAGGATAGACTTGGAAACCGAAAGAGAGATTATTCCGACGCATGAATAGATAACCAACAGGCACATCATCACATGTTCAAATACATCAGAATATCCAACACACCACAAATAGATCGAATGACAAAGGATAACTAAACATAGCGAAGAATGGATACATCGGTACTCCCATGCTCATCACGCAGGACGGCGGTGAGTAGTACGACGAGAGGTACGGTGAGGAGCACGCCCACAAAAGTAGGTAGAACGACGATCCACATAGACCTGACGTGGTCTGAGAGCGACTCTAGGTGTGGTGAAGTACATAGCGTCGACTCCCTGTGCTCCAAAGCGTGGAATCCCAGTATAACCAGCACCGAGGTTGAGGAGTGGACCTTTGATCGGCTCGTAACCTCCAGCATCTGGCAGACGACGACCAACTGGCTGATCGAAACGTGCAAAGCGCTCGTCTCCAACAAAGTCTGTGGTGTACGTCGCCAGACGAGTCAACGCAAGGTAGAGCTGCTCTCTGACTGAAGCCAACTCCTGAGATAGTGTGCTGGCAACTGCGTCACTGTGCCTCACAAACTGAGCGGTGTTGTGCAGCCTGGAGTTATCATGCTCGTAGACATCCAGGTTGTCGTAGAGAGTGAAATGAGCTCCCTCCGAAGTGATGTAACCACGGGGGATGTGGCGATAGATAGAATCTTCAAATCCCCAGTAGTCAGCACGAAGGACGGTGAGACTCACATAAGCTGCCTGCTGCACAGCCATATCCACTGTGGAACCTACTGCCTCGTAGCGGTGGACAACGCTCATGCCATCATCTGACAGAATGTAGACGATAGCCTGGTAGTAGGTCTGGTCAAACTCTCGCTGCTGCTCGTAGACCTGGTACTCTGGTGCCCAACGGAACCCCAGATAAGTGACCATGTCTCTCAGCATCTCCGGATAACCGGCGGTGCTCTCACAACGAGTCATCCGAACCACCTGCGGGTAGAACCTGAGATCCATCTGCAGATGCTCGGGGAAATTTTGATTAGATGCCGGTAGAGAACTGAAGTGGAAAGCAACAACAAGGTTTCAACGGACGAAAGGATGTTGAGAAGAACAGGATATCGAAGCAACATCGGGAAACACGAGACCAAAAACTCCTGAGGTACTACGGAAAAACCCATCCGGGCTTCTAAAGGATCAATATCTACTGCTTAAGGAATAGAGGATTTGCTTCCGGGGCTTACACGCCTCCGTTCTCAATCATGAGTAGGCAACATGATAAATCATGTCACAACCACCTCCATTCCTATGGACTAGTAGATATAACTATCCTAGAGAAACCAGGATACGTGACACCCTAACTTGAAAGTTTAGATGAGAAGGGAAAACAACGTTGCACTTCCTTACCAGAAAGGGAGGGTGGGTGGGGAAAGAAATAAAATGGCAGAATTCCTACTCTCACGTTTCATTTTTCCTATATACCTACAAAATAGTTTCTAGACTCAACTGCGACCAGTAAAAGGGATCCTACAGGCAGACAGGCTCTGATACCATTTGTCGCACCCGGACTTCTAGAGGATACTCGCAGTTCCGTTGAACAGTAGTTGATTGGATTACGGGGCTTAACGGCACCCGCATCTCTTACGAGTAGGCCAACACACGTATGTGTGACAACCAACCCCTACTGTTCATTGTCTACGTAAACTATCCCATAGAAATCAGGATACTACCATTGACGTACTTCATACCATACACACATGGTACGTCAACGGCGTTTAACAGAATGATAGCACAACAGATCTCTAAGACACAAATAAATAGAAATAAGTTGCAAATAGCTCTCACTAGAGCAGAGATAGCAAATACAATCATCCAGAGGACACATGTCCCAACATATCATCATTACATCTCAGCGGAAGCATTCAAAAGGTCTGAGTACAAACAAATCCAAATAGGCTTAAGAAGCCGGGAATGAAAAGACGGAGCCCATCCACGATGTCTCGGATCCTGCCCGGGTCCGCTATCTACTCGTCACCAGCCTCGTCAGACTCCACGTAGTAGCCGTCACGGGGATCCTCGTAAGCGTAGTCTGCGGAAACCACAGCCCCAAAGGGGTCAGTACAACAACGTACTGGCAAGCAAGACTCACAGTTCACCAAAGTGTAACCCGTCAACACCAAGCACAAATGCTTTGGGTTCAACGAAAGAAAGGGGTGATACAAAAGATGCGGCAGCTGGCTGCACTAGCCAACTACAGAATCATGATATAACTTCCGGCTAACAGAAAGAAGATAAGATAGCGTATCATAACCAACTATAGCTACCACCAAACAAACCCATCCTGGATCTCGCCCCTTATCCTAAGAAGCAATTCGAGGATAAACTCACACAGTTGGATTAATGATGGATCAAGTTGTTGTGTCAATAAGCCTATTACTAGTCAAGTTATCATTAGTTAGGTGTAAGTTGTTCTGAGTACTTGTTAGCCAGTACTTTCACCAAGTTAACCATAACCGCGGAAAACACGGCTTCTCGAGAAGATTTATCCCTGCAGGGGTGCACCAATTTGGCCGTACACGTAAGAATAACCCGCCAGATGGAATGCCTCCCACCAAGCGGGGCACTCAACACAACTCAACTCTTCTTCGCATCAAGCCCAAAGAACCCCGTGCAGTGAGCGCACGGCTAATCAAGCCCCACGAAGAAAAGGGGACCCTCATAGCACTCTAAGAACGTGTCTCCCTAAATGCCGACTACAAAACTTCCACCCTGGTACCAAGGGTTCGCACCTGCATATGCATGCGGCAAATGGAAAACCCGAACTAAATGAGGCGATTTGGACGAGGTGCGAATCGAATCAAATCGAGGGGGGCGCGCATACACGCTTCCCACATGTGGTTAGTGCGCTCATCATGGATCAGTAGACAAGACCCTTTTCCTAATTAGGGTCGACACTAGCAGGCCTCAAAACCACGCCGGGCCTCCTGCCGGTGCCTTATCAGCAGATTATTATTACCTCAAAATTAACAGGTTGTTGTTTAACATCGAGCCCCAGAACATAATAAAAAATATAGTAACAGGAAGTAACGGGTAACAGACTCGAGCAAAACAACCCTAAGCATGCTAGTAAGACACGGGCAACAAACAATGGGGTTATAGGTGTGGAGGTGAGGCTATATCAGGGTTAAAGGATAACATGTGATAGGATCGAACAGAAGCAACGATTCATAAGGCTAGCAGAATAGACACGGAAAGTATCGGTATCCAATGTTGAAAGGAACACAATGGTTCATGTGAGTGAATACTTGCCTGCAAACTCAGTAGCCTGGTACTGAGCTGGATCCTCAGAAGGGGTGTCGTAAGGCTCGTCTGTCTCAACGTCGTCGTCTATTCGAGAAGAAGCAAACAAACAATGCAAAGAGACAAACAATCAATAACATGGCATAATGCACAATCATTGGATGATGCATGACCATTTAATTGATGCATAAAAAATAAACTATTTGACATGGTAACATAACATAATTAAATGGACACACATGCAATTTGGGATTGCATATGGAAAGCCCATGAATTTAGGTTGAAATAATTGTTTTACAACTAATCAACAGGTGAAAGTGGATTAGTATGATGCATGGATGAGGAAAACAAAAAAATAACAACAATAAAAACAATTTGAAATAAGGTTTACCAAGTTTGGAATTTTATTGATTAAGTTAAGGAATTTTGGTTCCTTAAAGGTGTTCCACAAGAATTTGTTGTTTTCATCAATTTTAATTGTTCAAAACAAATAACAAAATTCATATTTGGAAAGTACACAAAATTTTAGGTGGAATACATGTTTCAATTATTGAAAAAGGAATTAGGATGAATCATTTATGAATTAAACAAGTCAAACAAGATTTAAATGAGTTAGATTCAAATAAGAATTTACTTGAATTTTTATTTTTTCAAAACATTAAACCAATTTCATATTTGAAAAGTTTATACTTTTCTAGTATGAAAACATATTTCATAAGTTCAAAAATAATTTAATTTGAGCAAGTTATGAATTTAGCAATTTTAAATGATTTAAACAAGGTTTAAATTATTTAACCAATTATAATTATTCAAAACATGAAACAAAGTTTATATTTGCAAAGTACATGAAAAATGGGATGGAAAACATATTTTATTTGTTGAGTTTGGAATTTTTATGCCCAAGTTATGAATTTTGCAAAATTAAGTGAATTAAACAAGAATTCAAATATTTCACCAATTTAAAATATTCAAAACAGTAAACAAATTTTATATTTGGGTAGAGAATTTAAAATGGAGTGATTTACATGTTTAAAGTTTTGCAATTGGAGTTTCCAAACAAAAGTTATTAATTTACCAAGTTTAAGCATTTTTAGGGTTGATAGAAAATAACTATGGACCTAGAAAAGATACAGGGACTTGGAAAGAAAATTACAGGGACCTAGATAAAAGTAGCAGGGACCTGTGAGCAATTTAGAGTAGATCTAGATCTAGGAAAATAAATGAAAAAAAGATTTGTTTTTGATGCGGGGGGAGGGGGGATTCGAACCCCTGCCCTCCTGCCTGCTGCGCCAAGGAACAACCAACTGGGCTAGTGCTGGTTTCGTTACAGGTAAACACTAGCGGGGGGGGGTTTGAGGTTCAGCCTACTACTAATGAACAAATTGAATAAAAGGAGCAGAAAAACGGGGGGGGTGCTGGGACTCGATCCTGGGATCGCTGGGTGCGCGCAGCGTGCGACTACCAGTTGGTCTGCTGCAGCTGTTGTGATGGTATGTGGTTCGATTGGGTTTTGAACATATCAATCGGCATTATCTGCAACTGCTGCAAGCGCACGACATACAGTAGCTCTTTCCTGTCACGAACAGAGCAACGATGGCTGCAAACGGACGGAAGGAATTGATGCACATACATCAAGGAATCGAGAGGGGAGGTAGCGGAATGGAAAGAGGGGACTACCCTCTTCGCAGGGGTGGCCGCGGCACGGCCGGGGGAGGCGGAGACGTCGGCGGCGAGCTCCGGCGGCCGGCGTTCGTGGCAGAAGAAACGGAGGCGCCCTCCTCGATGGCGGCGGAGATGGGAGAGAGGAGGGAGGCAGGTGCGGCTAGGGTTAGGGTTAGGGTTTTCGAGGGGGAAAGGAGTAGATATAGGAGGGGGGAATGGGGTGGAGCAGTGGGGGCAGCAGGTCGCTGTCCTCATGGCTGTCGTCAGCGAGCGTACGGAGGTTGGGGGAGACAGGTATCGGGCTGCAGCCTGGTGGGCTGGGCCTGCCTCTCCCCCTCTCTTGTGCATTTTTTTTCCTTTTTTATTTTGTTTTGTTTCTTTTTTTTTTGCTGAATTAGAAATAGGAAGGAATAGCTAGGTTTTGGGGTGTAGAAAATTTAGGGAAAATTTTTATATTGCTTATTTATGTAATAGCAACAACTAGCAAGTTTGTAATTTGATTCAAATTTGAATGAATTGATTATTAAGTGATTTATTGAAAACAAGATTTAAATAGGGTTAACATGTAGTTTAAATGGAAACAAGTGATTAGAATTGTTGTGTAATTTTCATAAGTTCAACATAGTTGCTGTTTGGAAAATGTATTTGAATTTGAATGAAATTTGAGTTAAATGAATGATTAAGAGCCACAAATTTAAATAGTTGAACCCTATGGATTAAAATGGAAACAATTGAGGTTTTGAGTTGAACTTTTTATTTGAAAGATTGTAACATAACAAGTATGAAACAAAGGTTTGAATATTGGTTTGAATTTCAATTGTGAAAACAAAGAAAAACAGATGCAAACAAAAGGAAAACAAATGCAATGATTAAGATGCCATGATGCAAAACAAAAATTAAACAAGAATCAAACATCCTAGGGGTGTTTTCATACTTGGGATGTTACACTTGTCGATCCTCAGGAGAGGATATGGATCCTTGGTTCAGGATTTGTTGAGGTCGGTGAAGTCCACGCAGAGCCATCCCCTGCTTGTGTGCTTGGAGACCACGACCGGGTTGGAGATCCACTCAGCGTGGATAACCTCATAGATGATCTTGGCGTCCATCAGCTTCTCCACTTCGCGGACGATGAATTCCTGCTTCTCGGGGCTATGGCGGCAAGCCTTCTGCTTGACCGGTCGTGCGTCGGGGCACACAGCTAGATGGTGCACGATCGCCTCCCTTGGCACGACGGGCATATCAGACGTTGTTCGTGCGAACATGTCCGCGTTTGCCCGAAGGAAGGCAACGGGCGCGCTTTCCTATTTGGGAGGCAACCTTGCTCCAATGGTGAGGGTAGGCCGCGTGCCATCGGGGTCCATGGAGAACAACAGCTTCTTATTCGGGGGCTCGGTAACAGCCCTGAGGCTGTCCTCGTCCATGGGCTGTGACGTTGTCGCCTCCTTACGAGCGCACGACATCCTTCACGTCTTCGTCTACAGCGAGGGGCCCGTTGCTGCCAGTCATCTTGACCAGGATGTACATGTGGTGTGTGACGGCCATGAACTTGGCCAAGGAGGGGTAGCCGAGGTTAGCGTTGTAGGGGAGCCCGATGTAGGCGACTTCAAAGTCGATGTCCTCGGTGCGATAGTTCTGGCTTGTGCCGAACGAGACCTCCAGGCGCACTCACCCTAAGGGAACGGTGGTGTCGCTGGTGGCGCCGGTGAAGGGCCTTGTTACCTACAAGCGATCGTGCGAGATACATAACTTCTCGAAGGTTTCGAGGGAGAGCATGTTGAGGCCCGTGCCTTCGTCCACCAGCGTCTTGGAGACGGCGACGTTGTTGATCGTGGGGGTGCAGACCAGGGGAACAGCTCCCATGGAGCCAATGGTTCTAGTAAGGTCAGCGATGTCGAAGGAGATTTCCAGATGTGGCCACTTGAGAGGTTGCGGGGGTGGCCCGTCCCCCTGACAGATGGCATTGCCTCCCGCGAGACCCTCTTCAGAGGGCGGCTCGAGAGCGGGGCGTTTGACCCACCGAGGATGCACGCAGTAGATGGAGCGGTGTGGTGCGCCACCGCAGAGCTGGGACTGTCGCCTCCCACGGCAAAGCGCCAAACAGTCCCGTGACCCTCGGGCTCACCATGGGGAAGACGGTCGCTGTGGTGGAAACTTCGGAGGAACTGCGCGCAGGGCCTCCCACGTGCTCATGGAGCTGTCAGGGAGGTTTAGCTACCAGGCGAGTGGAGGACCGCGGAGCGCCAGGGAAAAGTACCTCATGAGGCACCTATCTCATCCCCCAGCGGCCCTGACCCTTGCTTGATACCTCCGTAGAAATCCCAAAGGGGGGACGTCGCCAGTGTAGCGAGGCGGGAGACGAGGGCGGAACGCGGACAACCATCTTGCCTCCCACAGGTCCCTGGAGAACGCATAGCATCATCCTGCCCAGGTGCTCACCCGCCGCTCTTGGTAGCTAGGAAACTCTGAGTTGGCGGTGACGTTTCCCGAGGCAAAGGGTGTCGTGTCGCGCGCTCGAAGATGTCGAGTCCCACGCGCGCGGGACTCCGCCTCTTCAGCCTCGGGCGTGGTTTTCGGGGTGGAGCTGATCAGCTCCCAAGTGGAGGGCGGGGCGCCAGTCGTCACAGGGGTGGCTCCCGCTTCCCGAGTGAGCTCAGTGGCTGGTACCAACAAAGAGTCACTGGCGCCGGCGTTGGGCAGACAACGCTGCGGTCCATGTGCTCCAGGCAGGGCTTCCCACGCGCACTGACGACCATGCGCGCGCACGGCCGATGGCCGTAGGGACAGCGTTGCCTGCACGGGGGAAGGCAGAGGACGTGTCGGGTCCGCGGGGGACTCCTCGACAGGCGTCATGTCACGCCCGCGGAGCACCGCAAGGGATCGAGAACGGTGTGTTCCGGTGCCGCAGAGGCGTGAGACGAGGCCGCCGATGGTGGTCTGCTTCCAGGACCACGCCTTGCGGCTACTCCGGTTAGTGCGGGAGGCGTCCATGGTGGAGGAGATGCGAGAGAACGTCTTAGCCCCCTACCTAGTGCGCCAAATGTCGGAGAGGGGGGTCTGTCCTTGACAGGATTCCTTCTAGAGGTTCGAACACTGGGGGCTAACCATGTTCTGACGCATCTCAAGAGGCCTTGAGAGGGGAACTCTAGAAGACCAACAATGGAGATACGGAGAGTTTACCCAGGTTCAACCACCGTGTTGGTGTAAACCCCTACTCCTGCTTGTTTGATGGATTGCACTGTGATGTGCACAGTACAAGCGCGAGCTCGTGCTCGGAACAGACCACTGGTACTCTCCTAGGGAAGTTGCTACCTATCTTCGGATCGGTCCCCTTCTACGAGGGTAGGAGAGCCCTGCTTATACCAGCACTTGGCCCTCTTTCCCGCTCATTGGGTGGGAAAGAGCTACCACAAGGTGCCAAAGGAGTACACTGCGGCACTCTACAACACCAGGTGTCGCCGGTCGTCGAGGACATAATCATCGTCCATGGCAGAGAGGTGGGGTCTCCTTACACCAAAGAGGAAAGCCTCGGTCAGGGCTTTGCCGCGTGCAGCTGTGCTTCACACTTTATACACGAGAATGGCAACTGCGGCCAAAGTCAGTATGCAGCCCTGTGGTGCCTCCGTCGCTCGCACATAGGCTCCGGCGTCACTCCCACATGGGTTGTCCTCCAATGGGCGAGGGCCCCTCTGGAGAGGAGCGTGGGCAATGCAGGGCTCCTCTCCGGCAATCCGCGAGGATATCAACGAAGATGGCCCCTCGCCAAGGGATCGTACTTGGAAAACGTAGAGCCAATGCGTCCATCTCACTGGTAGAAAATAGGCCTATAGTCCCGGTTCGCAAAGGCCATTAATCCCGGTCGCGCAACCGGGACTAAATAGGCGCGACTAAAGCCCCCCCCCCCCCCCCCCCCCCCATTTAGTCGCCCCTCTTACGAACCGCGGCTAAAGGCCCGTCCACGTGGGCGGGTGGTGTGCGCCAAGGGCGGAGGACCTTTAGTCCCGGTTGGCAACACGAACAGGGACTACATGCTATTTCGTTATTTCTTTAATTCATTTGGGTTTCTAATTATTTTTCACTCCCTTTTTTTTACTCCCTTTGGATGGGCTGGGCCTGCAATAGACGGCCCCGGATACCCTGATATCCATGGGTCCGACAGGAGCTCCCACACCCCGGGGGCGCCATCCCCCTACCCTGTCGCGTTCCATTGGATCACTGACCTAGTTCATTTTAGTCAACCCGTTTTACATATCCACATCACATACCAAGCTCATTAAATCTTCATCTCAAACAATACAAATTTTATCTCTCACGAAGCTTCCCGTTTCAAGATGAGTTGATGAAAGACTCTCTTTCCTTTTATACCACTAGATTAACATAATTATCATAAGATATAGTTGTCATGTTCTTGTTCGGAGATGCTACCTTATAGAAAGTATACACACGTACAATTCCTATGTGCTCTATAGTGCAGTACACGAGCTAATTCCAGAAGCACTCAATAATGAAAAAACAAACATATATGTCCGTCCTACCTACAATCAAGAGTGAGTATATTGGTTATATTTCTATCTACCATATTTATTTTGCGATTGTGTTCTTACATTTCAAGAGTTACCAAATCACCGTCCTAAATATGCGTAAAATCTTTTATTTTTCACGAAATAAAATTATACATGTAGCTCATGGGTCTAATGCTTAAATACCCATCTAGCTAGTCTAGATGAACATCACCGATGCATGTACTACGCTTGTACTAGTGAAAGTTGACATTGTACCAAATATAGGTACATGTGATTTGATTCTACGCCACATAATGAGCTATATATCCAAACACGGTTGGATCACCGATCTAGTTCATTTTAGTCAACCAATTTACTGATCCATATCAGATCTAAGTTTATCAAGTCTGCGTCTCATAAAATATAAATTTAATCTTTCGGGAAGCTTCCGTTGTCTAGGTGAAAGTCTCTATTTCCTTTTAGATCATCAGCTTAAAAATAATATCATGATATATACTCGTCATGTTATTCTTTAGAGGTGCTATCTTATAGAAACTATAGGCACACAAAATTACTATGAGCTCTAAATTCCCCATACACAAGCTATTTCACCGAGAGGGACGAGTCAAAGTTGACATTTTGCCAATCTAGGTACATGTGTTGTGATTCTAGTACATAATGAACTTCATATGTAAGCAAGTTGACTCTGTTGGTTAATCTAGCACTCTGAGTTGTATGGCTACAGAAATTTTAGTAAGTTATATTGAAATAAGTATGTCATAGTATTTACATGTTAGGATAAACTTTATTACGTGTATAGAAACTTATAAGGCGATATGTACAAAACTAATTTATTATATTGTTTCTAATTGTAACTAACTTGTATACTTTTCTATTTATTAAAATTTAGGCATTAATATCTGCAATTACTTCAATTCTCACGAACCTAAATTATACCAATGTCTTATGTTTAAATATCCATGTAGCTATCGTTTTCTAACTTCAGGCATACAAATACTAGCTCGGACCGAGTGCAAATTGAAACTCTGCCAAACCTACATATTTTTTTTTTTCAATTTTTGGCCAAATAGTAATCTATATCTAAACGGGATGAGTGTGCCCTTTAATCTAGAAGTTTGATTAATCATACATTAGATATGAATTTAAGTAAGTTATTCTAAAATTGGTATGCTATAGTATATACATGGCATGTGTATAGATATTTTATGGTGACTAGTATAAATGCACGTGCAACGCACGTCTATTAAATCGCTTAATATCATTCTTTCTGATATTTCCCACTCAGCATGTTGTATCCCAAAAATCTTTTCTCTAAAAGTCGCTAAATATTTTGCTCGATGATGCTTGTTGCCAAAATGAGTTATGAAATCTCACCAATCTCCTATACAAGCAGGCTAACAACATAGGGTGGTGGCGGGGGACATACAATTTTTTTCATGCACTTCAAAACCACAACCCTTGCCAGCGCCCATGATCAGCAGCACAACTGCGTATAAAGTAACTCATTACCAGGCAAAACTCTGTGTCTTTTCGACACATGCCACACCGTTCTCATAGGACGCTCTCCATCCCACATGGCCTCCGCTTATAGCACTCCGCAGTCCAATGTGTCGCTGCTCTCCGGCATCAGGAACCTCTCCACACGCGTCCCCCTACATGCTCCTCCACTGTTATGACATCGGCTTCTGCCGTCGAAAGATAATAAGCCCTAGAAAATATCTAAAAGAACCAAGAAGTTAAGAAGCATCGATTTAATTTTTTGGAAATGAAGAAAAATGGTGGCAACTTTATGTTCAGAATTGCAAACAAGTAGTGCTTGACCCTTCTTTTTGATATCTAAAGTACAATATACAGGTATAAATAGTTTAAAAATTGAATTTGAAGACGGGAGTTTAAACCTTTTTACATTGAAGATCAAATAACTTAAATTGCAATACTCTAACTGACAAAGACTATATGTAGTACGGTTTAGTTATATACCCAGAAGAGAGAGAAAATCATGCATTACATCGAAAATTTGCGAATAAACAAAAGATCACGCATGCAAACACATAATGTATAATGGTCATATTAGTCCGCCATGGTATAAAGTGGGGCAATATAACATTTAACTGATTAACATTCCAATACTTTATAAGTTGAAGTAGAAATTCCAACATGAAATAGATAAATGAGGTATAGTTGTAATATTTATTTTGAAGTTAAGGAAATCGTTTTGCCATCTGATTGAAAAATATTGATTTAGAGAGGGCTTGGATTGAGAACAAAACAAGCAAGGCTATACATTGTTTTGCATGTCTCCAAGGTCATGTGTGTGGGCATAGGCCCTCTACTCCATCTTGCGGTGAACCAAGACCGCCATCGCCGTAAGTAATAACGGTGTGTTGCGAAAACCATCTTGTACCGCTGTTTCCAAATGCCCCCACATAGTGTATATGAAGGCGAAACTTGCCTACCTTGTTTTCTCCCATGGGACTGCCAAGAAATCCTCAAACCTTAATATATGCATGAAGGATATTAGCTTCAAACCAGAATGATTATATAAATAAATAAAAATCCAAGAGCCGGTGAACACTATTTCTCCGGTGCTTCTCTGCCACAAAATCGAAGAGCTATATTTCCTTCAATATCCATTATAGATTTAGAACATCAAAGCAAAAAAGATTAAAAATGATACTCAAAATTGAATGGTACTGCAGGTAAAATATAGATAACAAAGCTCTACAAGCAGTAATACTATGTGGGTGCAGGAAGAATTTGGTGATTGCTCAGCTTAAGTCAATTAAAATTTGAATCTAAAACGTAGACTAAATTGATTGCTCATCTTATGCTTTGATTCCTCTAGGATTCTCCCACGAACTTTTGCCCTTATTCTGGTATTTTGACACAACAAAAATTGATCACGCTTTGAAGGCAATTGCGAGGACTGAAAGCGAGCATATCAGAATAGCAGATACTTTAGAGGTCCTTTTCATTATACGGAACATAATATGTTTCGTGGAAATATAATTCAGTTCAGGATGTCATAAAGACGTTCCTTTCCGTCATGCTTGACCAGACCTGCAATTCAGAAATGTCAACCAGCTAAGGCATTTTTACAACCATTTTCTGAGCACCAACCAAAAGTATACAAACTGAATAAAATTTCAAGGAATTTGCACAATATCCAATGATCTACATAGTAAATTAATAAAAATATAAATTCCTAAAATTTGCACGAAGGTCCTTATCACCCTAAAATTTGCTTACACGGCTTTATTGACGGCGCAAGATATGTCGTGATGCCTCCTCATGTCAGTCATCAGTCACGCATGGCCTGAAAGGAAAGTACACAGTTTGCCAAACGAAATGGTAAAGAATAAAACAAAGTGTAACAAACAAGATTTGTAGATAAATAGCACCAGAATGAAAATCTGGACACAAATTGATATGCATGCATCTTCTCTCAACTCTAAATCATTTTTGCACCATTTAACCTTGCAATCCTCTAACCCAGTATATCTGGTAACTCACCTTTGGATTTTGGAATTAGAAAGTAAATCACATCATTAGAGAGTATCATATTCATGCATATCTGACACACGGCAACAGGTAATGGAAGCTTCTTGCATTTAGAGAACAGTCCAATGTTGTATGATAAAAAAATATCAATAAGTTCCCTGCAAAACAAATACATATGAGTAGAGACATGCAGATAGCTATGTGGTTAGAAATACTAACCATGATTTTAATTTTTTCCCCAATCGCCACAGCTGTAGAATTCTTTTCCATATGATGAGATCAGCACCACACAAAATCCAAAGTGTCATCTGGTTCCTAGGCATAAGAGTTAAAAAAAGTGAATAAACAACACATCCAAGCATGAGCATAACTCGCTCTAAAAAAAAAGCATGAGCATAACTCCACTGTCTCTACAAGAATTGACTTGCAACGAAATTACTATTCTAAGAAATGAAATTGCCACATAGTCTTATGAACTGCACCATGAATTTCAAGAGCTGAAACTTAATTGAGGACATACGTTAAACCAAGCTGCTAGAGCAAGTGATTGCTCCATGTCGCTAAGATCACAAGGTTAGAGAAACAGGTGTTTCCTCCGGGAATTGTTTATGCCCATACGTACGTTCAGGTACAAACAAGCTCTACTTGAATTGGAGAAGAACTCAGGAACGGATCTCGTGCACGGTGCACCCTTAGGCTATCGGCCCCGCACGCCTTCCGGCCTCCACTCCCTAAATTATCGGACTCCATATACGCCCACGCGCTGCAGCCTCGTCCGTGCAGACATAGAACGGAGAGACGTCGAGAGGGAAAGGAGACGTCATGTACTCGCCTCATCCTTGCCTCCTTAGGCCGTCGCGCGGGGTGGCAGTGTTGGGGCCTCGCGGGTCTGCCGGCGGCATGTAGAACGGCGATCTTGGAGGCGGCGGGTTGGGGGCCTTGGGGCCATATCGCGTGAAAAAGCACGGCTGCACGGGGTGATCGTCTGGACTGTGTGGGGGCGGTTATTTTATCTTTTGCGCATGCCGGCTAGATTGTAGCCTGCCGATGGAAAGCTCCCGTGAATTGAGGAGGTGAGGGGTGGGGAGAACAAATGAATCTTAGTCGTCTGATACATGTCTGTGTACGGTTGAGATTTGATTTTCCAACGAAGTTCTCTCTTTTATAAGTAGTGGAGATGAGCCAAAGCTAATGAATTGGATGATTTATTGTATTTCCATATTTTTCAAAAAAATGTGAGAAAATAGAGTCAATTTTCATTGTTGGTTACCAAGAATGAGATGCATAGTGAAAAAATTTAGATCTAGATAATCCGATTTATCTGACATCAACATATATTGATACGCGTGTTTATGTGTTTGACTTTACTATGCGTATTTAAACATAATTCCCGTATCTCATGTTATACTCCATCGCAAAAACAACTTGAAAACATTTTTTTACTCAAGCAAGCATTCTTCACAATATATACTTCTGAAACTTGCATGGAACAATACTCATATTGCTAAAATTTTGTAACACATGAAATCTAGCAAGATCTTAACCTATTTCACATTTATGCTCTGTTCAAAACTATTTTAAAATATAATCGATCACTCTTGTATTGTAATGGATAGATAAAAATGGAATGGTGTGTTATTGTAGTTTCAATAACTCCTTTTACTTATGCATTGTATGAAAGTATGTACAAAACTCTTAAAGGAAATCATAGTTGTGAATGGCAAAAGTAGTGCTAGATAGTAGATGGGATCACTCACCTGGTGCAGTTTTAGTCATCAAAATTTGCACTATAGGACCACGTGGATAGGCCGACGGGGACGGGCTGTCGGCGTAGTACGCATTCCCGTCGGCGTATCAAGCCGCCGACGGTGGCCGTCGGCGTCCTCCCGTCGGCGTTCAGATCCGTCGGCGTTTAGCTCCTCCCGTCGGCGTACTCGTGAGCCGTCGGCGTATTGCCAAAGTGGGCCCGCAGGCCGTTTCCCTTTTCCGTTCGGCGAAAGATACGCTGACGGTAAGCCCGTCGGCCTGCTGGGCCACGTGGCGTCCCCTAGGCCGCGTGTGCGGGAAGACGCCGACGGCTATGCCGTCGGCCTATCGGGCCGCCTGTGTGGCTGCTGGGCCGCACGTTTAGAAGATGCCGACGGCTTTGCCGTCGGCCTATAACTGGTTTTTTTTTCCTGCTGCGTTGCTCCGTTTCGACAAATTTTAATATGAATTAAATTGCAGAAAAATAAAAAAAACAAAATTGAAATGACACAAAGAAGATTTAAACAGCATGTCCATATCATCCAAACATCGTACAAGGTACAAAATCATCCGAACATCATCGATAGTGCGATACAAAGATCATCATCCTAGCTAGATCTCGCGGGAACTCGAAGTGCCCATCTCGGACCGAGTGAGAATAGGCGACGCTCTATGCTGGGTAGCCGCCGTCGAACCCTGCCCGGAACTCAGCGAGGGAGAAGCACGGGCATCGGCATCAAGCGACGGACTCGGCGATGCACCGGGAGCGTGATGAAACGGTGTGATCGTGCGACTTGGCGAGTCATCAGCACGGCCGAAGGGAGTAGCCCCGGAGTGTCCCGATCCCTACATGCATTTTTTAGCAGAAGTTAGCAACTCTAACGTGGCGGGCACATGACAGCGGTAACGACTGGTTTGGCATATAACTTACCGGTGTACTCACGTAGGCTACGCGAGTGAAGTCCTCCTTCGTTGGAAACCGTGGCGATATATCAGGCATAGGTGGTCGCGGAACTTGTATTGTCATCCGCTCTCCAGTGGAATGAAACCTCTCGTCCGCCTAAAGATATTTTTGATGTTAGACTTTGCAGAAATAAAGGTTCAAAGTAGAGGGAAGTAAGACTTGTCATCATTTGCAGAAAGAAAATGGTGAAACTTACATCATCATGCGCTCGTTCCCAGACCTTATAGGCCCTTTGCTTCTTCTCCCACTCGGCATACTTAAGACTGTACTCTGCCATAGCTGCATCGTAGGCATCGCCTATAGCACACTACAATTTCAAGAAAAATGAATCTCGATGTAAGTTGAATCTCGTCAAGTTAGCCACTAAGGAAAAGGGAATGAGATTGAGAAGAACATACTTCGGCGCGAGCTTTGGAAGTCAGTCGAGGAGGAGGGACAACGGGGCCGTCGGCGGTGAGGGTGGCCTTGATACGCGTGAGGCTCAACTCGGGAGTACGCGGGATCACCTGGTTAAGGCAGCGAAGACGGCCATGCTCCCTGCCGCGCCCGCCCACGACCAAAGCCCTCACGTCGGTCGCCTCCTGAATAGGGTTATCCACGTGAGGATGAAAACCCTGGAACGCCGTCTTGTAACTAGCTAAGTCCTCCCTTGCGCTGCCAAAGTACTCTGGAAGCGAGGGCTGGGGCTTGGATGGATCGTCCTTCTTGATCCTCATCTTCTCCCATGCTTCCATCGGCGTAAGAGGGACATTCCCCGTGATGGACTCCTGCATCGCCGAAGAAATGTTATGCATACCAGATAGAAACATGACGGGAATAAATGTATGTTGTTCAATGTGTGCACATACAAAATGTTTCTTGAAGCTAGCATGGTGGCGGGCTCCCGCACAGTGTGTCCCCTCGTGGCCGCGGTTTTCCTTGTTCCGCTCGGTTAAGGCTTTGAACTCCTCGTTCTCCCCGAGCCACATTGCTGCCACCATCGCCTTCCATGCGTCTTCTTTACCATCGGCCCACTGGGGCATAACCTAAAAAATCAAGACTCATTTTGAAGAACAGATAATGCAAATTGCAGTTTAGCAGCAACATATGATACCATTGACAATTTTGACTTACCGCGACGTAATCTTCCAAAGTCATCGCAGGCTTTGCAATAACATTCTCATGCTTCGGTGCCGTCTTGCCGAACTTCTCGGAACTGAATTGATTCATGCATTCATTCCTTACATTGTAGAACTGATGTCGTATCAGCTTCTTACATGCCCCCAACACAGTCCTGTTCGCCGAGGCCTGAGACTCCGGAAGAACCCTAAAGAATCTCTGTAAACATGCATAACAAGATTGTGAGAGTAAAGAGTTAGCATGGTGGGGGCATCCACTATGAACGTAATTGGAAAATCTCGCCTTACCCAGAACGTGCTGATCACGGCGTCAGCAGCTATCTCGAAGCCCGGGCAAGCGGCAGCCTCATAGTCTACCCAATGGCGGGCTAGCTTCTTCTCTCCGTTGGGGACCATAGTGTAAAAGCCTGGCCAGAACTTCTTAATCATAGCTGCAAGCAAAGTGTTAGGAGGACGGCCCCCCACTGGATAGCTCCAGTTGCTGTAGAATAATCAAACATTAGTACATGTCAAATTGTTTTGGTACAAATGAAATGGCGTGTTCAAAATTAGTATAGTAACTTACTCAACATCGTTAGGCTCAATGATGACTTTCTCCTCCTCGGTTTTAGGCATCTTGGACTCATCAGGGACAGTCGTTTCCCCACGAATCCGTGGCTTCTTCGCGGACCCCTCGCCACGAGACACCATCCCCTCGCCGCCAGACACCGTCCCCTCGCCGCCAGACACCGTCCCCTGCGTCTCCTCGTCTCGAAACGCCAACTCACGGGAGTGTGAAGCCACGTCGCCAGAAGCGGAGGGTATGTCACCACCCTCTAGTAGTGCTCGTCCTCCACCTCGCCCTTGTCCTCCCCTCGAAGGGAGTGGAATAACAACTGCCCCTCGTCCTCGACCTCTGATCCCACCCTCATCAGTAGGGTATCTAGGGTTCGGAATAGGCTCCCTTCCACTTTTGGTAGGCTTCCTCTGGCGCAGCGAGTTCAGCAAACTGCCCGATGATTCTTTGCCTTCGCTCATATTGGTGGATCACCTGCATTGAGAAAGGGTAAACAATAAGCATATAGATGTAATGCAATTAAGAAGCATGTTAGAAAATAAATACCAAGAATAATAAAGACATAAATAAATACTAAGCATAAAGATAAATACTAAGCATAATAAAGACATAAAAAGACCCTCACCACGAATCATCACTCTCATAATTAGTTCTTAGGTTCTCATCGTCACTATCAACATCACTATCACGGTTGAAGTAAATTGGAGGCTCCTCGCATGGTGGAGGCTCATCATCGCTGTCATTTTCCTCCTGCAACTTGTTGAGCATGTCTATGTCCTTTATATTCACCACTACCTCACCCCCTGTCGGTGCATCGTCTTCGAGATTCTCGAGACCTTGTATGTCAAAGTCTCCAAAGTTCTCTTTCTCTTGATAGAAAATTCCCTCGTATGTTTTGGGGTTAATGTTGTTATAATCATCGTCAGAGGGCATAGGTAGCTTCCCATGTGGCGACACCTGGAACACGACTTCCCAGCCCTTGAGTCCCTCTTTCTGACATGGGTAGGGCAAATAATAAACTTGCTTGGCTTGGTGGGCCACAATGAAGACATCGGATCCGCTGTAGGTGGTTGAAGGCTTCACTTCAACTAACCCAATGGAAGGGGTACTTTTTTGTCCATGCTTTGGGTCAAACCAGTGGCATTTGAACACAACGAGCTTAAGTTCTATGTTTGTATTATTGTACGTCAGCTCATATACGTTCTGTAACCTTCCGTAGTAGTCAAACTCACCGGCTCCTTTAGTGAAGACCCCGGTATTCACAGTTTTTGCATTAGGCCGACTGTTCTGGTGAAACTCCGTATGGAAGCGATACCCATTTACATCATACTTCTCATATGCCTCGACTCTACGGTTACATCCTTGGGAGACACATCTCAACTCATCGGACATCACAACATTGGGATTAGCTCCCTACAAGTTCAGTGTATTAGTTATGTGTAATAGAAAACGAGAAGACACGGATTGCAAGGTAGGGGGGGCAGGCTAGAAATTACCCTTTCCCTGAACCAAGCCGTGAATTTTTTCTTTCCGGGGGCACCCTCTTTCAGAAGAATTTCCAGCTCGGCTTCATCGAGATCCACCGTTCCCGACCACATTTCATCCTTGAATTGACTAAAATAAGATAAATATGTATTAGAGCGAAACCGAGTTACTAGTTGCAAAGTAATTTGGTTCACCATTTTACCTGAGGAAACTTCCTGCTTCCCCCTCGTCACGAACCACTTCATCCATGTTCAAGAGCACATATAGCAATACGCACTCCAGCTCTTGCTTGGTCAAAGTATACTTTTTTGCGCCACCAGCCTTGCCACCGGGACACTTGAAGAGGAGGAGCTTGGGGTCTTTATTAGGCTCGTCGACATTGTATCGAGAGGCCTGGTTATGCATAGTGGGAACATCATCGGGAAAGTACGTTAGCCTACTATCTGCCATCTCCTGGAGGATAGTTGCCTCAGATATGCATGCTTCAATCTGGTTTTTGTTTCCACATTTGGTTCGAATATACTTAAACTCTCTCTCAATACAAAACTGCCACCGGAACTGCACCAGTCCACCCAAGAGAGCCTCGTTCGCGAGATGCACAACAATATGTGCCATCGAAGTAAAGAAGCCTGGCAGAAATATCGTCTCTAAGTTGCATAGCAACTCCGGCACTAGATCATGCAGCTTCTGAATAATCAGGGGACATATCTGCTTAGTGCAGAGCGTGCGGAAGAAATGGCTCAACTCCGCGACCACTCGCCACACACGGTCGGGGAGATAGCCTCGAACCATCACCGGCATCAGCCGCTCAATCCAAATATGATAGTCGTGACTCTTGAGCCCGGTGACTTTTCCCGTTGCAAGATTGACTCCCTTACTTATGTTCGAACAATAACCGTCAGGGAACATCACGACGTATTTGAGCCACATGAATGCCTCCTTCTTTTGAAGACTAGTAAGGCAGAAGTCGGCATGCGGCTTGAACCAATTTTTTCGACGGTTGTTAGGAGGCTGCATGTGTAATCTCTCCCTATCACAGAGCTTCTTAACATCGACTCTAGCTTTGACATTATCCTTTGACTTGTCAGGAATGTTCAGCACTGTGTGAAACAAAGACTCTCCGACATTCTTTTCGGTGTGCATCACATCGATATTATGGGGTAGTTCGAGGTCCTTGTAATATTCGAGCTACGTCAAGCCTGCAACGTGAGTCCAGTTGTGTGTTTCACCATATCCCACATATCATGGGCCATTTCCCGGAGCAGGCACGAGAGCACGTAGCTCGGCATCAACAGCTGCACCATCGAAAGTTGGTATATCTTTCTCTTCACGCTCAACTCTTCCCTTTTCGAAGTTCTTTTCGTCTTCTCTAAACCGATGCCTTCTTTTGAGAAACTTGCGATGCGTGTCGAACGCGGAATACTTCTTACCCCCGTTTAGCCAAAGGAACTCAAGTCGGTTCCTGCACACTTGGTATGGCCACTTACCAGCTGTACACCATCCGCAGAATAGGGCGTACCCTGGCATGTCGTGCATGGAATAGTGGAACCAAACTTTCATCAAGAAGTTTCTCTTTGATGCACGGTCGTATGTCATAGTCCCGTGGTGCCAAGAGTTATACAGATCATCCACAAGCGGCTGCATATAGACACTCAAATTCTTCCCCGGATATTCAGGCCCTGGAATGACCAGCGACAGGAATATGGTCTTCCTTTGCATTAGGACTCCGAGAGGGATATTGAGCGGAATAACAAACACGGGCCAGCAGATGTACGAGGCAGTCGACATACCATATGGATTGAATCCATCGGTTGCTATCGCAATTCTGACGTTTCGAGCCTCTTCTGCCTCCTCGGGGTATTTTGCATCGAAATTCTTCCATGCCTGACCATCAGATCGATGTCCCATCTTTACCCGTCCGTGCTCGTCCTCGTATCTCTTCCCCATCTTGTGCCACGTCATTTGTGTGGCAGACTCCTTGTTCATGTAAAGTCGCTGGATTCTTTATGAATGGGAGATAACGAAGAATCTTCTTGGCGACTTTCGTCTGCTTTTTCTGACCATCCGCTCCCTTTACCTCATGATACCTAGAGGCTCCACACAGGATACAGTACTTGTCATCCGCAAACTGTTGCCGAAAAAAGATGCAACCTTTAGGACAACAATCTATCTTTTCATAATCCATGTTGAGCTCTCGCAAGATTTTCTTTGTCTCGTACATGCTTTTAGGCAAACAATGTCCTTCGGGCAACATGTTACCATATGTTTGCAGATGAGCTTCAAAGCATGAACGGGTGTTGCCATACTCGAGCTTTTTGGCTAGTACTTGTGAGATGGCATCGAGCTGAGAAATACTTGCGCCCTCGTACAGAGGTTTCTCAGCCGTTTCCATCATATGAAAGTAGCCCTTCGCGGTAGGCTCTGGTTCCTCGGGTTCACACGGTTCCTCTTGTTCGCACGGTTCCTCCGGTTCCTCGTGTGAAGCTGGCGAATCTGGCATGTAGGAATCACGGAGATTATTCAGAAAGTTTCTAATCCCATCGTCCTCCTTGCCATTGATCCGTTGCCGCATCACCCTGCCACTCTCACGTTCGTATTCAACAAAGTCGACCGTCGTGACCAAATCCGGCATATACCCATAAGACCAAAGGTGTTTTATCATATCCTCTTTTCCCTTACGCTGACGCTTCCTACAATGACTGCAGGGGCAAAATGGACGAAGGCCTGCCTCTGAACCACGCACTAACTCCTTCACTAAGAAATCCGTCTTCCATACCCACTCATCGGACCTTTCAACCGCACTAATTCGGCCACTGTATATCCACCCATTATCAGCCATCCTCTGTTTTATTTCGGAGCCACACAACATACATAGCATGAAATTAATTGCATCATAGTAATTTTTTTCTTCTACCGTGCAAAATGAAGCATCAACCTACATCTCTAATAGGTAAGGGTCCTAGCAGCCGCCGGATCCGTAGATTGAGTACGTTCTCCATGCTCTACCCCGATCCGAGACAGAATTTCGGCAGCACTTCCCCGCTGCTCTCCCGATACACGTCTCGGCAAAAAGCCGAGAGGATGTGCATAAGGAGAACAACGAGGAGGCGCTACCAAAATCCTGACCCAGACCGGAGCAGAACATGGAGAACGTACCCAACTACGCATCCGCGGACTGTCCCGTAAATGCCGCAAGCGTTACGGTTCAAAATATGCCTACCTCTAATGCATATTTATCCGCGTAACGCTCGCGGACGGGAAATGACACCTAGGTGACGCGACATAAATAAATGCAAGGGAGAAGATGGAGTTCTAGCTCACCCTCGGCGGTAGAGGAAGTAGTCGAACGCTGGCGTGATGACCGGGTCGAGGGCGTGGCGTCGCAGCTCCAGACAACGGCGGCGGGGTCGAGAGAGTGGCGTGGCGATGGCGTGGCGGTGTAGGTGGTCGACGGCGTGGCGGCTCCAATTTCCCGTAACAAATAGCAACAGATAAATTAACTACTAAAAAAAATTCTAGCCCTAATACTAACCTAGATAAAAAATATCTACTAAAATAAACTTCAAACTAACAAGAACTAGATAAAAAAAGCTACTAAAATTTGTCTAACCTAAATTTTTCCTAAACTAAAATTTGGCTAACCTAAGATTTTCCTAAACTAAAATTTGTGTAACCTAAGATTGTGTAACTAATCTAACTAACATATCTAACAACATAACTAATCTAACTAACATATCTAACTAACATAACTAACAGTAACAAATAAAAAAACAGTAACAAATCAAAAAAAAAAGCGCGCACTCACTCTGTCTCTCTGCCGGGAGCTCGATGGGAGCTCTCTCCCGAGCGCCAATGGGGAGGGGAGGAGCTCGCGCGGCCGGGCGCGGCTTCCCGGACCGGCGGCAGCCTCTAGCAGTGGCGGGGCGGCGGATTCGCGCCGGACGGGGGAGTGGAGGAGCAGAGGGGCGGCGATGGCGGCGAGGACTAGGCGGAGTGGGAGGAAGAGGGCGGGGCAGAGGAACGGCGCCTCGCCATGGTGGACGGGGAGGGCGGGGCACAGCGGCGGATGGCGCCAGATGGGGGAGGGAGGGGAAGAAGGGCGGCGCTGGCGGCGAGGACTAGGCGGAGGGGGAGGAAGAGGGCGGGGCCGAGCGGCGTCTCCTGGCGGCGAGGACGGGGGAGGGCGGGGCAGAGCGGCGGCGGCGGTGACGGGATGCGGATGTGGGGGGGGGGGGGAATGAGGAGGTGGACGCGCACGCGGCCAGATAAGAAAACGGGATGTTGTTCGACGGGCTTCTGGACGCCGATGGGCTTCTGGACGCCGACGGTGAGCTCCTGCTACGCCGACGGGCTTCTGGACGCCGACGGGGGAGGTCCTGCAACGGCGACGGGGTGGTCTACGCCGACGGGGTCCCTCCTGCCGTTTCCGTTCTCGCCTGGCCGCCGACGGGCCGACATTTCGCCGTCGGCGTCTCCGGTGGCCGTCGGCAATCGGCGCGTCTCCTGTAGTGTTGTAGATCTAAACTTCACTTGCATTTAGACCCCCCAAGTTACAAGAATTATCGTAAGATATACTCTTCATGGTCTTCTATAGATCCAAGAGCACTTGAAAGAACTCCTAGGACTATAAATAGAAACGCCTACCCTTGCTTGTCCCACAGTCCCTCACCCTCTGGAAGCTCATCCTAGTTTCCAGTTCTTCGTGTCACTAGCACATTTGCCCATGGCTGCTCCATCAACCCTTTTTTTTGTTCTTTTCCTCGCAACACCAACACTTCTATCCCTAGCCAGTACCCCTTATCCGGCCAATACACCTTATCCGTATTGTAACCGTCCTTGCCAAAGGGAGCTTAGCTTGCACTTGTACTTGCACCAGTTTGTTGCTGGAGAAAACCGCCCAAACCGCAATGAAGAATTTGTGATTAGCACAAATTATACTTTTAATTTGGGTACAACCCTGATCCACGATTGGTCCATCACTGATACAGTCAGTCCCGGCAGTACCGTTGTTGCACGCGCACAAGGCACACACATACAGGCGAGTAGAACAAGGGCTGATGGATGGTACATTTCTCTCAACATAGTGTTTGAGAGCGGCGGGTACTTTCCTTTAATGTACTTTCCTGGTTAGTACTTTCTAATTTCCTTTTTTCTTGACATTAGAAAATATTATTGTGTTTTATGCTGACGTTAATTAGTTTAATACATTATTTTTTTTATTTAATTATCATTTCAAATATGTTAGAGAATAATGACTATAGCACGCTGAATATATTCGATGACACATCCGTTAATAATACATGTACACGGTAGATAAATTCAATTACGAGAATGTACACACATGACGCACATATGCACATAGTACATGTTAACATGATCTACCATCGTGCACATCTATAAAGAACATGATAAATATCACGTGTAGGTGCAAATTTAGCATAGTACCTACTAGCGAGCATACATGGTCATTAAATATAGTATAATGTGTTGATTAATAATGAGATATGTAAAATTTATCACTAGGAATCCATTCTTGCATCTAAATAGTAATATCATTTGGGAAAGATCGACGAGAAAGATAATTAGGGAAAATAAGAAAGCATCATTTGCATTTCTAACTTAGGAAAAATAGTTAATTTTGAATTATTGAATCTTCCATGCTTATCTTACATGCTAATATGAATACATGGGTCCTCCATGTGAATTAGGTTTGCAGGATCTACCCTCCAGGTGATGGGGACTTTAACCAAAGAAATCGAAAGTCAATGGTCCATCGTTGGTGGGACCGGAGAGTTTACAATGGCACAGGGAATTATCAACTATAAAATGGACCTTTCCTCCTCTACCAGCGAGGATGGTATAAGAGAACTAGATATTCATATTATATACACTCCTAATTCCCCACAAGCTGTAAGTATAACTGCAACCTTTGTGTCTTAAAATTTTCTCTTATTTTTAACTTCATTTATCAGAGCAGCTGACCTATCACGATAAAATTGCAAAAATTTCATCCATATAGATAATAGTTCATACATAGGCAAGGTATGGCCACCCATACAGAAATGGGCATATTCAATTTGATTTGGAATATGATATTCTTTAAAAAAAAAATTGAAAAATCAGGCTATAATTTCTTGCATCAATTACAAAATACTGAAATTAAAGAAGAAAAAATGTATGTATATATGTACCTACACATGCGATTCATATTTGATTTTGGCAACACACTTTGTTCACCATATATATATATGCCGGTTCAATCTGCTTCGACAAATAATGGAAATAATTTGGGTGCTTGTAAGCTGATTGACTATTGCTGCTGCAAGAAGTAGTTGAGTAATATGAAAATGAGCAATGTTGCTTTTATTCTAGGATGTGTGCACTTGCGTCGTGTACGTGTATCTTTGAGTTCAAATAATGTGTGTGTTTTAGTGATATGGGTCTACCCATCATGAATTCATGTACACTTTGCTTTGATTTACTTTGAACCTTTTATTGTAATATTTCGATGTCATGTTATGTAGTTCATCTTTAGGATGATGAAATTTTTATGAAAGAAGAAAGTTCCCAATCCCTAAAGATCTTTTCTATTCCCTCCGTCCATTTTTATAAGGTATTTCAATTTTGTCCTCATATATTCTAAAAACATTGAATCTAGACTTATTTTATAGAAAGATTCCCTCATTTTAGTGTGTAGATGGTCAAAATTGAAATTGGCAAGTAATGTGCCTTATAAAAGTGAATGGAGGAAGTACTACTATTTATGGACTAATCGGGCAACAAGTTGACATCAACTATATATACATTAGATACGTCCACTTTTATCCATCTTTGTGACAATTAATTTGAGATGGAGCGAGTATGTTCCGAGTACGCTAGCCAGCATATGACTCGCTTCATGGGGTCAATGATTCACACTGGAGCAAGTTGTACCAGCACTTACCTGGGCGCCCAAGAGCTCGCTCAGCGATGTACTCCTGTTCGATTTGTACTAGTACATCAGTTTGTACTGCACGCATTTGTTGTGAGGCAGGTCTCGACCCCAACCCATGCATCGTCATTGAAGATAAGACCATGAATAGAAGGTGGAGCACAAGAGACTAGAATCCAGACCCGCCATAGCTGCTCGATCTCACTGTCATGGTCAGAGAGGGTCTACCGCCAGAGAGATTGAGGGGATCGGCAACCCAACATCATCCAATACGCCCCCTTCGCCGTTGTGGGCCGCCTCGTCGCTAACGACCTCACTAGTCTACGGCCAAGTTACCTTTTCCACCGTCCTCCCTGATTTATTTCTGCACGTTTATGCGTGGTGTCGCCAACTTGTGATCTTCTTGGGACATAGGCATATCTCTACCCGTCGGCGCCATCGGGACTCGATGGCAACTACCAGTGCATCTGGGCGCGGAGTGTCCTCAGTTCGATGGCAAGCGCCATCTGGATGTTCATTGGTATTCATGAAGGCATAGGGAGCGCAAGTATTCCTAGCTAAAAGGAAATTGCCCGTTGTCGCACCTCTACCTTTTCCACTCTTTTCTATTTTCCTTCTCTAACCCCTGTCCTTTCTTCTTTCAGCTCCGACCAGCACTAGGACTAGAGGATGCATCCTCTCCAGCTGGAAGCAGTCCCTTGTGGCGTGTGAGTACATGCGGTGAAACTCACAGTAAGGGCGGTTGTCCGCCACGGGTGCAGCGTCGCTGCATCCTTGCTTGCGTTCTGGCTCGGCAGTCAGAACGGCCGGAGCTTTTTGTTTGGCGTCCACATCGTCGCCTCAAGCCTTTGTCTTTGTCTTGGGGGGCCACCGACTTGGATTCATTGGAAGGCACGTTGTACCTGAACAGGCGTCCCTTCTTAGCCTTAGCGCACCTGTCAGCCATGTCCACGAGCTCGACAGCGGAGGTGAGGTCGTCCCTGATGCCAACCTCTTCGAGCATGCGCGTGTTGGTGATCCGTTCCCTGAAGATAACGTTTGCGTGGGCGATGCGGGCGATCTTGTTGCGCGTCTAGCTGAAGCACTGTAGGTACTGGTGAAGTGTTTTGCCGAGCCGCTGGCGTATGCCGCGAAGGTTGTTGTAGGAGAGCGGGCGCTCGTAAGAGCCCTTGAAGTTGGGGACGAAGTGGAGGCACAACTCCTCGAACGACCCGATAGAGCCTTCTTGCAGATTCATGAGCAAGACGAGGGTTGGCCCTTGAGGGCCATGGGCAACCTTTTTGCCATGCACTTCTGGCCCCCTTTACAGCTCCAACGCTCAGGCAGTAGAGCTGTAGGAAGTCGAGGGGAGGAGTAGGGACGTCGTAGAGAGATGGCAGCGTGGGGTTGAACTTTGGCGGCCAGGAGACCATGCGAAGTTGCTTGGTGAAAGCGAGGGCGCCGCCGACATGGACCCCAGCGCGGCCGGCCCTAGCGAGGTCACGGATGGTGCGGCGCTCGTGGTCGTGGCAGCGCTCGATTTGAACGCGCGCATCCGGAGGGGTGTGCAGGATCTGGCAGCTATTGTTGCTCTTCTCAGGCACCTTAGTGGTGGGTGCCTTGTTAGAGAACTTGGTGCGAGGGTCACTGCTGGACTCCGTGCTGCCCCACGGTGCAACACGTGGCGTGCTTTGGTGGCTGCGGACGAGCGGGAGGGGTCTCCAGCTCGAGCAGCGGAGAGCGCTGAGGGACAACACAGCCGAGGTGGTCGGGCTTCTCATGGTCGCTGCGTGACGGGGAGCCCTCTCCCCTGTTGGGCAGAGGACACCACTACTAGGGAAAAGCTTACCCCAGGCGAACAGAAAATGCCTACCACAGGCGCATTTTGGTTCGCCTGGGACCGTATCGCCAGCGGTAATGGCTTACCCCAGGCGAATACAACAATGCGCCTGTGGTAAGTACGCATACCCCAGGCGAATACTACTCGTGCGCCTGGGGTAAAACACTTACCTGCGGCGAACAAGCGCTGTGCGCCTGGGGTACAGATGCGCCTGGGGTACCTTCTATTGTTCGCCTGGGCTATGGTTTTGCTGTATAAAAAAATAAGAGAAAACCAAAATAACAGAATTACAAGAAAATGACAGAAATAAGTATCAAGCTGACAGAATAACAGCAAAATGACACAATTAAGTTATATAACATAAATATTTTCGATCATCAACACATAGTCTCGATCATCACCACACATAGTTTAACAAAATTACATAGTCTCGAAAAGATCCATGCTACTAATAAATCCAAGAGTTAGCTAGCTAGTGAGATGGAAATAATTATTTGTTCTAATTTGAACAAACTCGTCATCTATCGATCTAGCGGGGTGATGTAGTGGATGACCATCATCATGTCCAAGTTGGAGACGTCACTATTCCTCATGGTGATCAGAATAGCTCGTCCAGCCTCCATACCACCTCTTGCGGAATGGAACTGCCTCCATGCTTGAGAGTTGAGGATGACCCGACCATCAGCATTATCCCGCGTGATCGGAACTGCGGTGACATGTCCGGATTCTCCACGGCGTACTCCAATGGTACCGGGCTCCATGCCAGCACTGTCCGCTACCGCCATAGGTATTTTCTAGAACACAATTCCAAGATAGAATAAAAGCACAAAGTCACATACCGGCCACATTATAACATAAGCAACTACAGGAATAAGAAAGTGTTAAGAAACATACCATGACATGTCCATTGGAGATGTTCGTGTTGGTGATGCGATGCACGAAAGGGAAGCCGATGTAGCTATCTATCTCGGCAAGTTTCTGAAGGACACGGTCCTTCTCAATCTCGCTAAGATTCGCTCTTTGAGCAACCACCACATGTTTCCATGGGTCCTCCTCGTCCATATCATCCTCAGTGTCCATATCCTCGGTGTTCTCAGTTTCCTCCTCACTCCCGCCATCCTCGCTCGCAATCCCGCCCATATACACAATTTTGATGCGAGGTTGCGGTCCTTCCATAGAGAAGTGAATGTAATCACCTCCGCTTAAATTGTACGTGGCGATGAGAGCCTGCAATGCTTGCCCACAGAAGTAGGTCTTCGTTCTTTCTTTTTTCACTCGAAGAATGTAGGTGGTCCCGTGAACATTGAAATCCACGTTACTGCCAACTAACTCGTTGAATTCGTCGCGAATATTGCATGGTAGAATCTAAAAAAGAAATATAAAGAATATTTTGTTAATAAACACAAGTCTCAAGCTAGATAGTAAAACGAAAGAACAAGTTAACATAAAAAGAATTGTTAATTACCAACGAATCAACGTCACCGTCGTGGAGCTGAAGCATAAAAGAAGTCCCACTGAATCGTCCTTCGGCACATCGGGACCGACATACGCCGCAAGCCATGTTCTATTAAATTAAGAAAGTGCACACATAGAGGTTAGAGGAGCATAGCTATCACAAAACAAAGACAAATGGCAGCACCTACCTCTAGTAGTATAATAAGGCAATTGACAGCAGTACAAACGAAATGGAACCTGTCGGAGAGTTTAGGAGAGTTTAGGTGATACTTCCAACAGTACAAACGAAATGGAACCTCTAGTAGTATAATAAGGCAATTGACAGCAGTACAAACGAAACGAATCCTGAAGATATAATGCACTACAAGTGGTGTTGCCGTTTGTAAGGAACCTGCTAAAACTATTTGCTGTTCATGATTTCAATGAAATCGGGGGGCAGCCCCTTTTAGTCTAAAAAAATGCACAACGGCAGCCACGGGGTGTGACAATTTGGTATCAGAGCCAACGATTCCTTCAAAAATTCGTCACACAAAAATCCCCAAAAATTTTCCCCATTTCGATTTAGTTTCCAGTGAGGTTGTGGAGGCGATGGTTCAGGATTCTGAGACAATCGAGGTCTCCATGGCAGCGATTCAGGAGATTGCAGAGCGCTCGAAGTCCACGGATGCGACTTTGGCTCATATCGCTCGCATATGCAGGCTTCCTGGGCGCCCGCGGAGCAGGTCGTGCAGCAGGGCATGGGGCGCTGCGGGGATTCCGTCGCGCGGCAGATGGAGTTCATGCCGACTTCAAGCACGTCTTCCCACAATGACGTGAAACCGGAAACAACGATGGAGGCGAGACTAGCGGCTATCACGGCGAGCATCACCGAGTCGCGGGCGTTATTGGAGGGGGGATGGGAGGGAGAGGGGCTGACCTGGATCAACGACGACGACGACGACGGAGTGGGCGACGACGGAGTGGGCGATGACCTGCTCTGCTCCTCTCGACACTGGCGACGGCGGCGGCGTGTGGGTTCGTGTGGGTGCGGGTGAGATCTGGTCACTTAGAATACTAAAGAAGCACATTGGCACCGGTTTCTAATACAAACCGGTTCGAAAAGGATCTGTCCACTGGGCCCCACACCCTGTCGCAAATGGCCTCATGGCCTTTAGGACCGGTTTGTGATACCAACCGGTCCTAAAGGCATGCGGCCATTTGCTGCAGGTAGGGGGGCCCAGTGGACAGACCCTTTAGAACCGGTTTGTGATACAAGCCGGTTCTAATGTGCTTGGCTCGATGCCTTGTTATGCGCGGCCCCACAGATCCTTACCGCAGGCGCGTTACCTAGATAATGCGCCTGCGCTAAGTTTCGTAGGATTTAGGTTTGCGCGGTCCCACATGGCATTACCCTAGGCGCATGTCCTGTCAAAAGCGCCTGTGATAAAGATTACCCCAGACGCATTTTCTAGATGATGCGCCTGTGCTAAGATTTTCTAAATTACCCAGCCCCGCGGCCTGGGACACATCGAGCAATACGAATGCTATAATATGTGGCTCCCCCACGTTGGTTTTCACTTAAAAAATACATACATATGAAAGTTAACATGTGCAAAAAAAATTAATGTCGCATCGAGCGTAAATAGATTGGTTTAGCGAGATACCGCAAGTGTTTCTCTCTAAAAACACATTGTACATATAGCTATTAGCATGTTATATCGCGAGTATTTCCCTCTCTCAACCTTTCGTCACAATATTAGTCTTGCCTTTCTTGGTCGATGTTGAATACGTGACCGCCATATTGTGACTTCTTCTTGTGAATGGAAGACCTGCCCTAGGTAGTGTGGTCCTGCTTCTTCTTGTGGTGTATGGTGCATCGTCTTCACCGGGTTCTTCCATCATCGGGTCTCCGACTAAGCCGTCGAAGTCCTTCTCATCGGCGACTCCATCCATTCCGACGAGGGCCCTTTTTCCTCTCCTTACGACAACACGACTAGGCTTTGCCGGGTCGGTTATGAAGAAGCATTGCTCCACGTGCTTAGCCAATACCCAGGGCTCATTTTGCGCGGTGGGGTTCTTGGACTTGGGTTTGTTGGCTTCAGACATCGACATAGTGGTGAAATATTCGTCTTCTTTCGTGACGTTTGTAGCCCATCTGACATGGAACATCGGCAGCTTTACCCCAACGTAGTCAAGCTCCCAGATTTCCTCGATCTTTCCGTAGTATCTTCTAACCTCTTCGCCCGTGTAAGATTCCATCGTTATAGACGAGTTTTGATAGTCGCTACTTTTGTCTCTTTCCTCCGTGTAGAATGTGTACCCATTGATGTCGTATGCTTGATAAGTCATCAGATTAGGGGCAGGGCCATATGACAAGGCCAATACAAGTTTATCTTTCTCACATGTCATTAGCGGGTGATCGGCATCAGTCTGCTTCTTGAACCATGTCGCGAAAGAGGAGTTGTGTGCTCTAAATATCTCATCTTCCGTCATCGGCCTGCGAGCACTGTTTTTTATCGCGGTTTTGTGCTCTTCTATCCAAGGGTCGACATCGTCGATGTGTTGTAACACTACTAGGTGGGCCCTTTCAAAGTCGGCTCTCCGACCACAGGAGTCCGCGTCCATTACCCTTTTGCCAGTGTTGTGGCCTACCCCCATGAACCTGTCAAGGTGCTTGTTCGCGGGCAAACCAACAGCTGGCTTCTCATCGCCTAGGAAATTCTTGCAGAAAGAGATGCATTCTTCGGTGAGAAATCCCTGGACAATGCTTCCATCCGGGTGTGCCCTATTACGAACGAATGATTTGATGATCCCGTTCATTCTTTCTAACGCCATCATGTTGTGCAAGAATGCCGACCCAAGATTGGTGATATCGTCCACGATATGGACCAAGAGATGTACCATAATATCAAAGAAGGCACGTGGGAAATACATCTCAAGCTCGCATAGGATGGTGACGATCTCTTCCTGCAGCCTTCCGAGTTTCTTCACGCTTATCGACTTCCGAGTGATGACATCGAAAAAGTTACAAAGGCCAGTGAGCGTTTGACGGACGTGCGGTTCCATTATCCCTCTGATTGCAACCGGAAGTATCTGCGTCATCATCACGTGACAGTCATGAGACTTCATCCCGCTGAAGATTTTTTTCTCCGCGTCTAGGTATCTGCTTATCAGCCCCGCGTAACCTAAGGGAAATTTCACTCCGAGGAGGCATGTGAATATTTGCGCGAGCTCGTCGGGGCTTAGAGTGAAGCAAGAGGGTTTCAGGCGGTGAGTTTGGTGTTTCTTAGTCGTTTTCCGCTTGCGGTCGTCCATCTCCTCCACCCCATCCTCGTCCTCCTCCGTCTGTTCACGCGTAGAAGGCGGTAAGTGAAGCTCGCTCCTGATATTCAGGGCCATCAGGTCGTATCTTGATTTGGCCCGTCTTTGGTCCTATCTGGCATGTTGAACAGGGTGCCAAGCAAGCTCTCACACACATTCTTCGTGATATGCATGACATCAAGGCAGTGAGGCACTCCGAGGATTGGCCAGTACCACAAGTCCCAAAACACGGACCTCCTTTTCCATACCCCCAAGAGCGGTCCTTCTGGCGGAGGACACTTTTTCTCTCCTCGCTTCCGCTTTTGTACCTTTCCCGACGGAGGACACGTTTTCCAATTCTTCAATAGAGTATCGATCTCTTCTCCTCTTCTCTTGCGTGGAGGTAGATCGAGCTCATCTTTACCGTTGAACAGGTATCCGCGCTTTCTCCACGGGTCGTTCAGTGGTAGCCACATTCGATGCCTCATGTATACGGTTTTAGAAGATCCGGGATCCTTGTGTAGCTGTAGAAACGGGGTAAATTCCATGCACCTGACACAAGCCTTGTGTCCATGGCACACCTGACACGCAATATATCCGTATCCGAGATAGTCCTGCACCGTCGTGATCAGTGCGGCTCTCATACGAAAAGTTTCTTCTTTGAAGGCGTCCCATGTTTCCACCCCTTCCTCCCACAACGTGTCTAGCTCCTCCTTCAATAACTCGAGATACAGGTTGATATCGCTCCCTGGCTGGGTCGGCCCTTGAATCAGCATACTCATGTGTATGTACTTCCTCTTCAGACACAACCACGGGGGGAGGTTGTACATCCATACAAACACGGGCCAGGTGCTATGTTTGCTGCTCTGATTGCCAAACGGATTGAGACCGTCGGTGCTCGCACCAAGCCTGATGTTCCTTGGGTCGTTCCCGAATTCCTCATCGAATGCGTCTAACGCTTTCCACTGACGTGCATCCGAAGGGTGTGTTAGCACTGGTTTTTCAACACGTTCTGGATCGCTCAGCACCGCCTTCTTTCTGTCCTCGTGCCAGCGCATGAGCTTTGCTTCCTTGGGGTCCACGAAGTACCGCTGCAGACGGGGAATGAGTGGAAAGTACCACACAACTTTCCTAGGAGCTTTCTTCGTCCCCCTCTTGTAACGATCAACACCGCACACCGGACATTTGATCTGGTCCGCGTGCTCGTTACGGTAAATTATGCAGTCACGGACGCAAGCGTGGTATTTTGTGTGCGGTAAATCGAGGGGGCACACGATTTTCTTGGCCTCCTGTAGACTACTAGCACATGTGTTCCCTTCAGGTAAGTGCGTCTTCAGGTATCGCAGAAGATCGTCCATGCTTGTGTCGGTCCATCCGTGTTTTGCCTTCATCTCAAGAAGATCCAGAGCTACTCTCAAGCGTGACTCCTCCTCCCCGCGACTTGCGTCATACAATGGAGTTGCAGAGTCTATCTCTAGTTGCGTGATCTTAGATTTACGTCTGGCGTCGGTCGACGTGTTCTTGAGAAGAAGATCTTGAACATGAGGGTCCCGCACGACTGAAGTTAGCGGAGTGTTCATGTCCTCGTCTGCATGTTGCTGACCACCATGACTCCCTTCTTCTTCATTATAGTCGTCTCCGTGGACAGCCGCCTCTTCGTCCTCTCCATTGCCATGTTCAGACTCCTCCTGATCATCTTCACATGTCGCCGCCCAATTGGTCTCGACGTTATCATCGTCTTCATCGTCATCCATCCACTTAGTGTGGCCCTCCATGAAACTATACCTGAGCAGGTGCTTCTCCACATTACCAGAATCTGGTTTGAACAAAGACCCCAGCTTGCATTTCCGACACGGACACTCTATCTCGGTGCGGTTGTTTCGATGCATCTCGGCCGTCGCGCGTCGCACGTACCTATGCACCACGCTTGTCCTCATCGCAATGACCATTGCTACAAAATGCAAGAGAGAGAGGTTTCATTAACTAGATCCGGTTTTCACGGAAAAATTCGGCATGACCTTCCTACAAAAGGTGTAACGCGGAGCGCCAGAAATTTGCCGAAAAGGAAATGAATCAACATTTCGGCAAAACATTGGCAACTCATCCTCATGGCAACACAATAAAATGAAAAAGAGAACGAATTCTCATCCACCGACCAATCCCACGCACCTATTAAGATGACACACAATGCAAAATATATAGACGCGATGACGACGTCGAAGATCACCGAAGAGACGACCGATAAGAGATTGATAGATCTAGAAGTAGCTAGTGGTGCATTTGTGGTGAGATCTAGTGTCCGGTTAGTAGATCTAGTGGAGAGATTTGGAAGAGGGAAAGTGGGGTAGCATACTAGCTAAAATATAACAAACATGATTGGTTAAATTAGCTAAAAATGGTGGAGGGGTGTGGGGGATTGAGCTAGGAGCACTAATGGCTCGAGTTTGGACTAGTGAGTGAGTGAGTGGGGTGGATAGGGGTGGTGGTGGGTGGCTGGCCGCACTTATATTGAGGGCAAAGATTACCCCAGGCGAATAAGGCATGGGATGCGCCTGCGCTAAGGGGTGCTACCCCAGGCGTTTCCTTATCCCAGGCGAACAGAGATGTAGTACGCCTGCGCTAACGGGAGCTACCCCAGTCCACTTTTTACCCCAAGCGCTTCTGCTCGGGTTCGCCTGGGGTATTTGTTATACCGCAGGCGAACCGGTATTCTGTTCGCCTGGGGTAAAGGAAGAGTGCCAGGGGTCGGCGGTGGTGGCCCTGCCACACTTTACCCCAGGCGCGGCTGAGTTTGGTTCGCCTGGGGTAACAGGCTTACCCCAGGCGCACCGTTTACCTGTTCGCATGCGCTAATTAGCCCAGGCGCATGGTTTTTCTTGTTCGCCTGTGGTAGGATATGCTGCTATAAGCAAATCTCTAGTAGTGCACTCGTGTGCTGGCGCACGAGTTCCTGGTGGCTCTCTGTGGCCGCCTCCGCAGCCGCCTGAGGCTCCCTGACTCCTCCGCGAGGGCCGTCGACCGTAACCGTCCCCGTGGGTTTTGGCTCCAGGTGGTGCGTTGCATCAACGGACCCTGGTGTGCGTCTGCGGATCTTTGCTCCGCTGTCCACTTGTCACTGACAAAAGGATGGAAAATCTTTGCCCATGCCCAGAAGCTGGAGGAGGGCTAGGTTCTCCATCTTTGTTTCGATGGAGGAGACATGATCTTCGTGAATATCTTCGGGCGTCGTGGTGAGCGCGAGGAGTGCTGCGTTGAGAGAGGAAGCAGCAACGAGAGCTACGATGGCGATGAAGATGATGCTGATGAAGAGGAGGACGAAGAAGATTCATCAGCCGTCAAGGTTGAGGATGAGGAGTCTGACTCGGCCGGGGCTGGAGTGCCGTTGTCGAGAGGGAAGGCCTGACGACCTTGATCTGTCAGCCTTCCTTTTCATCTGGGTCGTCAGCCTTCGTATAGTATCCTCTTCTTCCTCCCTTTTCCCCTCAGCAACGCCTTCGCGGGCCGACCATATCCGTAGCTTTGGCGAGATAGGTTGGGCCGCGATTGGTCGCCGTCCTTCCTTCTTCTACAACCGTAGAGAGAGAGTAGCTCTCCCACTTCCCTTGCTTCTTTTTGTCTTATGTGTGGTCCTGGAACATGCTTATGTACTGAAATGTGCTTCGAGAACTAAATATCAAAAAAAGGATGTGCTTTCTTTCTTTGTGATTCTTTTGAAGAATTGTATTGAGATTTTCCGTAGATTAGTGCATCTTTAAGGGTGCAGCAAGGGCAGTTGAACTTAGCTCTGTGCGAGTCTCTTGATGGTGCATAGCATCTGTAGAGGTCGCTGTGGTGGTTCCTTGTTTAGATGCTTCGTGTTTCCTTGGTGGAATTCCTGCTTGGTTGCTTCGCGAAGCGGGTGGTTGTTTCTGTAGTGAGCAAGAGCTTGTGTCTGATTCTCTTACCGTGGGTACCTCGAGAGGAAGTCAGCACCAATTACTTTAGTCGAGGTGTCGTACACGGTAGCGACATGTTTAGACAGTGCTCTGCCACTTTGGTTTAATCTAATTGGGTCTCACCGGTGCACGGGAGACTGCTCCCAGCCCCTCCTCGTGAGGCGTCCTCGAGAAGAAGTAGCACATGCAGGGAGAAACAGCTTGTCGAGGCGACAAGGACAGATGGCAAAAAGGAATTTACTGCTAGGGTGAGGCTTTCCATTACAACACTTGGGGATGTCATGACTCTACGGTCCCCCAAGAGGCACTTGACGTCACCGTGCGGACACGGGACTCCCATCGTCATGGGGCTGATACTCGCGCGAGTTCAGGTGCAAAGGTTTGCCATGCGGCTTCCCACTTGTGTGGGTAGAGTCCCTCACACTAGGCGACACTCCTGGTGAGAGCCCTCTGAAACCCTCACGGAGAGAGGTCCTGGCGTTGTTTTTACCGTGGCGTCACGGGGTCCCCTCGAGGGTGCATCACCACAGCCTAGGAGTGGCACGTTGAGCAAGAAAGTACTATGGGTAGAACTTCCACAGGTGTTGGATGTTCCACGGGTTTGGCACAGGCGTGCCGTCTTCTGTCTCCAGGCGGGCCGCCCCGGGATGCGCGACGTGCGTTACCCGGTACGGTCCGTCCCACATGGGAGAGACTTGTGCAAGCCTTGTCTGGAGAGGATCCTCCTCGGGACCAGGTGTGCGTAGCCTGATGTTGTTGCCGTGGTAGCGCCGGAGGCCTTGCTGATACCGAGCTGCGCGGACAAGGGCTCGGGTTCTTTCCTCCTAGAGGAGCAGCAGGTCTTCGGCGTGGAGTTCCCCCTGCTTATCTTCGTTGAAGGCCAGGGCTCGGCGAGAGCCATGCTTCAGTTCAATAGGGAGAACGGCCTCGGCCCCATAGACTAGGGAGAAAGGCGTTGCCCCCGTGGCCTTGGTTGCGGTGGTGCGGATGGACCACAAGACCGACGGGAGTCCGTCGATCCACTTCTTCCCGTGGCCTTGAGCTTGTTGAATCACTGTGTCTTGAGGCCCTTGAGGACCTCTGCGTTGGCGCGCTCTGCTTGGCCATTGCTGTGTGGGTGCGCGATGGAGGTGTAGCAGATTTTGGTGCCTAGGTTGGCGCAGTAGGACTTGAAGAGGCCGCTTGTGAACTGCGCGCCGTTGTGGGTGTTGGTGCGGTTGGTTACGCCGAAGCGGCAGACCAACCTCTTGATGAACTTCACCGTCGTTCTTACCGAGATGTCCCAGACTGTTTCGACCTCTACCCACTTGGTGAATTTGTCGATGGCTACATAGAGGTAGCAGTAGCCCCCGAGTGCTCGTGGGAATGGTTCCAGGATATCCAAGCCCCTGACCGTGAACGGCCACGAGAGGTGGATTGTTTGCAATCCTTGCACGGCCTGGTGTGTTTTCTTGGTGTGGAACTGGCATGCCTCACAGGTATTGACTAGCTCGGTGGCTTCCTTGATGGTTGTAGACCAGTCTAAGCCATATCGGAAGGCCTTGCCGACGAGGGTGCACGATGAAGAATGGTGGCCACAGTCGTCTTGGTGGATGTTCTTGAGGAGCTACATGCCATCATCCGGGGGGGCGCATAGCAGCGCCACGCCATTGGGGCGCCTTGGGTACAGCTTGTGGTCGATGACGCAATACATCTTGACTCGACGAGCAACGTGCTCTGCCTCTGCTTCATTCTCGAGGAGATCCCCTTTCTGGATGTAGTCGATGAGTCTCTTATTCCAGCATGCTTCGTCATGATTGTATACCAACACTAGGCGGTATCCCGAGGGGATACCGTAGTCCGGTGCGCCTTGGGCGGGAGCTTTTCCTCGAGGTGCTCCATTGGAGATATCGTCTGCTTCTTTGTTGTCCCCTCGAGGGATGTGTTGCAGCTCCATGCAGAGGAACCGTTTCTCAAGCTTTCGAACCTCCTCGAGGTATAAGCCATGTGTTTTCCTTTGATGTGTAGCTCTTGTTGGAGAAGTTTACGAGGAGCTGGGAGTCTCCCTTGATGGTGAGGCGCTTGACTCCTAGGGCCGCGACCGCCCTGATGCCGGTGAGGAGGCACTGGTAGAAAATAGGCCTTTAGTCCCGGTTCGCAAAGGCCATTAATCCCGGTTGTGCAACCGGGACTAAATATGCACGACTAAAGGCCCCCCCCCCCCCTTTAGTCGTGCCTCTTACGAACCGCGACTAAAGGCCCGTCCACGTGGGCACCAAGAGTCCGTCGGGGCGGAAGACCTTTAGTCCCGGTTCTCGTGGCTAACCGGGAGTAAAGGCCTCCTCCGCAGGTTTAGGGTTTTAGCCCCCCTAAATCTGGTTTCTTTTTAATTTGTAGTGTTTTATTTCTTTTATATTTTATTTTGTGTTTTATTTTATTTTTGATGAAGTTTCAGTACACATATTCTACGCTACTATATACATGCATATGAAATTTCAAACAAGAAGAAGTCAAGACGAATATATAATATATATTCAATCTCGGGTGACCATATACAACTTCGAACAAGTTTCCATACACAATTAGGATGGATGACCATATACAACTTCGAACAAGTTTCAATCTCGGGTATGCATATAAATTTATTCATCCTCGTTATAGTGTTCTCCTTTAGGATTGATGACTTCCCTCATGAAAAATCCTGCTAATTCCTCTTGAATTGGTCGGAAGCGAGCTTCTGGACTAAGCTTCCTCCGCAAGTTATCCGTCACCTTCCGCACGCTATCCGACGCCTTCCGCTCAGAGGTGTGTCTCTGGATGTTCTCACAAACATAGTATCCACATAGATTGGTTCCCGGTGGCTGCTTATCCACATTAACTAACCTTCTAAAATCTAGCTCATGTTTGAATTCACCGACAATTTCTTCTGAGGACCGTCTCCAGACCCTACAGGGCAAAGAAAATTAAATAAACAAGGGAGTTATTAGTTACTTGATATTAGGAAATGAACGAAAGAGACCGATCGATATAGAGCGCAAATGATTGATAATAATTACTTTTGCAGCATTTTTCTCATGTCGTCCCAACGCTTTGAATCCGAATCCATAGAGTCCATGATTAGAACTCTGGAGGTGTGAAGTTCAATATTTAGCAGAATCCAGTGGAACCTGCGGACATGTTACATGCACAGTCATGCATAACTCATCGATTAGACATACCATGCATGGAGTAAACAAAAGAGAATGGGCACAAGAGAGAAACCCTCACCCAAAATGGTAAGGAAATAGAATATGACTTTTGAGTTGATGCTTTCTAAGAAACTTGTACAAGTCTTTCTCCACGTCTTCGGGGTGATTTTGTAACACATATCCATTAACGATATGTGGGTCAATGAACCCAACATCATGGATGTTTCTTATTTTGCATTCCCAAATCTTCAATCTGCATAATAGCGTACGCTACAATATAGTTAGGACAATATATATATATATATATATATAGTGCAGGCAATGAAGAACGAGATGAGGTAGAAATAAATCACTTACAGAACGTAGCAACTCAGCATAGATTTGTCGAGCTCGCGCATATTGAACAACTAGAACAATTCACCCATATGAACTTCTACAGAGTACCGTTTGGTGTGATGCTCCTCTGTAACATCCGCATAAAAGTATTCTTTGCCGGCCCATGTTATGAAATTCTTGTACCAACGTAGCAGATTTCGCATTTGTGGTGCTACACTCTTTTCCTGCGCAGCCTCGACGAGAGGCCCATTCCGCACATATTGTAATGCTATCTCACTTACTGGCACATCCTCAAGGTCTAACGAGGCACGAAGAGTCAAACCCATCTCGGACGCTTGTTTCATGGCACTCGCTACAGTCAATCCAAGTGCTGCCGCAGCTGCTATGATCTCGGGGTCCTCTTCCGGACCGACTTTCACTATGAGCGGGGGTATCGATTGTTTATTCTGCATCCCGAGCTGGTCAACTCATTTCCCTCTTTTTTACTTTCTTCTTTCTCCTCCTTCAATATTTCTGCTTGCCTACGAAGTTCACGTCCATAGTCGTCAGGCATATTCAGCTCGGCTTGGGACGGTGTCGTCAAAAAATCCTTAGCCCACTTCTTTTGCTTCTCAGTGAATACTTGCTTGGGCTCAGGCTCTTTTATCGCCTTCGTATCCGCCTTCCATTTCTCATAATGAGCAGACGTGGCCAATTTGGTTTCAGCTTCACTAAGTTCCCAAGGCCTTGGGAGGAGAGGCTTCAGTGATGGCTCCGGTACCGTTGTGGTCTTAGGTACATAAGGGTCCGGGTTAATAGTCCAGGAGCGGGTTTCCTTGCTGCCCGCCTGTTTCTGCTTCTTCGCCGGAGGTGGATTGGGGGGCGTCGTACCCGCCGGAGGAGGATTGGGGGGCGTCGTACCCGCCGGAGGAGGATTGGGGGGCGTCGTACCCGCCGGAGGAGGATTGGGGGGCGGCGGCTGCTTGCCCGCCGGAGGTTGTGGATCGGGGGACGGCGTCGAATGGCGTGAAGGAGGTGTAGGTGAACCACCACCACCGCCACCACCACCCCCACCACCACCATCGGAGGGGGTGGACTTGTTAGCCTTGGCGCCTCGCCTGGAAACACTATGTACTTCTTTTTCCATAGAATGATCTGGCGCTTGACATCTCCAAGTCTTCTCTCCTTTTCGGGTGTAGCTTTGTCAATCTCCAGGTCCTCAAACTCTTGGACTATGTCTTCCACCGTGACACGAGCATAGCCATATGCAATGGGGTTGTTGTCGTGGAGTGCTCCAGGTGTATAGGGTAAAGCACTGCCGGTAGCTACCTTCGTGGAAACGTTCCCCACGGGATAATGCAGATCACATTCTTTCATCTCCTTTACATCATCCACGGGGTATTAGCACCAGGCAGGGCATCCGTGGAAGCCACCACTACTAGAGATTTGCTTATAGCAGCATATCCTACCACAGGCGAACAAGGAAAACTGTGCGCCTGGGTTAATTAGCGCAGGCGAAGCGCAAGTTGGTGCGCCTGGGTAGGCCAGTTACCCCAGGCGAACAGAAACCGGAAGCGCCTGGGGTAAAGTGTGGCAGGGCCAACCACGGCCGACCCTGGCACGCTTCCTTTACCGCAGGCGAATCGCATCTCAGTTCGCCTGCGGTATAACAGATACCACAGGCGAGTAAGTACAGAAGCGCCTGGGGTAAAAACTGGACTGGGGTAGCTCCCTTTAGCGCAGGCGCACAGGTACGTTGTTCGCCTGGGACAAAGAATAGCCTGGGGTAGCACCACTTAGCGCAGGCGCTTCCCAGAACATATTCGCCTGGTAATATTATTTGTCCCCAATATAAGTGCGGCCAGCCACCCACCACCACCCCTATCCACCCCACTGCATAATTTACCGTAACGAGCACGCGGACCAGATCAAATGTCCGGTGTGCGGTCTGATCGTTACAAGAGGGGGACGAAGAAAGCTCCTACGAAAGTTGTGTGGTACTTTCCACTCATTGATCCCGGCCGTCTGCAGCGGTACTTCGTGGACCCCAAGGAAGCAAAGCTCATGCGCTGGCACGAGGACAGAAAGAAGGCGGTGCTGAGCGATCCAGAACGTGTTGAAAAACCAGTGCTAAGTACACACCCTTCGGATGCACGTCAGTGGAAAGCATTAGACGCATTCGATGAGGAATTCGGGAACGACCCAAGGAACATCAGGCTTGGTGCGAGCACCGACGGTCTCAATCCGTTTGGAAATCAGAGCAGCAAACATAGCACCTGGCCCGTGTTTGTATGGATGTACAACCTCCCCCCGTGGCTGTGTCTGAAGCTCCTCTTTCGCGACATGGTTCAAGAAGCAGATTGATGCCGATCCCCCGCCAATGACATGTGAGAAAGATAAAATTGTATTGGCCTTGTCATATGGCCCCTATCCATACAACATCAATGGGTACACATTCTACACGGACGAAAGAGACAAAAGTAGCGACTATCAAAACTCGTCTATAACGATGGAATCTTACACGGGCGAAGAGGTTAGAAGATACTACAGAAAGATCGAGGAAATCTGGGAGCTTGACTACGTTGGGGTAAAGCTGCCGATGTTCCATGTCAGATGGGCTACAAACGTCACGAAAGAAGACGAATATTTCACCACTATGTCGATGTCTGAAGCCAACAAACCCAAGTCCAAGAACCCCACCGCGCAAAATGAGCCCTGGGTATTGGCTAAGCACGTGGAGCAATGCTTCTTCATAACCGACCCGGCAAAGCCTAGTCGTGTTGTCGTAAGGAGAGGAAAAAGGGCCCTCGTCGGAATGGATGGAGTCGCCGATGAGAAGGACTTCGACGGCTTAGTCGGAGACCCGATGATGGAAGAACCCGGTGAAGACGATACACCACAAGAAGAAGCAGGACCACACTACCTAGGGCAGGTCTTCCATTCACAAGAAGAACTCACAATATGGCGGTCACGTATTCAACATCGACCAAGAAAGGCAAGACTAATATTGTGACGAAAGGTTGAGAGAGGGAAATACTCGCGATATAACATGCTAATAGCTATATGTACAATGTGTTTTTAGAGAGAAACACTTGCGGTATCTCGCTAAACCAATCTATTTACGCTCGATGCGACATTAATTTTTTTTGCACATGTTAACTTTCATATGTATGTATTTTTTAAGTGAAAACCAACGTGGGGGAGCCACATATTATAGCATTCGTATTGCTCGATGTGTCCCAGGCCGGGGTGGGGCTGTGTAATTTAGAAAATCTTAGCACAGGCGCATCATAGGGAAAACGCGCCTGGGGTAATATATATCACAGGCGCTTTTGACAGGACATGCGCCTGGGGTAATGCCATGTGGGACCGCGCAAACCAAAATCCTACGAAATTTAGCGCAGGCGCATTGCCTAGGTAATTCGCCTGCGGTAAGGATCTGTGGGGCCGCGCATAAGAGGGCATCGAGCCAAGCACATTAGAACCGGTTTGTATCACAAACCTGTTCTAAAGGGTCTGTCCCTTGGGCCCCCTATATACAGGCACCAAATGGCCGCAGGCCTTTAGGACCGGTTTGTTATACAAACCGGTCCTAAAGGCCTGCGGCCATTTGTGCGGGTAGCTAGGTGGGCCCAGGGGACATACCTTTAGAACCGGTTTGTGATACAAACCGGTTCTAATGCTTAGCGCAGGCGCATTTTTCAATCTGTGCGCCTGGGGTATACCTCTGTGGGCCCGCGCACAACGAATCGCTAAGAACATTAGCGCAGGCGCACCTCTGTTTGTTCGCCTGGGGTAAGGGATAGCGCAGGCGCATTTCACTCGTTGTGCGCATGTAAGTCCTCGCTCTGCTAACTCACAACCCGCATAATCACTCTGTTTCATATCGATCCCAAACCGCACGCCGCCGTCGTCTCTCTCATCGCACGATGCCGTCGCCTCTCTCATCGCACGCCACCGTCGTCGTTGTCGAGCAGGAGGAGGAGGAGGAGCGGGAGCAGCAGCAGGAGGAGGAGCAGGAGCAGCAGCGGAGGAGGAGCGGGATCGAGCAGCAGGGGAGGAGGAGCGGGAGCACGCCGCGCGCGCGCGCCGTCCCTCTCATCGTCGTCGTCCACGCCGGCCGTCGTCACCCACGCCGCCGTCGCCCACGCCCACGACGAACCCAGGTCAGCCCCCCCCCCCCTCTTCCAACGCCCTCATACTACTGCTGCTACATGCTTTAGCTAGAACTGGATCTGATCATGTACCATTATTTCTGGATTCTGGTAGTTCAGCTCATAGTATAAAATGCTATATTTCTTACACTAGCTGAATCACCTACTAATTACATGTGAATAGAACACTGAAGCTTTGGACACTGCTAGAATTCTCCGTGATTTGTTATTAATTAAGTGCAGTATTTTACTTTGATCAATATATATGAAGGTTTTTTTGGCATGATATATGAATTTCCTGGGAGTTTTTGTGCCATGTGATGACAGCAATGCAAGGAACTGTTTTTGTGGCCATGCATGTGTGCATTCAATTTCTGTTGCAGGTACATTGAGTGCCAATGTTTTGTCGGAACGTTGATTCATTTCCGTTCCGGCGAATTTCTGGCACTCCGACATGACCATTTATATATAGCCGAGGTCACGCCGAATTTTTCCGGTGACTAACAGTATACGTTTTGTCTACTGCTAGCTAGGGCATGTCTTCTTCTACTACGGATCCGGCTTTATTGGACCACTACATCCTTATGGCCCGAGAGTCGCAAGAGGAAGATCGGACAGAAACTGACCATGATGTCGAGCCCCACAATGATGACGGGCTCACCGGTGGCGAGGAGGAAACCACTGATAGTGGCGCCGGGGGTCCCTCAGGGAGCAGCACGACGGGAAACAAGCGTCGGAAGCGAGCTCCGAACAAGGTCGGCACCGTTCGAGAGAAATTCACGGAGGTGGACCCTTCCAGTGGCACGCCTCTAATGCCATTGGACCTTGTGAAGGGGTACTTCCTCCAACTTGGCGCGATACTTCGAGACGTCGTCAATGTCAACGAGCCGACTCTCAAGAAGAAACTAACTCTGCGCGCCCAACTCATCTCGAGGCTGCACGCGCGGTACGAGTTCCCTCCCCCCTACAACAACGAGAATCTGAAGGGCAACCTCGTGAACAAACTCGCCCTCACTAGATTCACCAAAGCCCTGAGCAATTACAAGACTATGGTGAGGGCGATGATTAAGGAATCGACACCATTCGAAGAGATCCATCGCCACTTCCCGCGGATTACGCCCGATGACTTCAAGACTTTCCTAGATAACGAGTCGCTTGATGTCACTAAGAAGCAAACGGGATGGGGGAAGGATCTAGCGTCGAAGAACATCGGTCACCACAATCTCGGCTGTCGTGGCTACGACGGGAAGGAGCCAGTTTGGGCAAAAGAGGACCAGGCCTACATTGAAAAAGGGATTGAGAACCCTTACGCCAACTATGCCCATGACCCGCAATTCCAGAAATTCATGAGGTCGAGGTACAGAAAAGTAACTCCGACCGGGGAACTTGTCTCGGACCCGAAGATGGTGGAGGGTGTTATTTTGGTCACGGACGATAGCGTGAAGAATGTTGAGAAGCTAGTGGTAAGAAATTTACCATTTCATGCAACTCATCATCATCAAGTCCATGATTTCATTCTAGTACGAAACCAATTCTAAACCGTTTATATGTTCCTTCTGCAGCTAGAAGAACAACAACTTGAATCTTCCTCGTCGCAGACGTCAACGGCCAAAGTCGCGTGGGATAAGCCTTTCATCAGGGGGTACAACAAGGCAAAGAGCCAGGACCCTCTGAAAAGGCCGCACTTAGGCCGTATCACCGGCGGCGGACTTAATAAGAAGCACGCCAACTATGGCTTGGCTGAGCCCAGCACTAAGGAGTCGCGGGCGGCGAAGAAGAGCGAGGAGACGGAGGAGCTGAAGAAGAAGGTCCATGACTTGGAAACAAACATGGAGAAGAAGATTGAGAAAACGGTGGGGGAAAAGATGAATGCGCTCATCCCCGCCGTATTTGAAAAAATATGTGGCTACATCGCCGGGGGCTCACAGGGGCCCTTACCGACGTTCAACATACCGTCGATGTTGGCCGTGCCTGTCGCCCCCGCCGTGCCCGACGCGCCTGCCTCCGATGGACCGTCGGCCGTGCCCGACACGCCTGCCCCCGATGGACCGTCGGCCGTGCCCGACGCGCCTGCCCCCGATGGACCGTCGGTCGTGTCCGGCGCGGCCACCACCCTGTTGCTCGACGAGACCACCATCACCTGTGGTCCGTCGATGTTAGCCGAGCTCAATGCCCTCACGGTAGATTAGTGACCGTCTCAAGCTGTAGCCAGTTCAATATAACCCTACTCTCTGACCTATCCATGCATGTTATCGCAGGCTGACGCGACGGGATGCACCTTCCTGCTAAAAGTGGGCAGCGAGTTGAAGGATGTTGCAAAGGGGAGAATCTTGTAGCCACTATCCCGCAAGTACCACTGCAGAGATATACCGGCCAACGAGCTTCGGGTTCGCGTCGATCTGGTGCTACCGGGATTCGAGAACTTGTATCCTCCTAATCAACCCGCTGATGCCGACAGCGAGCTGAATCTCGGCCAACTGGACAATCAAATCTTGCTATGGCCGAAAGCCCTTATTCGGCTGAACACGGCGTCAGGGTCGGCGCCAAGCCAAGCCATCACCGTCACCACTACACCGGTTGCGCCCGCGGCAAGCCAACAAGACAAGGTCCAACATGGCAATGTCCTCTCTCCACCTCCGGTGGATCCTCCTCCTCCCGAGCACGAGACGTCCAATGACGAGCAACAGCACGAGCATGAGACCCATGACGACTACATGGATATTGAACTTGCTCCCATTGACGATTTCATAAATCAGTTGGATGGCGAGAAGCCGGTTCCTCCTCCGGAGTTACCCGCCAGAACTCTTGATATCCAGAAGAAGGTAGATGGCGGAGAGGGCGGTTCTTCTGAGTTACCCACCAGAAAACCGGATATCCAGAAGAAGCTAACCTATTCCCAAGAAACTCCCGAGGAGCAGACGGCCTTTACGGCTCCACAGCCTACACTGGTTACCCCGAATACCCTACGTGCTACGGCCGTGGAGGCGGTAAAACAAAGCGGCACTCCCATCTGCTTGAGGCCGAAGAAGAATCGGAAGAGGCCGGGCAAGAAGAAGAAAGGTGGTGCCTCCTCTAGTAGCCAGCCAGCGGTCTCCCGAGTCCTGGACCGTCTGCCGCCCGCCGTCCCGTGGAGGAAGGTGCATGAGATGGGTCAGCCGATGCTGCCGGCAGAGGTTGTCGCTGTCATGGGTGGTGACATGAGGACCATCCACGACGGGATTTTGTTCAAAGAGAATGAACTTCTACGTGAGAAACATCCCTCCTACCCGCTATACGTGGTCAAGGTGCCCCGATCCTTGGGCTTTGTGGATTCAAATCCCGCAGAGGTGTTCTTCATCAGATACGAAGACATATTCAGGGTCTTCCACTTGGGTAAGCTCGACCGAAGCATTGTCCGCCTGGTATCGCTAAGCATGGCGCATGATATGGTCATGGAGAATACCCCGCACATGGCGATTATGGACCCGTACTACATGAATGAGGACTACTTGCGGTCACATGCGGACCGAGTTCTTATCACGACTTACATAACGGGGTTTTTGATAGATAACAAGGATAAGAACGCCATTCTCATGCCATACTTTCCCAAGTAAGTAGTCCTCTCCGCTTCACGTCGTTACATTCTTTCTAGAATCTCCTTAGTATTCCGATTGATGATATTGATGGCTCTTGTTCGAAATGTTCTGCGCAGAAACGGAGGATGCGTACTCATCGTCATGGAACCGCATTGGTCACAATGCACTTATCTTGATGTGGGTAGGGCGGTGCAGAAGGACTACACCGACATAAGAGCTGTTCTTAATAGTGCCCTCAATGGCTTCGCCGCCGATTTAGGCAAGCCCCTAAAAAAGGAGAAAATAGTCCGAGGCGCCTACGTGTGCACCCACGTAACAAACTTCCCCTGCCTCAAGCAATCGGAGCAAGAATCTGAGTTGGAAGCTTGGTATGTCATCTTTCAGATGAGGGAGTACTTAAAGGATGCCCAACAGGCCCATCTACCAAGTGATCTCCGAGACCTGACCACAAAAATGGCCAACACCCCCGATGAATATGTGCGGGCTGAGTTCCGTCGCATCCAGCGGAGGATCTGCACGATACTCTCGTCGGATGTCATCACTCGGGGTGGCTTGTTCTTCCACGGCCACGCACCACCGAGCAACCGTGACATAGAAGCACACCTACGAGAGCAACGTGACACCCGGACATTCAACACGCTAGAAGGCGTTCGTCCGTTCCCGCCGAGAATATAGGATTGACAAAATGTTAGTATACACTTGCATCATATAACTTTTAGACCTTTATTTGTCGTGTTTTATTCGTAAACCTTGGTGCTTCTATTTTTTGATAGTTATTTGCGGTCTATTATCACTTTCGATGCTAAACTCGTATTTTTGTCCTATGCACAGATGACATGGTATGTTGTGTATGTCGGTAGGGTTCCCGGAGTCTACGACGACTGGGACCAATGCCGAACACAGGTGCACGGTTTCAGCGGCAACAGCTACAATGGGTACAAGACCATGGTGGAGGCGGAAGCTCGATACGCCACTTACCTAGCGAGAGAGAAGACAGAGAAGACGAGGGCCCGGATGACCACATTCGCCATCGCCGTGCTTATACTCCTTGTACTCCTAGTGTTGATGCTACTTGTTGTTTTGCTTGTCTAGATAACTAAACTATCGATTTGTTTGGACTATGTACTCCTAGTGTTTGAACTATGCTTGTAACTAAACTATTCGTTTCGAGACTATTTGGTGATGATCGAGACTATTTGGTGATGATCGAAATATTTCTGTTATTTTGCTGTCATTTTCATATTTATTACTGTCAATTTGCTGTAATTCTGTTATTTTCGTTTCTTTTATTTTTTGACACAGCAAAACCATACCCCAGGCGAATAAGGAATCATACCCCAGGCAAACATGTACCCCAGGCGCACAGCGCTTGTTCGCCTCAGGTAAGAGGCTTATCCCAGGCGCACAACGCTTGTTCGCCTGGGGTATGTCAAGATACCCCAGGCGCATTTGGTTGTTCGCCTGCGGTAAGTCATTACCGCTGGCGATGTGGTCCCAGGCGAACAAACATTCGCCTGCGGTAGGCTAAATTGGTTCGCCTGCGGTAGCCTTTTCCCTACTAGTGCACGCTGCTTGTAAGCACTGCCGGGAGCACTGCCGGTAGCTCCGGTGCACGAATCTCGATCGTCGGTGCATTAGCACCAGGCAGGGCATCCGTGGAAGCCACGCTGCTTCTCCGCTGCTGGCTTCCGAGATCCTCTTCATGATCTTCATGCGGCCCTGTAGCAGATTTTTCTTTTACTAGTTCATGCACGGTCTGCTTCAACTCATGGAGTTCCGATGCAAACTTCGCCAAAAGATCTGCATCCCGGTCCGTCTTTCTCTTACGGCTTCTGTAACAGTACGGGTCATTGTCCTGGGAAAACCCTACTTTCCACGGAATTTTGCCTTTGCCTCGTACATGTCCTCCGTGTTCATCATTCCCGAGGGCTGTTGTCAGTGCGTCTTTCACTCTGTTGAACTTGATCAAGCCCTCTTGAGCTTGGGTCATTGCGTCAATAAGGGCTTGGGTGGGAGCAAACTTTTTCTTCCGGAGAACACACACCCCTGTCTCCGGGTCTAGCGATCCCCCATGCCCGTACCACCAGCTTTTGGCCCTTGGGTCTCATCCCTCTGTACCTAGAGGGATTCCTCGCACCCTCAGGCCCTCCTCCATCTTCGCCCACTTATGCTCCGAAAGGCGGTATCCTCCTGGCCCCATAATATGATGGTACTGTTTCTTACCCGCATTGACCTTATTTTTATTCGATATTTCCTTGAAATGTTCCGATTTCTTTTGCCTCACAAATTCTGGCCAATCATCTTTCAGTCTCTCATGTTGTCCATTGAAATCCGGAGTCTTGCCCTTGTTGACATAGTCACGGGTTAAATTTTTCTTGAAGTTCTGGAATGCTTCGTCCATCTTCTGAAGAGCGAACTCTTTGACTAGCCTCCTCCTCTCACGTCCACCCGGAACCTCGTTACCGAATTATCGACTTTGTTGTATTCCGGAGGTAGAATGAAATGTTCCATAAGCGTTCTCCAGCAATCCTTTTTCGTTCTCTTGTCGATAAAACGGAAACCAAGACGTGCCTTCTTTGGCTCCTTCCATTCCTGGACGGTGATTAGGACGTTGTCTCTAACAACGACTCCGCATTGGTTGATAAACTTTGTGGTGTGCTGTAGGGGCTTGCCGGTTGCACCGACTAATTCGATGGTATATGTTTCTCCTTGTTTCATCGCCTTGGATTTGCCACGCTTTGTCGTACTCGATCTCGCCGAGGGCTAAAAAAAGAAAGAGAGTCGCGCGCGTTAATACATATGTATTCACATTTCAGTAAGTTTGTATCACGAGAGGCTCAATGTATATATATACCTCGCCGGAGGTCGTTGCTACTTGCAATTCGAGATCGTCGTTTGTCGACGGTTGACCTCCGTCGACAATGTCCGTTCCTTCACCTTCTTGATCATCGACAATGTTTGTTCCACCGTCAAGGTTCAGAAAAGAAGAGACTACATCCTCTTCTTGCTCATCTTCTGAGCCCGGCACATAAGGAATCTCGTTGTTTATGATGCCCATTATATAACGTTCAGCCTCCGGATCCCTAAGCGGCTCGGCTCTATCGTCCGCCATATGTCACTCCTACATGTAGTAAAAATTAATGAAGTATAAAAGAATTAAAAAATAAGATTAAGGGGACAGGGAGCCGCTCGGGGGCGAAGGGGGTTTAGGGGGTACGGTATATAGGAGGAGCAAATATTGACGGTGATTTTTTAGTAGATATGAGACTTAACAAATATTACTACAAATATTTTACTTAGTGAAATGACCGTACTTTTTTTTGACTTAGGAATATATATTTAGTGTTAGTAGTGCTTCAGATTTTTTTTAGCTTTTTTTTTGACTTAGGAATAATTAGGGTTAGTAGACTTAGCAAATATTAGTACAAATATATATTTAGCTTCACTGGTGATTTTTGACTTAGGAATATTTAACTTTTTTTTGACTTAGGAATTTTTTTGACTTAGGAATTTTTTTTGACTTAGGAATTTTTTTTACTTAGGAATATTTAGGATTAGTAGACTTACCAGATATTAGTACAAATATATATTTAGCTTCACCGATGATTTTTTTACTTTTTTTTGACTTAGGAATATTTTACCATTTTTTTACTTAGGAATTTTTTTGACCTAGGAATTTTTTTGACTTAGCAAAAAAACGAGTGTAGCCAGCCACACGGGCCAGCCACACTCGCACTGCACCCGGCCAGCCACACGGGCCCAGCCACCACTTAACCGCCGCGCGTCCAGGAGCCCAGCCCAACTGCCAGCAGCCTGTGCTAAAAAAAAGAGAAAAAACTGCCAGCAGCCCGCCGGTGACGCGAGCGTGACGCGTTGTTGACGTCACCTTCGTCTTCTTCCCGTGAAGATTTTCGTTTTCGTTTGTTGACTTAGGATTTTCGTTTTCTCTCTACCTCCTCTCTCCCCTCTCCCTAACCTCACGGCCACTTCTCGTCGCGCGCAGATTTCGTTGTTTCCGGTCACGGCGAAGAATGGAGCATGCGGATGTCGTCGTTTCCGGTCACGGGTAGGGGCGCGGGAGGACGGGCGCAGGGGCGGAGGGAACCTACCGGAGACGAGGGTGGCGCCTCCTCTGTGTCTCTGCGGGCGGAATCGGCGAGGGAGGCGCGAAGAAGACGAGCAGAGATGCATTTGGTCCTTAGAAAATTTCGGGGCAGCGCGAATCGCGAATATATAGGGCCAGTCTTTAGTCCCGGTTGGGGAAACCAACCGCGACTAAAGGTTTTTTCGCGGCGTTTTCGTTCCCGCGCGGAAAGAGCTTTTAGTCGCGGTTCGTGTCACGAACCGCGACTAAAGGTCCTTTTTCAAATACTTTTCGTTTTAAAATCTTAAAAATACAAATAATATATCAAAAAATTTAAAAAATAAAACTAATTCATTTTAAAATCTTAAAAATACAAATAATATATCAAAAAAATCAGAAAAATATAACTAATTCATTTGAAAATCTTAAAAATACAAATGATATATCAAAAAATTCAAAAAATAAAACTAATTCATTTGAAAATCTTAAAATAGAAATAATAAATCAAAAAATTCAGAAAAATAAAACTAATTCATTTGAAAATCTTAAAAATACAAATAATATATCAAAAAATTCAGAAAAATAAAACTAATCCATTTTAAAATCTTAAAAATATAAATAATATATCAAAAAATTTAAAAAAATTAAACTAATTCATTTTAAAATCTTAAAAATACAAATAATATATCAAAAAATTCAGAAAAAGAAAACTAATTCATTTTAAAAACCCATTTTTCCCGCCATTTTTTCCCTGTCTTCCCGCCTTGTGGCCAAAATGGAGCTGGACGGCGTAGTAAAGCTTGTCACCGATGGCTACGTAAGCACGATGCCAGCCCCCAAGCCCTGGAAGGAGAAGGCGCTGTCGAAGTGCATGGTTCATACTCCTGGAGCCAGCATGCCCGGGGCGGCTGGCTCCTCTTCAAGGTCTTCCTCTGGCGGCGGGTTAGTCCATTCTTCGTTGAACTCCGCCAGAGCTTCTCCTAAAATTGTCTTGGTCGTGAGGAACCGGAGCCCGAAGAGTTGGAGCTCGACAGCCCACTCGGTGACACGCTTAGTGGCATTGGAATTGCACAGAATCTGCTCGAGAGGGAACGCGGATACCATTGTGATGGGATGTCCCTCGAAGTAGTGGCAAAGCTTCCTTGAAGCCACAAGGAGCGCATATTGGAGCTTCTGCTGCACGGGGTGCCTCTCGAGGGCATCTCAAAGCATGGTGCTAACAAAGTAGACATGGTGTTCGACGAGAGAGAATCTAGAGGTATAGGAAGTGAGTTGTTCTAACGTATTGGAGCTGTCCTAGAGCTTGAGGGTGTCCCCCTTGTGGTGGTTTTTCCATTCAGCGGTGTCCTCTAGGGGAAAGGCGGGCGTGGGATCCAGGTCGGGCAGGGCGTGGGCTCTAGACCAGGCAGCGGCTCACGCGGTCACGGTGCGACCAAGATGGGAGGGGTTGCCAGATAGTTCTGGAGGTCCTCAAATGTAGTAGCCGTCTCGGTAGTCCATTTGAATGGATCCGATCACTTCAGGAGTTTAAAGAATGGCAGAGCCTTGTCGCCAAGTCCTGAGATGAAGTGTCCTAGTGCTGCCACGCATCCCGCGAGGCGATGCATTTCCTTCAACCATCATGGAGGCTACATTTCTTCCATGGCTCGAATCTTGTCGGGGTTGGCCTCGATGCCGCGGTGAGACACCAGGAAGCCGATCAACTTCCCTGTCGCAACCCTGAATACGTATTTGTAGCGATTGAGCATGATTTTGACCCTTCGGAGACTTTGGAAGGTCTCCGTGTGGTCGTCGATGAGCGTGTGCACCTCGCAAGTCTTGACGGCAATGTCATCGACGTACGCCTTCATGTTCTTCCCTATCCGTGTTCCCATGGCGATGCGCATTAGCTGTTGGAATGTAGCCCCGACGTTCTTCAGGCCGAAGGGCATGCACACATAGTAGAACACTCCCCAAGGAGTCATGAAGGCGGTCTTCTCCTCATCTTCTTTGGCCATCTTGATACCGAGAAAGCGTCCAGAAAATAGAGGAGGTTACACCCAGCGGTGGAGTCCACTATCTGGTCGATCCTCAGGAGAGGATATGGATCCTTGGTTCAGGATTTGTTGAGGTCGGTGAAGTCCACGCAGAGCCATCCCCCGCCTGTGTGCTTGGAAACCACGACCGGGTTGGAGATCCACTCAGCGTGGATAACCTCATAGATGATCTTGGCGTCCATCAGCTTCTCCACTTCGCGGACGATGAATTCCTGCTTCTTGGGGCTATGGCGGCAAGCCTTCTGCTTGACTGGTCGTGCGCCGGGGCACACAGCTAGATGGTGCACGATCGCCTCCCTTGGCACGATGGGCATATCAGACGTTGTTCGTGCGAACATGTCCGCGTTTACCCGAAGCAAGGAAACAGGCGCGCTTTCTTGTTTGGGAAGCAACCCGGCTCCAATGGTGAGGGTAGGCCCCGTGCCATCGAGGTCCATGGAGAACAACAACTTGTTCTTCGAGGGCTCGACAGCATCCCCGAGGCTGTCCTCGTCCATGGGGTGTGACGCTGCCGCCTCCTTATAGGCGTCTTCCATGGAGCGCACGACATCCTTCATGTCTCCGTAGACAGCGAGGGGCCCGTTGTTGCTAGGCATCTTGACGTGGTGTGTGACGGCCATGAACTTGGCCAAGGAGGGGTAGCCGAGGTTAGCGTTGTAGGGGATCCCGATGTGGGCGACTTCAAAGTCGATATCCTTGGTGCGATAGTTATGGCGTGTGCCGAACGTGACCTCCAGGCGCACTCACCCCAAGGGAACGGTGGTGTCGCTGGTTGCGCCGGTGAAGGTCCTTGTTACCTTCAAGCGATCGTGCGAGATACATAAATTCTCAAAGGTTTCGACAGAGATCACCAGCCTCTTGGAGACGGCGACGTTGTTGATCGTGGGGGTGCAGACCAGGGGAACGGCTCCCATGGAGCCAGTGGTTCTAGGAAGGTCAGCGATGTCAAAGGAGATTTCCTGATGTGGCCACTTGAGAGGTTGCAGTGGTGGCCCGTCCCCCTGACAGACGGCATTCACCTCCCGCGAGACCCTCTTCAGATGGCGGCTCGAGAGCGAGGCGTTTGACCCGCCGAGGATGCATGCTGCAGATGGAGCGGTGTGGTGCGCCACCGCAAAGCTGGGACTGCCACCTCCCACGGCAAAGCGCCAAAGAGTCATGTGACCCTCGGGCTCACCGTGGGGAAGACGGTCGATGTGGTGGAAACTTCGGAGGAACTGCGTGCGCAGGGCCTCCCACGTGCTCATGGAGCTGTCAGGGAGATTTAGCAACCAGGCGAGTGGTGGGCCGCGGAGCGCTAGGGAAAAGTACCTCATGAGGCACCTATCTCATCCCCCGGCGGCTCTGACCCTTGCTTGATACCTCCATAAAATCCCAAAGGGGGACGTCGCCTGTGTAGCGAGGCGGGAGACGAGGGCGGAACGGGGACAGCCATCTTGCCTCTGACAGGTCCCTGGAGAACGCATAGCGTCATCCTGCCGAGGCGCTCGCCCGCCGCTCTCGGTAGCTAGGAAACTCTAAGTTGGCGGTGACGTTTCCCGAGGCAAAGGGTGTCGTGTCGCGCGCTCGAAGATGTGGAGTCCCACGCGCGCGGGACTCTGCGTGTTCAGCCTCAGGCGTGGTTTTCGGGGTGGAGCTGATCAGCTCCCAAGTAGAGGGCGGGGCGTTGTCACAGGGGTGGCTCCCGCTACCCGAGTGAGCTCAGTGGCAGGTACCAACAAAGAGTCACTGGCGCCGGCGTTGGGCAGACAACGCCGCGGTCCCTGTGCTCCAGGCAAGGCTTCCCACGCGCACTGAAGACCATGCGCGCGCACGGCCGATGGCCGTAGGGACAGCGTCGCCTGCACGCGGGAAGGCAAAGGACGTTTTGGGTCCACGGGGGCCTCCTCGACAGGCGTCATGTCACGCCCGCGGCGCAACGCGGGGGATCGAGAACGGTGGGTTCCGGTGATGTTGAGGCGTGAGACGAGGCCGCCGATTGCGGCTAGTCCGGTCAGTGCGGGAGGCGGCCATGGTGGAGGAGATGCGAGAGAACGTCTAAGCCCCCTACCTAGCGCGCCAAATGTCGGAGAGGCGGATCTGTCCTAGACAGGATTGCTTCTACAGGTTCGAACACTGGGGGCTAACCACGTTCTGATGTACCTCAAGAGGCCTCGAGAGGGGAACTCTAGAAGACCAACAATGGAGATACGGAGAGTTTACCCAGATTCAGGCCACCGTGAGGGTGTAAACCCCTACTCATGCTTGTCTGATGGATTGGACTGCGATATGTATGGTACAAGCGCGAGCTCGTGCTCGGAACAGACTACTGGTACTCTCCTAAGGATGTTGCTACCTATCTTCGGATCGGTCCCCTTCTACGAGGGTAGGAGAGCCCTGCTTATACCAGCACTTGGCCCTCTTTCCCGCTCATTGGGCGGGAAAGAGACCAAGAGGTGCCAAAGGAGTACACTGCGGCCCTCTGCAACAGCAGGTGTTTCCGGTCATCGAGGACAACACCATCGTCCATGGCAGAGAGGTGGGGTCTCCGATGACGCTCGTTCCGTCTTGTAATGGTAGATCAGTCTCCTTACACCAAAGAGGAAAGCCTCGGTCAGGGCTTTGGCACGCGCAGCTGTGCTTCACACTTTATACACGAGAATGGCAACTGCGGCCAAAGTCGCTATGCCGCCCTGTGGTGCCTCCGTCGCTCGCACATAGGCTCCGGCGTCACCCCCACATTGGTTGTCCTCCAACGGTCGAGGGCCCCTGCGGAGAGGAGCGTGGGAAATGCAGGGCTCCTCACCGGCTATCCGCGAGGATATCAACGAAGATGGCCCCTCGCCAAGGGATCATACTTGGAAAGCGTAGGGCCAATGCGTCCATCTCTTGTGGCGATGCAGGACTACTCCTCCCGTGTTTGGTGGGCTGGGCCTGCAATAGACGGCCTAGGATACCCTAATATCCATGGGTCCGACAGGAGCTCCCATACCACGGGGGCACCTCCCCCCTACCCGGCCGCCTTCCATTGGATCACTGGTCTAGTTCATTTTAGTCAACCTGTTTTACATATCCACATCACATACTAAGCTCATTAAATCTTCATCTCAAACAATATAAATTTTATCTCTCATGAAGCTTCCCGTTTCAAGATGAGTTGATGAAAGACTCTATTTCCTATTATACCACTAGCTTAACATAATTATCATAAGATATAGTTGTCATGTTCTTGTTCGGAGATGGTATCTTATATAGAAAGTATACACACATAAAATTCCTATGTGCTCTATAGTGCAGTACACGAGCTAATTCCAAAAGCACCCAATAATGAAATAACAAACATATATGTCCGTCCTACCTACAATCAAGAGTGAGTATATTGGTTATATTTCTATCTACCATATTTATTTTGCGATTGTGTTCTTACATTTCAAGAGTTACCAAATCACCGTCCTAAATATGCGTAAAATCTTTTATTTTTCACGAAATAAAATTATACATGTAGCTCATGGGTCTAGTTCTTGAATACCCCTCTAGCTAGTCTAGATGAACATCACCGATGCATGTACTACCTTGTACTAGTGAAAGTTGACATTGTACAAATATAGGTACATGTGATTTGATTCTACGCCACATAATGAGCTATATATCCAAACACGGTTGGATCACCGATCTAGTTCATTTTAGTCAACCAATTTACTGATCCACATCAGATCTAAGTTTATCAAGTCTGCGTCTCATAAAATATAAATTTAATCTTTCAGGAAGCTTCCGTTGTGTAGGTGAAAGTCTCTATTTCCTTTTAGATCATCAGCTTAAAAATAATATCATGATATATACTCGTCATGTTATTCTTTAGAGGTGCTATCTTATAGAAACTATAGGCACATAAAATTACTATGAGCTCTAAATTCCCCATACACAAGCTATTTCACCGAGAGGGACGAGTCAAAGTTGACATTTTCCAATCTAGGTACATGTGTTGTGATTCTAGGTCACATAATGAACTTCATATGTAAGCAAGTTGACTCTGTTGGTTAATCTAGCACTCTGAGTTTTATGGCTACAGAAATTTTAGTAAGTTATATCGAAATAAGTATGTCATAGTATTTACATGTTAGGATAAACTTTATTACGTGTATAGAAACTTATAAGGAGATATGTACAAAACTAATTTATTATATTGTTTCTAATTGTAACTAACTCGTATACTTTTCTATTTATTAAAATTTAGGCATTAATATCTGCAATTACTTCAATTCTCACGAACATAAATTATACCAATGTCTTATGTTTAAATATCCATGTAGCTATCGTTTTGTAACTTCAGGCATACAAATACTAGCTCGCACTGAGTGCAAACTGAGACTCTGCCAAACCTACATACATTTTTTTTTTCAATTTTTGGCCAAATAGTAATCTATATCTAAACGGGTTGAATGCGCCCTTTAATCTAGAACTTTGATTAATCATACATTAGATATGAAATATTGCATCGATTTTACGATTTAAGTAAGTTATACTAAAATTGGTATGCTATAGTATATATATGGCATGTGTATACATATTTTATGGTGATGAGCCAAAGATAATGAATTGGATGATTTATTGTATTTCCATATTTTAAAAAAAAATTGTGAGAAAATAGAGTCAATTTTCATTGTTGGTTACAAAGAATGATTTGCATAGTGAAAAATTATAGATCTAGATAATCCGATTTATCTGACATCAACATATATTGATACGCTTGTTTATGTGTTCGACTTTACTACGCATATTTAAACATAATTCCCATATCTCGTGTGATACTCTATCGTAAAAACAACTTGAAATTATTTTTTACTCAAGCAAGTATTCTTCACAATATATACTTATGAAACTTGCATGGGACAATACTCATATTGCTAAAATTTTGTAACACATGAAATCTATAAAGATCTGAACCTATTTCACATTTATGCTCTATTCCAAACTATTTTAAAATATAATTGCGCGATCACTTTGGTATTGTAATGGATAGATAAAAAATGGAATGGTGTGTTATTGCAGTTTAAATAACTCCTTTTACTTATGCATTGTATGGAAGTATGTACAAAACTCTTAAAGGACATCATAGTTGTGAATGGCAAAAGTAGTGCTAGATAGTAGATGGGATCACTCACCTGGTGCAGTTTTAGTCAACGAATTTGTAGATCTAAACTTCACTTGCATTTAGACCCCCCAACTTACAAGAATTGTCGTAAGAGATACTCTTCATGGTCTTTTATAGATCCAAGAGCACTTGAAAGAACTCCTAGGACTCTATAAATAGAAACGTCTACCCTTGCTTGTCCCACAGTCCTTCACCCCTCTGCAAGCTCATCCTAGTTTCCAGTTCTTCGTGTCACTAGCACATTTGTCCATGGCTGCTCCATCAACCCTTTTTTTTGTTCTTTTCCTCGCAACACCAACACTTCTAGCCCTAGCCAGTACCCCTTATCCGGCCAATACACCTTATCCGTATTGTAACCGTCCTTGCCAAAGTGAGCTTAGCTTGCACTTGTACTTGCACCAGTTTGTTGCTGGAGAAAACCGCCCAAACCGCAATGAAGAATTTGTGATTAGCACAAATTATACTTTTAATTTCGGTACAACCCTGATCCATGATTGGTCCATCACTGATACAGTCAGTCCCACCAGTACCGTTGTTGCACGCGCACAAGGCACACACATTCAGGCGAGTAGAACAAGGACTGATGGGTGGTACATTTCTCTCAACATAGTGTTTGAGAGCGGCAGGTACTTTCCTTTAATGTACTTTCCTAGTTAGTAATTTTCAATTTCCTTTTTTCTTGATATTAGAAAATATTATTGTGTTTTATGCTGACGTTAATTAGTTTAATACATTATTTTTTATTTAATTATCATTTCAAATATGTTAGAGAATGATGACTATAGCATGCTGAATATATTCGATGACAGATCCGTTAATAATACATGTACACAGTAGATAAATTCAATTACGAGAATTACACACATGATGCACATATGCACATAGTACATGTTAACATGATCTACCATCGTGTACATCTATAAAGAACATGATAAATATCACCTGTAGGTGCAAATTTACCATAGTAGCTATTAGCGTGCGTACATGGTGATTAAATATAGTATAATGTGTTGATTAATTATGAGATATGTAAAATTTATCACTAGTAATCCATTCTTGCATCTAATTAGTAGTATCACTTGGGAAAGATCGACGAGAAAGATAATTAGGGAAAATAAGAAAGCATCATTTGCATTTCTAACTTAGGAGAAATAGTTAATTCTGAATTATTGAATCTTCCATGCTTATCTTACATTCTAATATGAATACATGGGTCCTCCATGTGAATTAGGTTTGCAGGATCTACCCTCCAGGTGATGGGGACTTTAACCAAAGAAATTGAAGGTCAATGGTCCATCATTGGTGGGACCGGAGAGTTTACAATGGCGCAGGGAATTATCAAGTATAAAATGGACCTTTCCTCCTCTACCAGCGAGGATGGTATAAGAGAACTTGATATTCATATTATATACACTCCTAATTCCCCACAAGCTGTAAGTATAACTGCAACCTTTGTGTCTTAAGATTTTTCTCTTATTTTTAACTTCATTTATCAGAGCAGCTGACCTATCACGATAAAAGTTGCAAAAATTTCATCCATACAGATAATAGTTCATACATAGGCAAGGTATATCCACCCATACAGAAATGGTTATTCAATTTGATTTGGAATATGATATTCTTTAAAAATATTTTTGAAAAATCAGGCTATAATTTCTTGCATCAATTACAAAATACTGAAATTAAAGGAGAAAAAATGAATGTATATATGTACCTACACATGCGATTCATATTTGATTTTGACAACACTTTTTGTTCACCATATATATATATATATATATATATATATATATATATATATATATATATATATATATATATATATATATATATATATGCAGGTTCAATCCGCTTCGACAAATAATGGAAATCCTTTGGGTGCTTGTAAGCTGATTGACAGTTGCTGCTGCAAGAAGTAGTTGAGTAATATGAAGACGAGCAATGTTGATTTTATTCTAGGGTGTGTGCACTTGCGTCGTGTACGTGTATCTTTGAGTTCAAATAATGTGTGTGTTTTAGTGATGTGGGTCTACCCATCATGAATTCATGTACACTTTGCTTTGATTTACTTTGAACATTTTATTGTAATATTTCGATGTCATGTTATATAATTCGTCTTCAAGATGATGAAATTTTTATGAAAGAAGAAAGTTCTCAATTCCTAAAGATTTTTCTATTCCTTAAAGGTATTTCAATTTTGTCCTCATATATTCTAAAATCACTGAATCTAGACTTATTTTATAGAAAGATTCCCTCGTTTTAGTGTGTATATGTTTAAAATTGAAATTTGCAAGTAATGTGCCTTATAAAAGTGAACGGAGGAAGTACTACTATTTATGGACTAATCGGACAACATGTTGACATAAACTATATATACATTAGATACGTCCACTTTTATCCATCTTTGTGACAATTAATTTGAGATGGAGGGAGTATGTTCCGAGTACGCTAGCCATCACATGACTCGCTTCATGGGTTCAATGATTCACACTGGAGCTAGTTGTACCAGTACTTACCTGGGCGCCCAAGAGCTCGCTCAGCGATGTACTCCTCTTCGATTTGTACTAGTACAACAGTTTGTACTGCACGCATTTGTTGCGAGGCAGGTCTCGAGCCCAACCCCTGCATCGTCATCGGAGATAAGACCTTGAATAGAAGGTGGAGCACAAGAGACAAAGAATCCAGACCCGCCATAGCTGCTCGATCTTAGGGTCAGGGTCAGAGAGGGTCTACCGCCAGAGAGATTGAGGGGATCGGCTACCCAACAGCATCCAATACGCCCCCTTCGCCATTGTCGGCCGCTTCGTCGCTGACGACCTCACTAGTCTACGGCCAAGTTACCTTTTCCACCGTCCTCCCTGATTTATTTCTGCACATTTATGCGTTTTGTCGCCAACTTGTGATCTTCTTGGGACATCAGCCATATCTACCCACCGGCGCCATCGGGACTCGATGGCAACGACCAGTGCATCTGGGCGTGGAGTGTCCTCAGTTCGATAGCAAGCGCCATCTGGATGTTCATTGGCATTCATGAAGGCATAGGGAGGGCAAGTATTCTTAGCTAAAAGGAAATTGCCCGTTGTTGCACCTCTACCCTTTCCACTCTTTTCTAGTTTCCTTCTCTAACCCATGTGCTTTCTTCTTTCAGCTCTGACCAGAACTAGGACCAGAGGATGCATCCTCTCCAGCTGTAAGCAGTCCCTTGTGGCGTGTGAGTGCATGCGGTGAAACTCACAGTAAGGGTGGTTGTCCGCCACGGGTGCAGCGTCGCTGCGTCCTTGCTTGCATTCTGGCTCGACAGCCAGACCGTCCGGAGCTTTTCGTTTGGCGTCCGCATCGTCGCCTTGAGCATTTGTCTTTTTCTTGGGGGCCGCCAGCTTGGATTCATCGGAAGGCACGCTGTGCCTGAAGAGCCGTCCCTTCTCAGCCTTAGCCCACTTGTCAGCCATGTCCACGAGCTCGACATCGGAGCTGAGGTCCCTGATGCCGAGATCTTCGAGCATGCGCTCGTTAGTGATCCCTTCCCTGAAGGCGAAGATGACGTTTGTGTCGGCGATGCGGGCGATCTTGTTGCGCGTCTAGCTGGAGCACTGTAGGTACTGGCGAAGTGTTTTGCCGGGCCGCTGGCGTATGCCGCGGAGGTCGTTGTAGGAGAGGGGGCGCTCGTAGGATCCCTTGAAGGTAGCGACAAAGTGGAGGCACAACTCCTCGAACGACCCGATAGAGACTTCTTGCAGATTCATGAGCAAGACGAGGGTTGGCCCTTGAGGGCCATGGGCAACCAGTTCGCCATGCGCTTGTCGTCCCCCTTTGCAGCTCCTATGCTCAGGCAGTAGAGCTGTAGGAAGTCGAGGGGAGAAGTAGTGCCGTTGTAGAGAGATGGCAGTGCGGGGTTGAACTTCGGCGGCCAGGAGACCGTGCGAAGTTGCTTGGTGTACACGAGGGTGCCACCAACATAGAACGTTGCGCGGCCGGCCCTAGCGAGGTTGCGGATGGTGCGGCAATCGCGTTCGTGGGAGCGCTCGATTTGAACGCGCGCATCCGGCGGGGTGCGCAGGATATGGCAGATGTTGCTTCTCTTCTCAGGCACCTTAGTGGTGGGTGCCTTGTCAAAGAACCATGTGTGGGTATCGCCATGGACCGGTGAGCTTATACCGTGTGAAGGGGGTGGCGCGTCATGAGCTGCCGCACTCCTACGCTGGCTGACGTCGTCTCCCCGCCGCTCCCACGGGGGGACGTTTGCGACGGTGGCGAGCTCCTGAAGTCGGGCGAGCCATGCGACGTGTCCTTTAGGTGCGGGCGGGTGCGTAAGCAGCTCCCGGACCAGCAACAGGGCTGCTGCGGGAGTAGGCTGCTCCTGGTGCCCCTGCGTTCGTGACGGTGGTGGGGGCGGATGCTTAGACGCAAGCGCGTCTTGCTGCGGCGTGTGGGAGGAAGCTTCCTCCTCGGCGTCGTGTTCGCCTTCCACGCCAGTGGTTGTGCGTTGTGGCGCATCGTTGTCATTATCGTTTGGCCCGACATGCCCTCGGCGACGAGCGCGCTCGGAGCGGGTGAGGCGCGGGCTGGTTCGAGCGGCAGGTGCCATGGCGGTGAAGAAACGAAGGAGCGCCTTAGCCCCCTACCATGCGCGCAAATTGTCGGAGAGAGCTTATCTATCCTGGACAGGATATCTCTCAAGGGTTCGAACACTGGGGGCTAAACACGCTTCCGGAGGAGGCTTCGAGAGGGAAGTTTGAGCACGACAACAATGGCGACACAGAGTTTACCCAGGTTCAGGCCACCAGTGTGGTGGAAAACTCTACTCCTGCTTGTCTGATGGATTGCACTGCGTTGATTACAGTACAAAGGCGAGCTTATGCTCAGAACAGACTACTTGAATTCTACGTTATTTCGAGGTCCCTTTGTTCATGGTTCGGTGGTGCCCTTCTTATACAGGCGTTTGGACATCTTTCCCGCTCATTTAGCGGGAAGGAGTTACCACAAAGTGCTAAAGGAGGAGCGTCATGTGCTTCTGCGCCTCCTGCGCGGTCCTGGTCGCTAGGAGACATCTCCACCGTCCATGGCGTCACGGTGGGGGAGCCCGGTGACGCCGCCTTCGTCTTGTAGCATGGTCCTTGTCTTCTTGCGCCAAAGGGGCAATCTTTGGGTACCCCTTTGGCCGCCGCAGTTGTCCCTCCGACCTTTATACACAAAAATGGAAATTGGGGACAAGGCGGGCCTGCACACCTGTGTGGCTTCTGTCATCGCACGGATACGCGGCCGTCGGTCGCACATGCCTTGTCCCCCTCCTGGCAGGTGAGTCCGTTCGAGAGGAGCGAAGTGGCGGGATCGAGCTCCTCCCGAAAGGAAGGTGCGCCAAGCCTCGCCGTTGGGGGCTCTGGGGAGCCCGAGAAAGGAGTGCCTGTAACAGCCCTACTTTGTAATAAAGTTGTGTCATGTGTTGTGTACATGGCATACATGCGTGGAAAACATTGGTAAAAAATTTGCATTTGAAAATAACAAGTGAAATGACAAAAACCACTTAATTTAGCAACCCACAAAGTTGTACTAAAAAGTTTTTCAAAATTAACAATACTTGTCATGGAAATGTGGCAAATTTGAATAGCTTTCCAAAAGTTATTTTAGTGTAATTTTTGCTTCACAAAAAGGCCCTCAAATTCTAGTTTTATGCTATGTTTTGAAATAGAAAAGGGATACTTTGCAGTTTACAGGAACTTCAGGGGGGTTTTAAAGAAAATGGCATTTTGTCTCCTTCCCCGCGCGCGACATACAGGCAGGCAGGACGCCGGCGGCGCCGTGCCACCTCCTGCTTCCTCCCCGCGTGGATGAGGACGCAGAGAGGCGTCCCCATCTCGCCCTCACCCTCCTCACACTCCCCCTCGGAGCCCTCTCTCCCTCTCTCTCCGCCGGACGACCGAACCCTAACCTCACCGTGATTCCTCGCCGCCGGCGATTGGAGCTCCCTCGCGGCGCCTCGACCATCTCCGAAGATCCCCCATTGTCCCCTTAGCCTCCACAAGCGAGCACGGCCGAGGAGGAGGCTGCAGGGCCGGGGATATCCCCGTCTTCTCCGAGGACGGCCGAGCTCCGCCGTGGACCAACGCCGGTGCTCCGCACCTCCGTCTGCCCTACCGTCTCTTCCATCGCAACCGCGGTGAGACTCTCTCCCTCACGGTTCCCTCCCCGTCCCTTCTCCTCGCCGGAGCCCGAGGCCGTTGCCGCCTTCCCGAGCACGGCGGCTCACTGCCGGTGGGCTAACCGGGGCGGCGCCACCACCCCCAGGTGCGCCTCGTCGAGGCGGTTCCGTTGAACCTGGGTGCGCTTGCGGGGGCGCAGCGGTTCGCCGTCGGCGACTCCAACTGAGCCGGCCACCGCTGACATCACGCCGATGTCAGCGTGACCACAGCCCGGGCCCCAGCTGTCAGTTGTTTTAAATCTTTTAATTAAATAGAAATTCAAATTGACACGTGGGCCCCACCTTTTATAATTACAAAAATAAATTAAAAGATAAATAATTAATAACTTCACCTCTATAATTCAGAAAAATATAAATAAGGTACCAAAATGTTCAGAAAAATATTTCCAACCTAAATATGTCACTTTCATACATGTTTGAAAAACTTTATTTTTGGGCATTATTTAAATGCAATTAAATCATCTAAAATAAAGAAGATTATAATCAATAAATCAGAAAAACACGAGTTATATATCAAAATGCTCAAAATGATAAATGCAACCCATTTATGATGTTTCCGAACCCAATTGAGCAATTAAAATTGTACTCACTTTTTAGAATTGCCCGAAGTGCCCTCCGGGGTCTATTTCGGGGCTGTTTTCCGATAAAATGCTTAACCATCATATGAACCGTACCAAGCCCTTGAACTTGTTTAGGTCTTTTATTCAAGTGCACTAACTTTGACATGCATGCATATTGTGCATTGCATCGATGCCATGTATTGATTGTTTCTTTTCCGGTTTCTGCTTCTTATCGGTAGAACGCTGCCCGAAGAGAAGATCAACAACTCCAGTGGAAAATACTTGATCTTAGCCGACAAGTCAAGTACTTATCCAGAAGATCTATCTATTTGGTTTTCTTTTAAGCAAGGCAAGCATAACCTCTTATCTGATCATATATGATTTCCAACGACTTTTGGTTCTCGTACTTTGCATTCGATTCCAAAGTATTTGATGTCTGTAGGTAGTGTTCTCCTATACTTTGCATAGCCCAAATACTTGTGCGCATCGCCGGAGCCTTACATATGCTATGCTTAGTTCTACATACATGCTTAGCTCTGCTCCATCCGGTTGATGAATCAGAGTTGCGAATGAATCTAGTAAGGCATGATAACATGGAAAGATGAGCGATGTGTGTTTAACCTGACTAAGGCTTGGATAGGAGGCCACTTGGGAAGTGGTTTTTCATCCTGTACTTGCCACCCCTAGGACTAAGGTTTCGGGCGGAAGCGAAGACTGAGCGTGCAACCACACGTGGGGTCTAAGTAACTGCGCTCGACTAACTAACTTGTCTGGCCACATCCATGGGTCACGTAGTTTGAGAGTTCCATTCGGCAACGCAAATAAAACTTTCAAACATTTTGGAAAAATGCTCCGCCTAGGGCGTGACCGGGGCCAAGTGATGGATGTAGAGAGGCGTCCCCATCTCACCCTCTCCCTCCTCACACTCCCTCTCGGAGCCCTCTCTCCCCATCTCTCTCCGCTGGACGACCGAACGCTAACCTCACCGTGATTCCTCGCCGCCGGAGATTGGAGCTCCCCCGCGCCGCCTCGACAATCTCTGAAGGTCCCCCGTCGCCCACTTAGCCTCCACGAGTGAGCAGGGCCGAGGAGGAGGCCGTAGGGCCGGGGATTTCCCCGTCTTCCCAGTGGACGGCCGAGCTCCGCCGTGGACCATCGCCGGTGCTCCGCACCTCCGTCTACCCCGCCGTCTCTTCCATCAAACCAAGGTGAGCCTCTCTCCCTCACGGTACCCTCCCCGTCCCTTCTCGTCGCCGGAGCCCGTGGCCGTTGGCGCCTTCCCGAGCACGGCGGCTCGCCGCCGGTGGCCTAACCGGAGGGGCGCAACCACCCCCAGGTGCGCCTCGTCGAGGCGGTTCCGTTGAACCTGGGCGCGCTTGCGGCGGCGCAGCGGTTCGCCGCCGGCGACCGCAACTGCCTCCGGCTGGGCACCGCTGACATCACGCTGATGTCAGCGTGACCTCAACCCGGCCCCAGATGTCAGTTGTTTTAAATCTTTTAATTAAATAAAAATTTAAATTGACACTTGGGCCCCACCTTTTATAATTACAAAAATAAATTAAAAGATAAATAATTAATAACTTCACCTCTGTAATTCAGAAAAATATAAATAAGGTACCACAATGTGAAGAAAATTATTTCCAACGTAAATATGTCACTTTCATACATGTTTGACAAACTTTATTTTTGGGCATTATTTAAATGCAATAAAATCATCTAAAATAAAGAAAATAAGATTTTAATCAATAAAATCGGAAAAACACAAGTTATATATATCAAAATTCTCAAAATGATAAATGCAATCCATTTGTGATGTTTACAAACCCAATTGAGAAATTAAAATTGTACTCATTTTTTAGAATTGCCCGAAGTGCCCTCCGGGGTCTATTTCGGGGTTGTTTTCCGATAAAATGCTTAACCATCATATGAACCGTAGCACACCCTTGAACTTGTTTAGGTCTTTTATTCAAGTGCACTAACTTTGTCATGCATACATATTGTGCATTGCATCGATGCCATCTTTTCCGGTTTCTGCTTCTTATCGGTAGAACGCTGCCCGAAGAGAAGATCAACAACTCTAATGGCAAATACTTGATCTTAACCGACAAGTCAAGACTTATCTAGAAGATCTATCTATTTGGTTTTCTTTTAAGAAAGGCAAGCATAACCTCTTATCTGCTCATATGTGTTTTCCAACGACTTTTGGTTCTCGTACTTTGCATTCGATTCCAAAGTATTTGGTGTCGGTAGGTACTGTTCTCCTATACTTTGCATAGCCCAAATACCCTGATCCACTGCTCCTAGCCGCCTAGATTTGTTTGTGCGCATCGCCAGAGCCTTACATATGCTATGCTTAGTTTTACATACATGCTTAGCTCTGCTCCATCCGGTTGATGAATCAGAGTTGCGAATGAATCTAGTAAGGCAGGATAACGTGGAAAGATGAGCTATGTGTGTTTAACCTAACTAAGGCTTGGATAGGAGGCCACTTGGGAAGTGGTTGTTCGTCCTATACTTTCCACCCCTAGGACTAAGGTTTCGGGCGGAAGCGAAGACTGAGCGTGCAACCACACGTGGGGTCTAAGTAACTGCGCTCGACTAACTAACTTGTCTGGCCACATCCATGGGTCACGTAGTTTGAGAGTTCCATTCGGCAACGCAAATAAAACTTTCAAACATTTTGGAAAAATGCTCCGCCTAGGGCGTGACCAAGGCCAAGTGATGGACGTACACGTATCTTGACCCCGCCTCACAGAGACAGGTGCCATCAGGAGGATGGCCAACTCCCTGTTGACGGGGTGGCCCTGTCTTGGGTTGACTCATGGATATGGCTGGGCAAGGTAAAGTTCGTGGCCAAGCACCCTCTGGCGCGCTCCCTTGGGAAGAGCGTTACTGCGTGGCGTTAAGAGTCGGTTGGTACGTGTGGGTAAAATGTACATCCCTGCAGGGCAATCTTTTCGAAAAGCCGTGTCCACGGTTTTGGACGACTTGGTGAAGGCAAAGACCATAGACAACCTGAACATGACGTAAAACATGTTGACAATGATTGAAGGGTGCCTCCTCGGAGATGCCGAGAGGGGTGATCCTTGTAGCAAGTGAGATGCTGGGAAATGAAGTTGGTGGTTTCAAAAGATGATGATTTACAAGAGTTGAGTCCTTTCTCATCTGTTTTGAAAACACTCTATGAGACGTGCTATTCTTCCTCGATTTGGATAATAAATATTGCTTTACGGAAATCAACCTTCATAAAACCCTTTATGAAACTAGCAGATATATAATAGGTTAACTAAGTCTTGCTGAGTACCTCCAGTACTCAGGTTTGCTTAAATTTGGTTCAGGTGAAGATCTCTCATCAGTGGTGTTTCAGCGTGGACATCGACGAGTAGTTTGGGGTTCCCAGGTAGCAGCCTGGAATCTATGGGCTGGGACGTCGCCTTATGTTGCGGCCTCTTAGGCCTTTTTGGTTCTTGTTGATTAGCAACATAGTTTGCCTTCCGTTGTATGATGTAATGTTGGGTCATGTTACCTCTGGTTGTAAAGCTATACTCTAGTAATACATGTTCAATACAGCTTCTATGTCTAGAGTGTTGCTTTGATCGGTTGTTGGTTTTGAGCTCATTGATATACATTTTTGGCTATGCCTATATAGTTGTCGCAGTCGAGGGGTTGTGGAGCCGATGATCCATGTCCGAGCCCGCCTTCCGATGTGATTTAGCCTGGGGCGAGGTAACCCCAATAACCTCGATTGTTGTTGCACTTTCTGGACACATAGCAGCTCTGTATAGCTTTGGTACCGTTCCTTCAGTTTCATCCGACTCGTGGACGCTTGGTTAAGCATAATTGGTTATGACTAGCATGGATACAAGGAGTAGTAGACCGCGGTGATCCGATCTGCGTGCCGATGAATCCGATATGCCTGCCGTTGTTTGTTGCGGCCAGGGCTGGTAACCCTGAAGCCCTTGTGGGTCCATGGCTAGGAGCACATAACAGTATGGATACCTTTGGGTCCGGAGTCATGACAGTGCCAAAACTCTCTAGGGAACCAATCACTTGGTGGCCTTCAAGGGATGCTCGTTGGGCTGGGCAGCAGCAGACGGGCCGGCATACCCTGGTATCCAAAGGCCCGACAGATGGGGGGGACCTCCAACCGCCGGGAGCTGTCAGAGAGGCGGATCTGTCCTAGACAGGAATGCTTCCAGAGGTTCTAAGACCAGCGGATAACCACGTTCTAACGCACCTCGAGAGGCCTTGGGTGGGGAACTCTGGAAGACCAACAATAGAGACACTGAGAGTTTACCCAGGTTGAGGCCACCGTGATGGTGTAAAAACCTACTCTTGCTTGTCTGATGGATTGCACGGGGACGTGTACAGTATAACGCGAGCTCGTGCTCGGAACAAACTATGGGGACTCTCCTAGAGATTTTTTGCTACCTATCTTCTGATCGATCCAGTTCTACGAGGGTAGGAGAGCCCTTCTTATATCGGCACTTGGCCCTCTTTCCCGCTCATTGGGCGGGAAATGGATACCACAAGGTGCGAAAGGAGTACACTGTGGCACTCTGGAACACCAGCTATCGTCGATCGTCGAGGAGAACGCCACCCTCCATGGCAGAGAGGTGGGGGCTCCGATGACGCTTTGTCCGTCTTGTAGTTGTTGATCAGTATCCTTACACCAAAGAGGAAAGCCTCGGTCAGGGCTTTGGCGCGTGCAGCGGTGATCCACAGTTTATACACGAGAATGGCAACTGTGCTCAAAGTCGCTCTACGGCCATGTGGTGCCTCCGTCACTCGCACAGAGGCTCGGGCGGCACCCCAAATGGGCTTTTCCCCAACTGGCGAGAGGGCTCCCCTTAAGAGGTGCGTGGGAGATGCAGGGCTCCTCTCCGGCAATCCACGAGGATATCATTGAAGATGGACCCTCGCCAAGGGATTGTCCTTGGCGAGAGTGAGGCCAATGCGTCCATCTCTTGTGGCGATGCAGCACAGACTCCTTCCGTGCAGGGAGGGCTGGGCCCGCACTAGACGACCCATGATACCCTGGTATCCATTGGTCCGATAGTAGGCCTCGGGCCCATGACGCGCACTCGTCAGTACGAGGCGAAGCGTCCTGGGCCCTTAAGCTGTGGGACCAGCCGCGACACGCGCGACGGTTCATGGTGAAATCCCACGATCTCCCACGTGTGGCAGAAACGTCCTGTCGTAATGACTGCTCTGGTGGGGCGTTGCAGAGCAGTATTTTCCATGGCGTCTGGTCACGTCCATCCTTGGGATGTGCCCCCTTGCTTTGATGCACGGGCCAGCGAGAAGATGAAACGGTCGTGGTGTCGTCCCTCATCCCGTGCATAACTAGGGGGTTCCCCCTCTTTCCCTATGTCGTCTTCACTCCCTTCTACTTCACGTTCCTCACCTGCAGAGAGACAAAGAAAAACGGAGGTTCCGCATGGCTTGCGGGGGGCGAGGTCGAGGTTCGCTGTTGGAGTCCGGTGCTGCCCCACGGAGAACACGTGGAGTGCCTTGGTGGCTGTGGACGAGCCAGAGGGGTCTCCAGCTCGAGCAGGGGAAAGCGCTCAGGGCCCACGCTGCCGAGGTGGCCAGGCTTCTCGGCGTCGCTGCGTAATGGGGAGCCCTCTCCCCCGTTGGGCGGAGGGCACTCGTGTGCTGGTGCACGAGTTTCTGGTGGCTCTCTGTGGCCGCCTCCGCAGCCGCCTGAGGATCCCTGACTCCTTCCCGAGGGCCATCGACCGCAACCCGCCCTGTGGGTTCTGGATCCAGGTCGTGGGTTGCATCAAAGGACCCTGGTGGGCATCTACGGAGCTTTGCTCCACTGTCAACTTGTCCCAACGAGAGGCTGGAAAACCTTCGCCCATGCCCAGAAGCTGGAGGAGAGTTAGGTTCTCCATCTTTTCTTCGATGGAGGAGACATGATCTTCGGGCATCGTGGTGAGCGTGAGGAGCGCTGCATCGAGAGCGGAAGCAACAACGAGAGCTATGATGGCAATGAAAATGATGCTGATGAAGAGGAGGACGAAGAAGATTCAATAGTTGTCAAGGTGGAGGGTGAGGAGTCTAACTCGTCCGGGGCTTGACTGACGTCGTCGAGAGGGAAGGCCTGACGATCCTGATCAGTCAGCCTTTCTTTTTCTCTAGGTCGTCAGCCTTCGTCTAGTCTCTTCTTCTTCCTCCCTTTCCCCTCAGCAACTCCTTCTCCGGCTGACCATATCTCTAGGTTCGGCCGCGGCCGGTCGCCATCCTTACCTAACCGTGTTCCCAGGGCGATGCGCATTAGCTGTTGGAATGTAGCCTCTTCGTTCTTCAGGCCGAAGGGCATGCACAAATAGTAGAATACTCCACAAGGAGTCATGAAGGCGGTCTTCTCCTCATCTTATTTGGCCATCATGATCCCGAGAAAGAGTCCAGAAAATAGAGGAGGTTACACCCAGCGGTGGAGTACACTATCTGGTCGATCCTCGAGAGAGGATATGGATCCTTGGTTCAGGATTTGTTAAGGTCGGTGAAGTCCACGCAGAGCCATCCCCCGCCTCTGTGCTTGGAGACCACGACCGGGTTGGAGATCCACTCAGCATGGATAACCTCATAGATGATCTTGGCGTCCATCGGCTTCACCACTTCGTGGACGATGAATTCCTGCTTCTCGGTGCTATGGCGGCAAGCCTTCTGCTTGACCGGTCGTGCGCCAGGGCACACAGCTAGATGGTGCTCATTCGCCTCCCTTGGCACGACGGGCATATCAGACGTTGTTCGTGCGAACATGTCCGCGTTTGCCCGAAGGAAGCCATAGGGCGCGCTTTCCTATTTGGGAGGCAACCCGGCTCCAATGGTGAGGGTAGGCCCCATGCCATCGGGGTCCATGGAGAACAACAACTTCTTCTTCGGGGGCTCGACAGCATCCCCGAGGTTGTCCTCGTCCATGGGGTGTGACACTGGCGCCTCCTTATAGGTGTCTTCCACCGAGCGCGCGACATCCTTCACGTCTCCGTAGACAGTGAGGGGCCTGTTGCTGCCAGGCATCTTGACCAGAATGTACACGTGGTGTGTGACGGCCATGAACTTGGCCAAGGAGGGGTAGCCAAGGTTAGCGTTGTAGGGGAGCCCGATGTGGGCGACTTCAAAGTCGTTGTCCTCGGTGCGATAGTTCTGGCGTGTGCCGAACGTGACCTCTAGGCGCACTCACCCCAAGGGAACGGTGGTGTCGCTGGTGGCGCCGGTGAAGGGCCTTGTTACCTTCAAGCGATCGTGCGAGATACATAACTTCTCGAAGGTTTCGAGAGATATCACGTTGAGGCATGCGCCTTTGTCCACCAGCGTCTTGGAGACGGTGACGTTGTTGATCGTGGGGGTGCAGACCAGGGGAACGGCTCCCATGGAGCCAGTGGTTCTGGGAAGGTCAGCGATGTCAAAGGAGATTTCCTGCTGTGGCCACTTGAGAGGTTGCGGGGGTGGCCCGTCCCCCTGACAGACGGCATTGACCTCCCGCGATACCCTCTTCAGATGGCGGCTCGAGAGCGAGGCGAGTGACCCGCCGAGGATGCACGCTGCAGATGGAGCGGTGTGGTGCGCCACCGCAGAGGTGGGACTGCCGCCTCCCACAGCAAAGCACCAAAGAGTCACGTGACCCTCGGGCTCACCGTGGGGAAGACGGTCGTTGTGGTGGAAACTTCGGAGGAACTGAGCGCGCAGGGCCTCCCACGTGCTCATGGAGCTGTCAGGGTGGTTTAGCAACCACTAGTGGAAAACGGGGTTTTACCCACTGGCGAGCACCCCTTTCGCCCCAGCTCGGCCACCACCCGGTGCAAAAGACTGCAGAGGTGGGGCCGGGGCGAGCAGGGCGCGTTGTGTGGGGGTTATTTGCCTCGGTTGAGCTCCAACCGGGGCTAAAGGCCCTCGACGAGCAGGGCGCGTGCGGGCGCGTCGTGGGGGGAGGGGGGTTTTTTGGCCCGGTTTGTGGCTCCAACCGGGTCAAATGAGCCCCACCTAGATGAAAAGTTATTTCTCTATTTCTATATTGCTGTTTAATTAATAATTTCAATTTCATTAAGAAAAACTAACCAAATATATGGAAAATGAAAATTAATAGAGTTCTTTTTTTCTTCAAATCCAATTTTTTTCTTTTTTTTATAAACACTACATGCCAACGTTCTCCACTCCTCATGCCACTCACTTTTTGGTGTGGTGTGCTCACTTATTTTTCCCTCACATGCATAAGAGGTGTTCGCTGAAATGTCCGAGTGCATAATGCCATCTGTGCTCGCAGAAAACAAACATGTAATATTGCTAGACTATTGTGTAATAATGTATCAAACCTGCATGGTTCATGTATTTGGATTAGTCCACCTCTGTTTTCCACATGTCGGACATGTGAACTGGAGGATTTGTAGATATATAGAACAAAACAAACGGTGTCGCCATTATACAGCCCGACCGTGGCTCATTTGTGCATATATGCATATGGAAAGCACGGTCGGACGTACGATGGCGAATCCGGATGATTTGTAGTCGGTCGATGAACTGAATGATGTATCAAACCTTTTCTCAAACCTTGACTGGGGGATGTAGAACAAAACAATCGGTATCGCCAGCATACAACCCCACCGTGGCTCCTGGAGTGCATATATGCATACCAAATGCACGGTAGGACGTATGCTGGTGAATCCGAATGATTTGTATTCAGTGGATGAACTAAATGATGTATAAAGGGCCTCCGAGAGGTGGGCTATAAATAGGGTCCTCTGGCTCACGAAGTGTTGTGCTAGGGTTTCGATCCAACGGTTAAGAAGCGCTCGAAACAAACACCCCTGATCCAATGGCTAACAAGCGCTTGAAAGAAACACACCTCTGATCCAACGACTCACAAGCGCTTGAAAGAAGCACACGATCCGTGTGATTCTTTGTGATTGGTCCCAACAAAACTGTAACCCTTTAGCCCCGGTTGGTAAAACAGGTCGGGACTAAAGGGGTCTGTTTCTTCTCACTATATATATGTATACATGCATTGCCACCATTGGCATAAACACATATAAACTCCCCACTCTCCCATGTCTTCTACCGTACTCACTCTAACCTTCCTGCAGGCGGAGGCACTTTCCGCCTCGAACTACCCCTGCCCGCCCGGCTACAGCGTCGTCCCCGCCGGGTGGATGCTGAGCGTCGGAGGAGTGCCGGTCCCTCCTGTTCCTCAAGGTGTGGCGCGTCGGACGGCCATCACGAACCACTACTACCACGAGCTCATGCCGGAGCAGCGGAGGAATCCCAGTTGGAATCCCGACTACCGCCCTACTTGGGACGCCTTCTTCATTAATCGGCGTGAGAGTGCGCTTGCCAGGTACGAGGAGAACGGCCCACCTCCTTCGAACTTCAACGAGGCCGGTCGTCAGCTGTGGTGGGGCGGCGGACGGACTCTTCGGAGCGTCATGAACTACATCAGAGCTGGGGATAACCCCCGCCTGCGCTACCCTCACGCCCAGTCCTGGGGTCGTGATCCTCCGAGGGAGTCCAGAGCACCGTCCGACGATAGTGACGACGACGGCGGCGACTACGACGACTACGAGTCGGAGTACTATAGGCCTAGGCAGGAGAATGACTAGCAGATCAGATCCACTCTTGCCATTATGTACTGCCTTGTTTATCTAGATCTCTATGCTCTCCGTTTAGGTTTAGATCCACTCTTCCCATTATGTACTGCCTTGTTTTATCTATCCAAATGTACTGGCCTCCTCCCTAATTAATGTTAGCTCTTGTGAGTCGTTGGATAAGGAGTGTGCTTCTTTCTAGCGTATGAATCCCACCAATCAGGAAGAATCACATGGAATACAAATTCTTTTATTAAAAACAGAAAACAGACGCGCTAGCACGCCGCAGTTCGCCGGAATACAAATTCTTTTATTAAAAACAGAAAACAGACGAACACTACTCGTCGTCGTCGTCGTCGGGGAACTCGTCAGTGACCTCCTCCTGGTCGTCGTCGTCGGAGGGGCATGATGTTATGTCCGAGATAGGCCCCCACCTCGGATCAGTGGAGGCCAGCATGGTCGGCCCGGCGGAGCTCTTCCAGCGCCTTCGTCCTCGCTTCCCGAGCGGCATCTAACGCGAGGTGGCGTTCGAGGCGACGCTCCGCCCGCGCAGCCGCGCGGGTCTGCCAGAGCTCCTCGTCGGCGCTCTCCTCCCCCGGATTGTTCCGGTAATACTCGCGGACGACGCGGTCGTCCCTGGCGTCGACTAGGCCCTGAAACGCGCGGTGGCGGAGGTGGCGGTGGTCGGCGGCAGTGACGATCTGCGGCTTCGGCGCCCTGGCCTCCGCTTCCCAGAGGGTGTGGTAGTCGTTGAAGTTCATTAGTGACCGCGGGCGTTTGTGGCGCCAGGCCGCCGTCGTAAAGGAGCCGAGGGGGATGCGGTCGTCCCCGTAGCGGATATGCGCGGTGAACATTCCGTTATGGCGTGCTCGGACACCATGGAAGCCGGTGGTGTTGTTCCTCCTCGGAGGAATGGTGGCGGCGCGACGATGCGTGGAGAGGAGTGCGCGCGTGGAGTGTAGAAGACGCTCGAGGCGCGGCGGTTTATACCGCGCGCTCGTGGCCACGCGGCACAACTCCCGCGCCACACGTCACAACTCCCGCGCCACTCGTCCACGCGGCAGGACTTTCATATTGAAAATGTATTTGAAATGTTTACGCAATTTTAAACACTTTTTGTATTGAAAGTTTCTTCAAATTCAAAACCATTCGTAAACTAGGTTTTTAAAAATGTTTGAAATTTCAAAAATTGTTACTAGTTCAAATAGTTGGAATAATTAATTTTTTAAACAGAAAATGTGTTTGAAATCTTTGTCCAATTTTAAACACATTTCATATTGAAACTTTCTCCTAATTCGAAATCATTTGAAATGTAATTGAAAAAACATTTTGAAAATATATTTAAACGGAGCAGGGGAAAAAATGGCGGCAGGAAGCCAAAAAACTAAATTTTGGGGCTTCTGCCCCGGTTCATGTTACCAACCCGGGCAAAAGGGGGGAGGTGAGCGGCAGACGAGGGCCCCATCTCCCACTCTTTTGCCCCGGTTGGTAACACGAACCGGGGCAAAAGACACCCTTTTGCCCGGTTGGTGTTACCAACCGGGGCAAAAGGCCTCCAAGTGTAGAACCCCGGGCAGAGCAACAGCCCGGGGCAAACCTTCAGAAACTGCTAAGTCACCGGCGCCGAAATCCTCTCCGACGCCGTCAGGCTGCCCAAATTCACCGCCGCCGGAGAGAGCTCCACCTCGCCACGCCGTTCGAAGCTCTCCGCCTACCTCGCCACCGCGCCCTCGAGCCCGCGCCCGCGCCCCCGAGCCCGCTCCCGTGCCTAACTCGCCGCCGAGATCCTCGTCGCCGTCTTGCTCGCCGTTCGCCCTGTTCTGCCCTTGAGGTACTGCTCGCCGTAGTGCTCGCCGGAGAGAGCTCCACCGCCGTAGTTCTCACCGCCGTGGTGCTGACCTCGCCGGAATTTTTAGTAATTAGGAATATTACTTAGTATAATTAGTGATTTTGTACTTAGGAATATTAGTATTTAGTATAATTAGTACTTAATAATTTTTCTTTAGAAATAGAAACTGAGTGAATATTTAGTATTGAATTTTTTTAGGATTAGATATATAAATTTAGAAATAGATATAGGGATTATATAATTTTAGTTTAGAAATTTAGAATTATAGATATTATAACTTGTTTTAGAAATTTATTATAGATATAGAATTTTTATTAATTATAGATATGACTTGTTCAAATAAACATATGATATAGAATTTTTATTATAGATATGACCTCTTGAAATAGTTAGGACATGTTAGTACCATTTTAGTACATTAGCATTTTAGTACCATTAGCTATTTTAGATAGTACTCCCTCTGTATCAAAATATAAGATGTTTTAGCATTTTATGGATATAATGTATCTAGACATGTTTTAGTGTGTAGATTCATATGCATCTTACACTAAAACATCTCTAGGTACATATTGTCTAGAAAATGCTATCTAAAACATCTTATATTTCGATACGGAGGGAGTATTTTTTTTAGAGAAATTAGCTATATATCTAGAGGGAACCGAGGGGAACCAAGACGAACACTACTCGTTAGAGTACTACAGGCGTAGGCAGGAGTATAACTAGCAGATCAGATCCACTCTTTCCTAGTAAACTTGTGACTCAAACGGTGCATAACAGCGTTCCAGATTATCCAATCATGTGTGAAAATATTGCAGATCACTTCCTCTTATTCTTCAAGAAGAAGAGAAAGTAACCTGCAATGTTTTTACACATGATATGGATAATCTGGGATGCTACATATGTTATGCCCCGTTCGAGTCACAACTTTACTCGCAAAGACTCGATCTGATCTGCTAGTAATACTCCTTACTAAAGTGTACTGTTGTCATGATTGTTTAGTGCAATATTTTTTTTTTCAAGAGAATTTATAACCTACTAAAGTATTTTATCTTCCATTTGTATTAGTTGAGCTATGAACGGCAGAGAGGGTGAAGAACAGGTGTTTGCGATAATAGAAGAAGGTACACTCCCCGGTGGACCCAATGACGGTGGAGGTGATCAAGACGACGGCTCACAGTACCTGAATGAATCAGGTCAGGGAATGGAGGAAGAGGAGCAATTGCAAGGAACAAATGCGGAACCGGAGAAAACAAGTGATGAACAAGCCTTAGTGAAGGTTGCATCGACATCGTCTAGCAAAGGGTCGAAACGAGGCCCGGCCCAAGAAATGAGCTCGAAAGTGAAACTGTTAATCGAGCAAGTCTATCGAACCGGCGAACCTGCTTGGCCCATCAAGACAGCAACAAAGTTTACAAGCCAATGTGGAGTTATTGTTAGGGACATGATCCCTATAAGTATTGAAGAATGGAATGAGCCAGCAAAGGACGAAGACGATCCTGGACGAATGTCAGTTTCTTTTGTCACAGACCGGTCCAAACAACTCTTGTTCGAGAAGCTGATGAGCCATTTCAGGCTTCCAGAATGTGATGATGAAGAGGATGACGAGACGGCACAGCAGGAACTGCGCGACGCAGTGAAGCACTGGGCTCTAAATAAGATGGCCGAGGCTTTCAATGCTTACAAGAAAAGATTATGGAAGGAATATCAGAAGAAAAAAGAAGTCCCAAAATTCGAGGGGCCGCTTGAGAAGCAGAAGGTACACTGGCCAGCATTTCTGGCTTACAAGGAATAAGAAAAGGGGAAGCTGAGGTCAGCCAAGAATGCGGCAAATGCCAAGAGGAAGGTATATCACCATAAGATGTGTTCAGGTGGCTACAGAGTTGCAGTGCCTAAGTTTGACGCACTCGAGGCAGAGCTGCGAGAGAAGGGGATCATTCCAGGTACTCAGGATTTTCCGTGGAGGTCAAGGAATTGGTTGCTTGGGCATGGGGCGACGTTTGACGAACAAGGGTGTCGTGGGATTATCACGGCAGACGTTACCGGGGGTAACTGATCTTGGGGCAAGACGACACAGGCGTTTGGGAGAGGGTTTAGCTCAGAGGAAAACATGATGGAACTCGATTTGGAAGCCGGCAATCAAGTCGCCGAGTCTCCGATCTCAATATATTAACTCGATCTCTCGTATACACTGGATGCTCGATATCAAACGGTACTACTAGGGTTCTTAGATTTCCCTCAACTAGACCTGGGGGTTGGTTTATAAAGCACCCGTACCCCCTGGCTTACTCTCCAAGGCGCACCCTAAATCCTACCCGGACACCGCATACAAACACTAGTTTTCCTTTACCGTAACCCACAATCCGGGTTACGAGGCCTACAAACTTGGGCCTTCCAGAAGTTTCTTTACCCTTAGCCGGATCTTTGCGCAGCGTCCTTTGGGCCGGGTTATACCTTCGAGTTGGCCTACCGGGTTAGCATCCCTCCATCAGTAGTCCCCAGAATAGCTTGGGCTTCACGGATCCTTCCTTGAAGCGCTTGCTATTCCCTGAAAAAACATCAAACGCCCAAATGCATGAAGGCTGGGTTAAAACGCTTCGATAAACAGCCAGGCCCAGCTCCACGGTGGCCATATGGTAACCCGGCTCGTCTCCAAATACCCGGCTTAGCTTTCCGGGTCTAAGCCCTGATAAAAGTGTCAAGATCCTGCACTTTACTCGATAATTAATCTTGATATTATGAAGAATATCTCCTTCTTATTTCTGCCCAGATATCACGTTCAACACTTAAAGCGTATTTCGCAAAACTCAAACAGATAGCCGTTACTCCGCAATCCCCGGCTCCCACTCGTGGAACCAAACTTATCCACACGAACCATTATAAATATGCTCGTAGGGGTAACCCTAACCCCAACGGCTCACTTTCCCCCATTCCTCTTCCTTTCTTCCTCCGTGCTCAAGCTCACAGAGCGCCACCACGGAAACCCCGCGCGCATCACCGGAGCCTATCGGCCGCCGGCTACGCTCCGCCACAGCGCACTCTGCAACGCCGCCAAAATCCGCCGCCAAACCCCCAACCGGCCCGTCCGGAATCGCAAAGGGGCACCAATCTTGCGCTATTTGCCTCCGTCGAGCTTCGCTTCGATCTCCTCCAGTAAGCCTCCCATACCCGTTAACTGTCCTCCGCAATTTCTTGATTTTCTTCAGATTAGATCTAGGTCAACCCGCCGGCCATTTTCCCGGTCACGCCGAATTAAGTTACTTGTACTCACTCTAGTCCATCCAATGGATTGGATACTAACTTCACTTTACTCCCCTACTGCCCATAGCTGCTAATTTTGCCACAAATCCAGAAATGGAATCTCTAGCCTGGGCTCGGGCCGCCCAATTTTCCGCCCTCACCTCGATCATCCAGAAAATCTTCCCTTTTCCGACTCCCTTTATTCGTAATAGATAGCTGTCGCACCCTGACTTCTAAGGGATACTCACCGCACGAACTGGATAGCAGATGCTTGGATTATGGGGCATAACTGCTCCCACGTCCCAGCTTCCTGGTAGGCCTGCGCTTATGCGCGACAACACAAGCTCTGCTATTCCACCGTCGATGTAAACTATCCATTAGAAATCACAGGCACTACCATTGACGTACTTCATAACAAACACGCACTGTACGTCAACAGTTTTGAACGAATGATGATCACAACATATCTCTACGACACAAAAGATTGAAATAAAGTTGCAACTGGCCTTCACTAAGGCAGAGATAGCAGATACAATCATCCAGAGGACACATGTCCCAACATAGCATTCATTACATCAGCGGAAGCATTCAAAGGTGTCTGAGTACAGACAAAACCAAAGGCTTAAGAAGCCGGAGGAAAATAAAGCAAACGAAGCCCATCCACGAAGGTTCTGGATCCTGCCCTGGTCCAGCTATCTACTCGTCTGCAGCGTCGTCAAACTCCACGAAGTAGCCGTCCTGGGAAGCATCGTAGCCGTAGTCGTACTCTGCGTAAACCACAGCCCCAACGGGGTCAGTACATCCAAGTACTGGCAAGCAAGACTCACAGTTCATCAAAGAGTTACCCGTCAACACAAGCATTGATGCTTGGGATCAACGGAAGAGAGGGATGTTATGAAAGTGCTGCTGGCTGCTCTAACAACTACAGAATATAACTACAAGTTTCGGCTAACAGAATAAGATAAGATCGAGGATTGTAACCAACTGAAAGGTAACTTCAACCAAACCCATCCTGGATCTCGCCCCTTATCCAAAGAAGCAACCCGAGGATAACGCACACAGTTGTGATAAGGTGAATCAAGTCATTGTTTGAATAACCTATTACTAGTCAAGTTATTAATCATTGGGTGAAACATGATTGATCATTATGTTGAAGTTGTCCTGAGTACTTGTTAGCCAGTACTTTCACCAAGTAATCCATAACCGCGGAAAACACGGCTTCTCGAGAAGATTATCCCTGCAGGGTTGCACCAATTTGGCCGTACACTCATGAATATCCCGCCAGATGGGATGCCTCCCACCAAGCGGGGCACTCAACACAACCAACCATTCTCCGCATCAAGCCCAAAGCACCTTGGGCGCACGGCTAATCGAGCCCAGAAGAAAATGGACCCTCATAGCACTCTAAGAACGTGTCCCCCTATATGCCGACTACAAAAGTTCCACCCTGCGCTGGGCTCGCAAAAACATGCATGCGGCAAATAGAAAGCACGAACTAAATGAGATGATTTGGACGAGATGCGAATCAGGTAAAGTTGAGGGGGGCGCCCATACTCGCTTCCCAAATGCGGGTAGTGCGCTCATCATGGATCAGTAGACAAGACCCTTTTCCTATTAGGGTCGACACTAGCAGGCTTCAAAACCTCTCATGGGCCTCCTGCCGGTGCCTTATCATCAAATTATTATTACCATTAGCAATTAACAGGATTGATTGATTAACATCGAGCCCCGGTACAAATAATAAGATAGTAACAGCAGTAACCGACAACAGACTCGAGTAAAAGCAACCCTAAGCATGCTAGGTAAGAACAGGCACAAGCAAAGGCTGTAGGTATGGAGGTGAGGCAATATCATTGGTTCAGGATATCATGTGATAGGTTCGGAGAACAAGCAACGGTACATAGGGCTAGCAATAATAGACAAAAGGATAGTATCGACAACAAGTGTGGAAAGGAACTCGATGATTCATGTGAGTGATAACTTGCCTGGCAGCTCAGTATCGTACTGGGCTAGGTCCTGGGGAGTGGTGTCGTAAGGATCGTCGGTCTCAACGTAGTCGTCGTCTAACCGAGAAGAAGCAACAAACAAAACAGGTATGTAAACAAACATTGCCATGGCATTATGCACAATCAAATATGATGCATGGCAATTTAATAGTTGCAATAAAATAAACTATTTGATATGATAACACAATTTAAATGGACTGATATGCAACTGTGAGTTGCATATGAAAAGCCCATGGAATTTGGTTACATTATTTGTTTTCCAACTAATCAACAGGTGCTAGTGGATTAGTATGATGCATGCAACAGGATAACAGCAAAATAACAACATTAGAATCAAATTAGAATAGGGTGTAGCAATTTAGAAGTTTGTTATTAATTTAGGAAAATTTTGGGTATATTAAAGGTAGCACACAAGTAATTGTTGTTTTCAACCATTTAAGATGTTCAAAACAAATAACAAAGTTGATATTTGAAAAGAACATCAAATTCTGGTTGGATTACATGTTTCACAATTTGAAATTGGAATTAGGATTATTTAGTTATGAATTAAGCAATATTAAACAATTTTTAATTGAATTAAACAAGATTTAAATTGTTTAGGCAATTTAAATTGTTCAAACCAGAAAACAAAATTTATATTTGAATAGAGCATTCAAAAAGGTGTGAAAAACATATTTTAGTTGAATTATTTGATAACAGTATGAATTAGTTATGAATTATTACAAATTGCATTTGAATTATTTGGATTTGAATTTAAATTGCATTTTGAAAATTCAAAACAGAACACAAATAAGTTATTTGAAAAGAGTATGAAATTTGGATAGGAATAGATATAAAGTTTGTGTTTGTTGGATTTATAAAATAAAAGTTATTGAATTTCAAAGTTTCTATTCAAATCTGTTTATTAAAAAAGAATTTGTAATTTTAGAATTGCGCAGAAATCTTTTGTTACTCAGGTGGCAGCTAGCCACTGCCTCTGCCCGTGGGCCTAGCCAACGTGGCGCTGCGGAAGAAAAAGATCAAAAAAAGGTGGCGCGTTGCGGGGCTCGAACCCGCAACCTGCGCAAGGTTCAGAGATAGCGCTACCAGTTGCGCTGCGCTGCGGTGTTGACAGTAGTAGCGCTGCAGGAAAGTTAAGGTTCAGATCCGCGCCTAAGCCTGACGAAACTGACGAACAACATGGTGCTCGCTTGACAGGGATGATCGCCGGCGTGGGACTACACGGTGGCGTGATCGCTGCGGGAGGTGTGGTGCGCAAGCAGAGGAAGGGTGCGGGCACGGTTGCAACGCCACAGAGAGAGGGAAAGAAGACGGTGGAGCTCACCGTGGAGGTTGCCGGGGTCGACCTGCTGACGACGGTGTCGTTCACGGCGGAGTCGAGGACGGCGTCGAGGCGGTAGCGGCTCCCCGTGCGAGTTCCAGTGTCCAAAACGTAGAGGGGGTGGTGGCGGTATGGTTCCAGTAGGTTAGAGGCTAGGATTGAGTCGAGGGTGGCGGCGCCATCGCCGGATTCAGGAAACGACGGAGGGAAGGTTCAGAGCAGAGAGGGATACGGCGACGGAGAGGGATTTTGGCGGCGCTGAGGAACCCTAGGGCGATAGGGTGGTACGGGGGTGCCCTAGGCATGATTATATAGGGTGGAGGCGCAGTGGTGGCCGCCGTGGTCGCGTCGGGGTCGCCGTGGAGGCCTCCGATGGCCGCCGTACTGCGCAACGAAGGAGAAAATAGATGGGGGCACGAATCTTGGCGCGCGGCGAAGCGGTACGCGGTTAAGTGCTGGGCTGGGCTGCGCGCGCGGGGGGGGGGGGGGGGGGGAAACGGGCTGGGCTAGGTTAGTTGTCGCCCGCGCGCGTTTTCTCCTCAAAATCTTTTTCTGTTTTATTTTTTGTACTGTTTTTTTTTTGTAGCATTGCTTTTGGTACAAAAACATAGGTTTTAGTTTAGGGAAAAATCTGAAAAAATTCAGATAGACCCTTTAGGCCAAATGCAAACATTTGGCCACTTCCATTTTCAAAAATTTAAACATTTGATTGCTTTTTGAAATTTGAACCAAATTGGGTGAAATGGTTAATATTAATAGCATTAATAAAATCAACCATTTAAATAGGGTAACCCCTATGGTAAAAAGCAAATTGAGTTAATTTGATTTGGTTATCAACATGATTTCAAAATGGTTCTGTTTGTGTGTTTGAATTTGAATTTTAAATTGTGTTTGAAAAATAAATAATTGATTTAAAACATCATTTTCCCAAGTGATTATTATGGAAAACATGGAACCAAAATGATTGTTATTATTTGTGATTTTTATTCAAAAGGTTGTAACAGAGCAAGTATGAAACCCAGGTTTGAAAAAGGTTTGAATTTTGAATTGTGAAAACAGGATAACACAGATAGAAAACAAATGCAAACAATAAGTAAACATGATGACATGATGCATTGCTTGAAATAAAACAAAGAACAAAGCATTCTAAGGGTTGTTTTCATACTTGGATGTTACAAAACGCCCCCCTTGAAGGAATCGCGCCCCGAGATTCCCTACTGAGAAATGAAAAGGTCCGGATACTTCTTGCGAAGATCCTCTTCGGTCTCCCACGTTGCCTCTTTATCGGAATGATGCGACCATTGGACTTTCAAGAACTTGGTGCTCTTGTTGCGAGTCTTACGCTCGGTCTCATCGAGAATACGAATAGGGTGCTCCTCATAAGATAGATCATCTTGCAGCTCAATGGAATCATGATCAACTGCACGATCTGGATCTTTGAAACACTTCTTGAGTTGTGACACGTGAAACACATCGTGCACCTTGGATAGTTTTTCTGGAAGTTCAAGACGATAAGCATTCTCTGCACGTCTTGAGAGGATGTTGAAAGGGCCAATGTATCTTGGTGCAAGCTTTCCTTTCACACCAAAACGATGAGTGCCTCTGAGGGGAGTTACACGGAGATATGCCTTATCACCAGGTGCATAGACCATATCCCTGTGCTTGCTATCATAATAGCTCGTCTGACGAGACTGAGCAATCCTGAGATTGTCACGAATGATACGAACTTTCTCCTCGGCTTCCTTAACAATGTCAGGGCCTAAGAGTGAACGTTCACCAGCTCCAGACCAATTGATTGGACTCCTGCATCTGCGACCATACAGTGCCTCAAAAGGTGCCATGCCTAAGCTTGCCTGGTAGCTGTTGTTGTAGGAGAATTCAGCATATGGAAGGCAATCCTCCCATTTCATGCCAAAGGAGATACCACATGCTCTGAGCATATCCTCAAGAATCTGATTGACTCTTTCGACTTGCCCCTGAGACTGAGGGTGATAAGCTGTGCTGAACAGAAGTTTAGTGCCCAATGCTTCTTGAAAGCTTTTCCAGAAATGAGAAGTGAAGATGCTTCCACGGTCTGAGCTTATTTCCAATGGAACACCGTGAAGAGGAACAATCTTTGTTGTGTAGAGCTCTGCTAACTGGCTAGCTGAGATAGTTTCCTTTACAGCGAAGAAGTGAGCAACCTTAGTGAGACGATCAATAACAACGAAGATTGCATCGTTGCCCTTTTTGGACTTTGGAAACCCAGTAACGAAGTCCATTTCAATCATGTCCCACTTCCACTCAGGAATTTTCAGAGGTTGGAGTAGACCTGCTGTCTTCTGATGGACTGCCTTAACACGTTGACAAACGTCGCATTCAGAAACGTATTGAGCAATTTCACGTTTCATGCCAGACCACCAATACAGAGTCTTAAGATCCTGGTACATCTTTGGACTTCCAGGGTGAATGGAGAGAGGAGTTTCATGAGCCTCCTTGAGAATGATATCCTTGAGACTTTGAATCTGAGGAACTGCAATGCGTCCTTCGAAGAACACAGTTCCCTTTTCATCAATTGAGAAGGACTTGAATTTATCACTGCCCTCTTTGATTTGCTCTACCATCTTCTTGATTTCATTATCACGAATTTGTTCAGAACGAATCTTGTCCTCGAGAGTTGGGCTGGCTGTCAAGCTAGCAAGGTATCCTTCAGGAACAAGACCAAGGTTTAGCTTCTGGAATTCTTCATGAAGTGGAGGTTGGCTTTCCATGATCATGAGATTATTGCAACAAGATTTGCGACTGAGAGCATCAGCCATAACATTAGCCTTGCCTGGAGTGTAAGAAATGGTGAGATCAAAGTCTTTAATCTTCTCAATCCATCTCCTTTGCCTGAGGTTCAGGTCTGGCTGAGTGAAGATGTATTTCAGACTCTTATGATCGGAAAAGATTTCAGTTTTGTTACCCAACAAGTATTGTCTCCATTTCTTGAGGGCAAACACAACTGCTGCAAGTTCAAGATCATGAGTGGGATAGTTTTGCTCATGTGGGTTCAACTGACGTGAAGCATAAGCCACAACTTGACGTTCTTGCATAAGAACTGCTCCTAGGCCTTGGAGAGATGCATCACAGAATATCTGGAAAGGTTTGGTAGTATCTGGACCAACCAGAACAGGTGTGGAAGTGAGTTTAGTCTTCAGGAGGTTGAAACTCTCATCACATTGTGGAGTCCAAACGAACTTTTTGTCCTTCTTTGTGAGATCAGTGAGAGGTTTGGCAATCTTGGAAAAGTTTTGGACGAAACGACGGCAATAGCTAGCCAAGCCAAGAAAGCTTCTAACTTGTTTCACCGTCTTAGGGGGTTTCCAATCAACAATTGCCTTAACCTTTTCAGGATCAATGGCAATGCCTTTGGCAGAAATTATATGACCAAGATATGCAACTTCTGGAATCCAGAATTCACATTTGGAATACTTGGCATATAGACGATGCTCGCGAAGTTTCATGAGAGTGAGACGAAGGTGTTCTCCATGCTCTTCCTCGGATTTTGAGTAGACTAGAATATCATCAAGATATACCACAACGAACTTGTCGAGGTATTCATGGAAGACAGAATTCATGAGTCTTGAGAACGTTGCCGGTGCATTGGTGAGACCAAAGGACATGACGGTGAATTCATATAGACCATAACGAGTGGTGAAAGCTGTCTTAGGAATATCTTCCTTTCTGATCTTTATCTGATGGTACCCCATCCTCAAGTCCAACTTTGAGAATATTGAGGCTCCAGCAAGTTGATCAAAAAGATCATCGATACGAGGAAGTGGATACTTGTTCTTGATGGTTTTCTCGTTGAGAGGACGATAGTCAACCACGAGTCTTTTTGTTTGATCCTTCTTGGCAACGAACAGAGTTGGGCAACCCCAAGCGGAGGAACTAGGCTGAATGTAACATTTTTCCATGTACATATCGATTTGCTCCTTCAACAATTTCAGTTCAGGAGGAGCTATCTTGTATGGATGCTTAGAGATTGGAGCAGTACCTGGTTCAAGCTCGATCACGAACTCAACTGCTCTGTCCGGAGGCATCCCTGGCAACTCTTCTGGAAAGACGTCAGGGAATTCACAAACCACCGGAACATTTTCAATTTCAGGAAGGGGCTTGGCATCGAGGTTGAACAGCTGAACAGAACTTGATCCATATGGAGAATAGACTATCTGGCCTGAAGTGTGAGAGAGAGTTATTGACTTTTGAGCACAGTCAATTTTAGCTTTGTGGGTCTTCAACCAATCCATACCCAGAATGACATCAATGTCAGAATTTCCCAGCAACATGAGTGAAGCGAGGAATATGCGTCCTCCAATTAGGATTTCATTGTCCATGCTTATCTTGGAAGTCAACATTTGCGGTCCCGGAGAGTGGACAGTCATTTGATTGCTTAGCGGAACCAGAACTAGGTTGTATGCTTTTGCAAAAATCTTTGACACGAATGAATGCGATGCTCCAGTATCAAACAACACTTTAGCTGGAATAGAGTTTACGGGTAATATACCGAGAACGACGTCAGCGGCTTCCTCAGCTTTGTCGGCCTTGATATGGTTCACCCTCGCGTTCCTCCCGACAGGCCTGTTGTTGGAGTTGAAGGCTTTAGCCGGGGGAGCACGAACCATAGCCTGGTTGGTGTTGGGGCGAGTAGGTGGAGGTAGCTGCCTCTGAGTGCACTTATCAGCGTAGTGCCCAGTCTCCTTGCACTTGTAGCAAGTGACGACACGAGGAGGACCTGGCCTTGGCCGCCCCATTGGAATCCTCTGACCCTGCATCTGAGGTGGGTTGGGCGGGCGGGGACCAAAGCCTGGAGCAGCTTGGGCATTTGGGGCCCGAGTGACAGCACCATTTGGCACCCAGATGCGGCGCTTCTGCGGAGGGGTGGTCATGTTGGAGGAGGAACCACCCTCACGCGAGTGCTTGCGGGACTCTTCGAACGCCTTGCGCCCATTCTCCTCATTGAGCGCGGTGTTCACGAGCTCAACGAAGTCCTTGCACTTGATGTTGGTGAGAGCGTACTTCAGTTCCGGGTTAAAGCCTCGGCGGAACCTTGCCATCTTCTTGGCTTCGGTAGACACTTCGTCACCAGCGTACCGAGCGAGGCGATTGAACTCGTTCTGGTAGCCGAGGACGTCCAGCTTGCCCTGTCTGAGAGAGCAGAATTCCTCACGCATCCTTTCCATGAGGCCATCCGGGATGTGGTGCTTCAGGAAGGCATCCTTGAAACATCCCCAGGTGATAGGATAGCCAGCTCTCATGGTCTGGTAGTTCTCCCACCAAGTAGCTGCCTGACCCTTCAGTAGGTAGGTGGCATACTTGACCTTATCTTCCTCAGCAACATGAGCAATCTCCAGAGCCCTGTTGATCTCCCTGATCCAGTCATCAGCATCCAGAGGCTCACGTGTTGCCACGAAAGCCCTCGGACCCACGCTCAGAAACTCCTTGATGCTGACTCGCGGAGCATTCTGGTTGTTGTGCTGGTTAGCCTGGATCTGGGCCATCTGAGTCACCACTTGGGTCATCTGAGCCAACAGTTCCCCCATTGGTGGTGGCGGAGGCGGGGTGTTCCTGGTTGGAGGCATCCTGAACAGAAATGCATTTTAGCACAACAATACAACATGATAGACTTGGTAACCGAAAGATAGATTATTCTGACGCATGAATAGATAACCAACAGGTACATCATCACATGTTCAAATACATCAGAATATCCAACAGACCAACACATGGTTCGAAAGACAAGGATAACTAAACATAGCTAGGAGCGGATACATCGGTACTCCCATGCTCATCACGCAGGACGGCGGTGAGTAGTACGACGAGAGATACGGTGAGGAGGAACCCCACGGAAGTAGGTATCACGACGATCCCTGTAGATAGGAAAAGCTCTGAGAGCAACTCTCGGAGTGGTGAAGTAGAAGGCATCCTCTCCCTGTGCTCCATAGCGAGGAATCCCCATGTAACCTGCACCGAGGTGGAGAAGTGGACCTCTGATCGGCTCGTAACCTCCAGCATCTGGCAACGGAAGACCAGCTGGCTGAACGACACTTGCAAAGCGCTCATCTCCAACAAAATCTGTGGTGTACGTCGCCAGACGGGTGAGAGCAAGGTGGAGCTGCTGTAACATCCCAAGTATGAAAACTACCCTATAGAATGTTTGATTTCCTGTTTAATTAATGTATTGCATCATGTCATCATATTGTTGCATTTGTTTCTGTTGTGTTGCATCTGTTATTCTTTGTTTTCACCATGAAAGTCAAACAATTTCAAATGCTTGTTTTCATACTTGTTCTGTTACAACTTTTGGAACCAAAATAACAAATAAAAACACCCCTTTTATTCTTTGTTTTTCACTTTTCAATTTGTTGCTTTAATCAAACCAATTTTCCAATCAATTAATTCAAGCAATTACTCTAAATCATCTCAAATTCAAACCAATCCTCAAAATCTTTAATCTTTTGAATCAATGAAATTCACCACTAATTTGAATTCATTAAATCACTTTTAAACCCTAAAGAAAACCCTATTGAAAATACCTTGTTTTTCTAATATTAACTAATATTGGAAATTTCAATTAAAATTGGTTTAATTTCAAAACAGCAACAAACAATTAAGTTTTTGAAAACAAAAACTAGCAATTGTTTGCTATTAACCTAATAAGCCTAAACTAAATTTTCTAATATTTTTACTAACCTAAACCTCATGTTTTCTTCCAAAACCATTTGCTACAAAAAAAAATAAAAAATAAAGAAAACAAAAATAGAAAAGAGAAGAGGCAGCAGCAGCCCAGCCCGTTACCACCTTGGCCCATACCCCCCTCCAGCGCCTGTCGCTGTCTTCCTCCTCGGTGAGGTCACGTTCTGTACGAACAGGTTCATCACCGCTCGATCACCTCCATGCCTCCTGGGATTGCTGCCGTACAGGTCCCCTTCCCCCTATATCTCTCCCTCCTGCTTGCCCCAGCAAACCCTAGTCCCTAACTAACCTCCCATCGCCGCCACCTTCCCCCCTCTCTGCTGGTCCATTGTTCTCTGAACCTGAACCATCGAATCATCACCACCGAGACCACTTTCATCCAATCGCCGCCGGTAGCCTGGGCACCTCGAGGAGGATCCGATCCCGGGAATGGAACCGGCGTTCTTCCCTCTCCAAGATCACCAAAGGCAACCATGTCAGGTAAGCCCTCTAGCTCGTCGATCCCCCCCTGGTCGCCGTCCGTTTATGCCCTGCTCCTTTGTTCTGTTCGTCAGTACCTGATTGCGCTGGAACAGAAACTTGTTGGTCCTCCCGTTGTGCCTCACCGAGCGGGTGCTAACCTGGTGGTCTTGCCTAGACGTGGTCAGGCTGGGGAGCCTGGGATCCATCACTCCATCGCCACGATCCGTCCTTCCATCCTCTGTTCATGGTTGCAACCTGATGCAGAAAGGTTGCATCGTTCAGATTCAGAACCACACCACGCGCCCACACCTTAAGCCCCCCCAGTCTGCCTTCCTATCACAACAGGCGCACTAGCCCACTGGTTCCACACCCTTGGCGCAGCAAGAGGTGGGGGGATCGAATCCCCCCTCCCACAATTAAAAACCAACATTTTATTTTCATTTCTTTTGGTACTGTACTTCCTAGGAATCACCAATAAGTCCCTGCACATTATTTCTAGATCCCTGTTTAATTTTTCTAAGTCCCTAGATGTGATAAAAAATGGCAGATTGCACCCTAAAATTGGAAATTGCATAAATAATTCATTTTAGCTCCAAATCCAACATTTTTGATATGTTTTCAATACCAAATTAAGTGTTCTATCCAAATATAAAATTTGTTCACTGTTTTGAATAATTTAAATTGCTGAAAACAACTGTTTCTTGTTTATTGCATTTAAAATTGCCAAAATCATAACTTGCTCATTTTAAATCCAATTTCCACAAATGAAATATGTTTTCCATGCAAAATTAAACCCTCTTTCCAAATATAAAATTTGTTTCATGATTTGAATAATTAAACTTGGTTAAGTAATTTAAATCTTATTTAATTCATTTAATTCTTGCTTACACTTGTTTAATTCATCAATAAATCATTTGAAATCCTTTTTCAACAAGTGAAACATGTATTCCAACTAAAATCTTGTTTTCTTTTCAATTATAAACTTTGTTATCTATTTTGAACATTTAAAATTGGTGAAAACAACAAATGCTTGTGTGGCACCTTTAAGTAACCAGAATTTCCTAAATTAATAAATGAATTTCCAAACTTGTTAAGCCTTATTTCCATTTGGTTCTATTGTTGTTATTTTGCTGTTTTCCTCATCCATGCATCATGCTAATCCACTTTCATATGATGATTAGTTGTAAAACAATTAATTCAACCATAATTCATGGGCTTTCCATATGCAATCCAATTGCATATGGGTCCATTTAATCCTGTTTCTATCTTGTCAACTAGTTTACTATTGATGCATCAATTAACCTATCATGCATCATTCCTTTGATTGTGCATTATGCCATGATAATGATTGTTTATCTTTCTGTCTTGTTTGTTTGCTTCTTCTCGGATAAACGACGACGTTGAGACCGACGATACTTACGACATCCCTTCTAAGGAGTTAGCTCAGTACCAGGCTACTGGGTTTTGCAGGCAAGTTATCACTCACATGAACCACTGTGTTCCTTTCAACATTGGTTACCGATACTTTCCGTTGTTCTTTTCTGCTAAGCCTTAGTAGTAGTTGTTTCTGTTACGAACCCATCACATGAATCCCTTAACCTTGATATTGCCTCACCTCCATACCTAAAACCCCTTACTTGTTGCCTTAGTCTTATCTAGCATGCTTAGGTTGCTTTTGCTCGAGTCTGTTATCCGTTACTTTCTGTTACTATATCATTTACGTTGTGGGGGCTCGATGTTTAATCAATCAATCATGCTAATGTTACTATTAATAATAAATTTGATGATAAGGCGCCGGCAGGAGGCCCATGAGAGGTTTTGAAGCCTGCTAGTGTCGACCCTAATAGGAAAAGGGTCTTGTCTACTGATCCATGATGAGCGCACTACCCGCATTTGGGAAGCGAGTATGGGCGCCCCCCTCAACTTGACCTGATTCGCATCTCGTCCAAATCGCCTCATTTAGTTCGTGTTTTCCATTTGCCGCATCATGTTTTTGCGAGCCCAGGCCAGGGTGGAACTTTCGTAGTCGGCATATAGGGGGACACGTTCTTAGAGTGCTATGAGGGTCCATTTTCTTCTGGGCTCGATTAGCCGTGCGCCCAAGGTTCTTTGGGCTTGATGCGAAGAATGGTTGGTTGTGTTGAGTGCCCCGCTTGGTGGGGTGATCTCCCATCTGGCGGGTTATTCATGAGTGTACGGCCAAATTGGTGCAACCCTGCAGGGATAATCTTCTCGAGAAGCCGTGTTTTCCGCGGTTATGGATTACTTGGTGAAAGTACTGGCTAACAAGTACTCAGGACAACTTAAACATAATAATCAAACATATTTCACCCAATGATTAACAACTTGACTAGTAATAGGCTTATTGACACAATAACCTGAACCATCATTATATCAACTGTGTGAGTTATCCTCGGATTGCTTCTTTGGATAAGGGGCGAGATCCAGGACGGGTTTGTTTGAAGTTATCTTTCAGTTGGTTTCAATCACTCGATCTTATCCCCTTTCTGATAGTTGGAAGTGATACAATCTCTGTAGTTGGTTAGTGCAGCCAGTTGCAACATCTTTTATATCCCCTTCCTTTCCGTTGAACCCAAAGCATCTGTGCTTGGTGTTGACGGGTTACACTTTGGTGAACTGTGAGTCTTGCTTGCCAGTACGTTGGTGTACTGACCCCGTTGGGGCTGTGGTTTACGCAGACAATGTTTCCGAGGATCTACATGGTGGCAACTACGTGGAGTATGACGAGACTGCTGACGAGTAGATAGCGGACCCGGGCAGGATCCGAGACTACGTGGATGGGCTCCGTCTGTTTGTTTCCGGCCTCTTAGGCCTATTTGGTTCTTGTCTGTACTCAGACATGTTGAATGCTTCCGCTGTATTGTAATGATGTATTGTTGGGGCATGTGCCCTCTGAATGATTGTATTTGCTATCTCTGCTCTAATGAGAGCCATTTGCAACTTATTTCAATCTTTTGTGTCGTAGAGATCTGTTGTGATATCACTTGTTAAACGCCGTTGACGTACCATGTGTGTATGTTTGAAGTACGTCGACGGAAGTGCCTGTGATCTCTAGTGGATAGTTTACATCGACGATGGAATAGCAGAGCTTGTGTTGTCGCGCATAAGCGCAGGCCTACCAGGAAGCTGGGACGTGGGAGCAGTTATGCCCCATAATCCAAGCATCTGCTATCCAGTTCGTACGGTGAGTATCCCCTAGAAGTCAGGGTGCGACAAATGGTATCAGAGCCTGTCTGCCTGTAGGATCCCTTTTTACTGGTCGCAGTTGAGTCTAGAAACTATTTTGTAGCTATATAGGAAAAATGAAACGTGAGAGTAGGAATTCTGTTCTTTTTCTTCTTTTCCCCACCCTCCCTCCCTTTTCTGGTAAGGAAGTGCAACGTTGATTTTTCCCTTCTCATCTAAACTTTCAAGTTAGGATTTCACGAATTCTGGTTTCTCTAGGATGGTTATATCTACTAGACCATAGGAATGGAGGTGGTTGTGACATGATTTATCATGTTGCCTACTCATGATTGAGAACGGAGGCGTGTAAGCCCCGGAAGCAGATCCTCTATTCCTTAAGCAGTAGATATTGATCCTTTAGAAGCCCGGATGGGTTTTCCATAGTACCTCAGGAGTTTTGTTCTCGTTTTCCCCGGTGTTGCTTCGTTATCCTGTTCTTCTCAACATCCTTTTCATCCGTTGAAATCTTGTTGTTGTTTTCCACTTCAATTCTTCTACCGGTGTCTAATCAAAGTTTCCCCGTTCATCTGCTAAACTCTATTCCAGCTAAAGTGTTATTTGATACCGGAGCATCACATTCCTTTGTGTCAACAATCTTTTCCACAACACACAACCCAATTCTGGTTCCACTAAGCAATCAAATCTCTGTTCACTCTCCGGAATCTCAAATGTTGACTTCCAAGATAAGTAAGAACAATCCAATTCTAATGAGAGGCCACATATTCCTCGGTACTCTCATGTTGCTGATTCTGACATTGATGATTATTCCTGGTGTTGCATTGATGTCAATAACTCTGTTCCACCATTCTAGCCAGATAATCTATTCTACAAATGAGTCAAATTCTATCCAGCTATACACCCTCCATACAAAACCTCTCCCTTTTACTTAAAAATGTTCCGGTGGTTTGCAAATTCCCTGACGTCTATCCAATGTGCACGATGTGTTTCACGTGTCACAGCTCAAGTGGATCTTCCCAAGAAGTTTCCGGACCTTTTCTTTTCTCAGTAGGAATCTCGGGGCGCGATTCCTTCAAGGGGGGGCGTTTTGTAACATCCCAAGTATGAAAACTACCCTATAGAATGTTTGATTTCCTGTTTAATTAATGTATTGCATCATGTCATCATATTGTTGCATTTGTTTCTGTTGTGTTGCATCTGTTATTCTTTGTTTTCACCATGAAAGTCAAACAATTTCAAATGCTTGTTTTCATACTTGTTCTGTTACAACTTTTGGAACCAAAATAACAAATAAAAACACCCCTTTTATTCTTTGTTTTTCACTTTTCAATTTGTTGCTTTAATCAAACCAATTTTCCAATCAATTAATTCAAGCAATTACTCTAAATCATCTCAAATTCAAACCAATCCTCAAAATCTTTAATCTTTTGAATCAATGAAATTCACCACTAATTTGAATTCATTAAATCACTTTTAAACCCTAAAGAAAACCCTATTGAAAATACCTTGTTTTTCTAATATTAACTAATATTGGAAATTTCAATTAAAATTGGTTTAATTTCAAAACAGCAACAAACAATTAAGTTTTTGAAAACAAAAACTAGCAATTGTTTGCTATTAACCTAATAAGCCTAAACTAAATTTTCTAATATTTTTACTAACCTAAACCTCATGTTTTCTTCCAAAACCATTTGCTACAAAAAAAAATAAAAAATAAAGAAAACAAAAATAGAAAAGAGAAGAGGCAGCAGCAGCCCAGCCCGTTACCACCTTGGCCCATACCCCCCTCCAGCGCCTGTCGCTGTCTTCCTCCTCGGTGAGGTCACGTTCTGTACGAACAGGTTCATCACCGCTCGATCACCTCCATGCCTCCTGGGATTGCTGCCGTACAGGTCCCCTTCCCCCTATATCTCTCCCTCCTGCTTGCCCCAGCAAACCCTAGTCCCTAACTAACCTCCCATCGCCGCCACCTTCCCCCCTCTCTGCTGGTCCATTGTTCTCTGAACCTGAACCATCGAATCATCACCACCGAGACCACTTTCATCCAATCGCCGCCGGTAGCCTGGGCACCTCGAGGAGGATCCGATCCCGGGAATGGAACCGGCGTTCTTCCCTCTCCAAGATCACCAAAGGCAACCATGTCAGGTAAGCCCTCTAGCTCGTCGATCCCCCCTGGTCGCCGTCCGTTTATGCCCTGCTCCTTTGTTCTGTTCGTCAGTACCTGATTGCGCTGGAACAGCAACTTGTTGGTCCTCCCGTTGTGCCTCACCGAGCGGGTGCTAACCTGGTGGTCTTGCCTAGACGTGGTCAGGCTGGGGAGCCTGGGATCCATCACTCCATCGCCACGATCCGTCCTTCCATCCTCTGTTCATGGTTGCAACCTGATGCAGAAAGGTTGCATCGTTCAGATTCAGAACCACACCACGCGCCCACACCTTAAGCCCCCCCAGTCTGCCTTCCTATCACAACAGGCGCACTAGCCCACTGGTTCCACACCCTTGGCGCAGCAAGAGGTGGGGGGATCGAATCCCCCCTCCCACAATTAAAAACCAACATTTTATTTTCATTTCTTTTGGTACTGTACTTCCTAGGAATCACCAATAAGTCCCTGCACATTATTTCTAGATCCCTGTTTAATTTTTCTAAGTCCCTAGATGTGATAAAAAATGGCAGATTGCACCCTAAAATTGGAAATTGCATAAATAATTCATTTTAGCTCCAAATCCAACATTTTTGATATGTTTTCAATACCAAATTAAGTGTTCTATCCAAATATAAAATTTGTTCACTGTTTTGAATAATTTAAATTGCTGAAAACAACTGTTTCTTGTTTATTGCATTTAAAATTGCCAAAATCATAACTTGCTCATTTTAAATCCAATTTCCACAAATGAAATATGTTTTCCATGCAAAATTAAACCCTCTTTCCAAATATAAAATTTGTTTCATGATTTGAATAATTAAACTTGGTTAAGTAATTTAAATCTTATTTAATTCATTTAATTCTTGCTTACACTTGTTTAATTCATCAATAAATCATTTGAAATCCTTTTTCAACAAGTGAAACATGTATTCCAACTAAAATCTTGTTTTCTTTTCAATTATAAACTTTGTTATCTATTTTGAACATTTAAAATTGGTGAAAACAACAAATGCTTGTGTGGCACCTTTAAGTAACCAGAATTTCCTAAATTAATAAATGAATTTCCAAACTTGTTAAGCCTTATTTCCATTTGGTTCTATTGTTGTTATTTTGCTGTTTTCCTCATCCATGCATCATGCTAATCCACTTTCATATGATGATTAGTTGTAAAACAATTAATTCAACCATAATTCATGGGCTTTCCATATGCAATCCAATTGCATATGGGTCCATTTAATCCTGTTTCTATCTTGTCAACTAGTTTACTATTGATGCATCAATTAACCTATCATGCATCATTCCTTTGATTGTGCATTATGCCATGATAATGATTGTTTATCTTTCTGTCTTGTTTGTTTGCTTCTTCTCGGATAAACGACGACGTTGAGACCGACGATACTTACGACATCCCTTCTAAGGAGTTAGCTCAGTACCAGGCTACTGGGTTTTGCAGGCAAGTTATCACTCACATGAACCACTGTGTTCCTTTCAACATTGGTTACCGATACTTTCCGTTGTTCTTTTCTGCTAAGCCTTAGTAGTAGTTGTTTCTGTTACGAACCCATCACATGAATCCCTTAACCTTGATATTGCCTCACCTCCATACCTAAAACCCCTTACTTGTTGCCTTAGTCTTATCTAGCATGCTTAGGTTGCTTTTGCTCGAGTCTGTTATCCGTTACTTTCTGTTACTATATCATTTACGTTGTGGGGGCTCGATGTTTAATCAATCAATCATGCTAATGTTACTATTAATAATAAATTTGATGATAAGGCACCGGCAGGAGGCCCATGAGAGGTTTTGAAGCCTGCTAGTGTCGACCCTAATAGGAAAAGGGTCTTGTCTACTGATCCATGATGAGCGCACTACCCGCATTTGGGAAGCGAGTATGGGCGCCCCCCTCAACTTGACCTGATTCGCATCTCGTCCAAATCGCCTCATTTAGTTCGTGTTTTCCATTTGCCGCATCATGTTTTTGCGAGCCCAGGCCAGGGTGGAACTTTCGTAGTCGGCATATAGGGGGACACGTTCTTAGAGTGCTATGAGGGTCCATTTTCTTCTGGGCTCGATTAGCCGTGCGCCCAAGGTTCTTTGGGCTTGATGCGAAGAATGGTTGGTTGTGTTGAGTGCCCCGCTTGGTGGGGTGATCTCCCATCTGGCGGGTTATTCATGAGTGTACGGCCAAATTGGTGCAACCCTGCAGGGATAATCTTCTCGAGAAGCCGTGTTTTCCGCGGTTATGGATTACTTGGTGAAAGTACTGGCTAACAAGTACTCAGGACAACTTAAACATAATAATCAAACATATTTCACCCAATGATTAACAACTTGACTAGTAATAGGCTTATTGACACAATAACCTGAACCATCATTATATCAACTGTGTGAGTTATCCTCGGATTGCTTCTTTGGATAAGGGGCGAGATCCAGGACGGGTTTGTTTGAAGTTATCTTTCAGTTGGTTTCAATCACTCGATCTTATCCCCTTTCTGATAGTTGGAAGTGATACAATCTCTGTAGTTGGTTAGTGCAGCCAGTTGCAACATCTTTTATATCCCCTTCCTTTCCGTTGAACCCAAAGCATCTGTGCTTGGTGTTGACGGGTTACACTTTGGTGAACTGTGAGTCTTGCTTGCCAGTACGTTGGTGTACTGACCCCGTTGGGGCTGTGGTTTACGCAGACGATGTTTCCGAGGATCTACATGGTGGCAACTACGTGGAGTATGACGAGACTGCTGACGAGTAGATAGCGGACCCGGGCAGGATCCGAGACTACGTGGATGGGCTCCGTCTGTTTGTTTCCGGCCTCTTAGGCCTATTTGGTTCTTGTCTGTACTCAGACATGTTGAATGCTTCCGCTGTATTGTAATGATGTATTGTTGGGGCATGTGCCCTCTGAATGATTGTATTTGCTATCTCTGCTCTAATGAGAGCCATTTGCAACTTATTTCAATCTTTTGTGTCGTAGAGATCTGTTGTGATATCACTTGTTAAACGCCGTTGACGTACCATGTGTGTATGTTTGAAGTACGTCGACGGAAGTGCCTGTGATCTCTAGTGGATAGTTTACATCGACGATGGAATAGCAGAGCTTGTGTTGTCGCGCATAAGCGCAGGCCTACCAGGAAGCTGGGACGTGGGAGCAGTTATGCCCCATAATCCAAGCATCTGCTATCCAGTTCGTACGGTGAGTATCCCCTAGAAGTCAGGGTGCGACAGCTGCTCCCTGACTGAGGCTAACTCCTGAGAAAGTGTGGAAGCAACGGCGTCACTGTGCCTCACGAACTGGGCAGTAGTGTGCAGCCTGGAGCTATCAGACTCGTAGGTATCTAGGTCGCGGTGGTCAGTGAAGTGAACTCCCGCTGCCGTGATGTAACCACGGGGGATGTGACGATAAATGGAATCATCAAACCCCCAGTAGTCAGCACGTAGAACGGTGAGACTCACGTACGCTGACTGCTGCACGGCCATATCCACCGTGGAACCTACTGCCTCGTAGCTGTGAACAAAGCTCCTGCCATCATCCGACAGAATGTAGACGATAGCTCGGTAGAAAGTCTGCTCGAACTCGCGCTGGTGCTCGTAGACCTGGTACTCTGGTGCCCAACGGAACCCCAGATAGGTAACCATATCCCTGAGCATCTCAGGGTAACCGGCGGTGTCCTCACAGCGAGTCATCCTAACCACCTGCGGGTAGAACCTGAGATCCATCTGCAGATGATCGGGAAAGGTTTTGATTAGGCTCCGGTAGAAGAAAAAGGATGTGGAACTCAACAAGGTTCAATGGACGATAGGGATGTTGAAAAGAACATGATATTGAAGCAACACTGGGAAAACTTTGACCAAAAGTCCTGAGGTACTAAGGAGAACCCAAGACACGTGAAATCCTAACTTGAAAGTTTAGGTGAGAACAGAAAACACGTTGCACTTCCTTACCAGAAAAAGGGTGGTTGGGTGGGGAAAGAAGAAAAATGACAGAATTCCTACTCTCACGTTTCATTTTTCCTATATAGCTACAAGATAGTTTCTAGACTCAACTGCGACCAGTAAAAAGGGATCCTACAGGCAGACAGGCTCTGATACCATTTGTCGCACCCTGACTTCTAAGGGATACTCACCGCACGAACTGGATAGCAGATGCTTGGATTATGGGGCATAACTGCTCCCACGTCCCAGCTTCCTGGTAGGCCTGCGCTTATGCGCGACAACACAAGCTCTGCTATTCCACCGTCGATGTAAACTATCCATTAGAAATCACAGGCACTACCATTGACGTACTTCATAACAAACACGCACTGTACGTCAACAGTTTTGAACGAATGATGATCACAACATATCTCTACGACACAAAAGATTGAAATAAAGTTGCAACTGGCCTTCACTAAGGCAGAGATAGCAGATACAATCATCCAGAGGACACATGTCCCAACATAGCATTCATTACATCAGCGGAAGCATTCAAAGGTGTCTGAGTACAGACAAAACCAAGGCTTAAGAAGCCGGAGGAAAATAAAGCAAACGAAGCCCATCCACGAAGGTTCTGGATCCTGCCCTGGTCCAGCTATCTACTCGTCTGCAGCGTCGTCAAACTCCACGAAGTAGCCGTCCTGGGAAGCATCGTAGCCGTAATCGTACTCTGCGTAAACCACAGCCCCAACGGGGTCAGTACATCCAAGTACTGGCAAGCAAGACTCACAGTTCATCAAAGAGTTACACGTCAACACAAGCATTGATGCTTGGGATCAACGGAAGAGAGGGATGTTATGAAAGTGCTGCTGGCTGCTCTAACAACTACAGAATATAACTACAAGTTCCGGCTAACAGAATAAGATAAGATCGAGGATTGTAACCAACTGAAAGGTAACTTCAACCAAACCCATCCTGGATCTCGCCCCTTATCCAAAGAAGCAACCCGAGGATAACGCACACAGTTGTGATAAGGTGAATCAAGTCATTGTTTGAATAACCTATTACTAGTCAAGTTATTAATCATTGGGTGAAACATGATTGATCATTATGTTGAAGTTGTCCTGAGTACTTGTTAGCCAGTACTTTCACCAAGTAATCCATAACCGCGGAAAACACGGCTTCTCGAGAAGATTATCCCTGCAGGGTTGCACCAATTTGGCCGTACACTCATGAATATCCCGCCAGATGGGATGCCTCCCACCAAGCGGGGCACTCAACACAACCAACCATTCTCCGCATCAAGCCCAAAGCACCTTGGGCGCACGGCTAATCGAGCCCAGAAGAAAATGGACCCTCATAGCACTCTAAGAACGTGTCCCCCTATATGCCGACTACAAAAGTTCCACCCTGCGCTGGGCTCGCAAAAACATGCATGCGGCAAATAGAAAGCACGAACTAAATGAGATGATTTGGACGAGATGCGAATCAGGTTAAGTTGAGGGGGGCGCCCATACTCGCTTCCCAAATGCGGGTAGTGCGCTCATCATGGATAAGTAGACAAGACCCTTTTCCTATTAGGGTCGACACTAGCAGGCTTCAAAACCTCTCATGGGCCTCCTGCCGGTGCCTTATCATCAAATTATTATTACCATTAGCAATTAACAGGATTGATTGATTAACATCGAGCCCCGGTACAAATAATAAGATAGTAACAGCAGTAACCGACAACAGACTCGAGTAAAAGCAACCCTAAGCATGCTAGGTAAGAACAGGCACAAGCAAAGGCTGTAGGTATGGAGGTGAGGCAATATCATTGGTTCAGGATATCATGTGATAGGTTCGGAGAACAAGCAACGGTACATAGGGCTAGCAATAATAGACAAAAGGATAGTATCGACAACAAGTGTGGAAAGGAACTCGATGATTCATGTGAGTGATAACTTGCCTGGCAGCTCAGTATCGTACTGGGCTAGGTCCTGGGGAGTGGTGTCGTAAGGATCGTCGGTCTCAACGTAGTCGTCGTCTAACCGAGAAGAAGCAACAAACAAAACAGGTATGTAAACAAACATTGCCATGGCATTATGCACAATCAAATATGATGCATGGCAATTTAATAGTTGCAATAAAATAAACTATTTGATATGATAACACAATTTAAATGGACTGATATGCAACTGTGAGTTGCATATGAAAAGCCCATGGAATTTGGTTACATTATTTGTTTTCCAACTAATCAACAGGTGCTAGTGGATTAGTATGATGCATGCAACAGGATAACAGCAAAATAACAACATTAGAATCAAATTAGAATAGGGTGTAGCAATTTAGAAGTTTGTTATTAATTTAGGAAAATTTTGGGTATATTAAAGGTAGCACACAAGTAATTGTTGTTTTCAACCATTTAAGATGTTCAAAACAAATAACAAAGTTGATATTTGAAAAGAACATCAAATTCTGGTTGGATTACATGTTTCACAATTTGAAATTGGAATTAGGATTATTTAGTTATGAATTAAGCAATATTAAACAATTTTTAATTGAATTAAACAAGATTTAAATTGTTTAGGCAATTTAAATTGTTCAAACCAGAAAACAAAATTTATATTTGAATAGAGCATTCAAAAAGGTGTGAAAAACACATTTTAGTTGAATTATTTGATAACAGTATGAATTAGTTATGAATTATTACAAATTGCATTTGAATTATTTGGATTTGAATTTAAATTGCATTTTGAAAATTCAAAACAGAACACAAATAAGTTATTTGAAAAGAGTATGAAATTTGGATAGGAATAGATATAAAGTTTGTGTTTGTTGGATTTATAAAATAAAAGTTATTGAATTTCAAAGTTTCTATTCAAATCTGTTTATTAAAAAAGAATTTGTAATTTTAGAATTGCGCAGAAATCTTTTGTTACTCAGGTGGCAGCTAGCCACTGCCTCTGCCCGTGGGCCTAGCCAACGTGGCGCTGCGGAAGAAAAAGATCAAAAAAAGGTGGCGCGTTGCGGGGCTCGAACCCGCAACCTGCGCAAGGTTCAGAGATAGCGCTACCAGTTGCGCTGCGCTGCGGTGTTGACAGTAGTAGCGCTGCAGGAAAGTTAAGGTTCAGATCCGCGCCTAAGCCTGACGAAACTGACGAACAACATGGTGCTCGCTTGACAGGGATGATCGCCGGCGTGGGACTACACGGTGGCGTGATCGCTGCGGGAGGTGTGGTGCGCAAGCAGAGGAAGGGTGCGGGCACGGTTGCAACGCCACAGAGAGAGGGAAAGAAGACGGTGGAGCTCACCGTGGAGGTTGCCGGGGTCGATCTGCTGACGACGGTGTCGTTCACGGCGGAGTCGAGGACGGCGTCGAGGCGGTAGCGGCTCCCCGTGCGAGTTCCAGTGTCCAAAACGTAGAGGGGGGTGGTGGCGGTATGGTTCCAGTAGGTTAGAGGCTAGGATTGAGTCGAGGGTGGCGGCGCCATCGCCGGATTCAGGAAACGACGGCGGGAAGGTTCAGAGCAGAGAGGGATACGGCGACGGAGAGGGATTTTGGCGGCGCTGAGGAACCCTAGGGCGATAGGGTGGTACGGGGGTGCCCTAGGCATGATTATATAGGGTGGAGGCGCAGTGGTGGCCGCCGTGGTCGCGTCGGGGTCGCCGTGGAGGCCTCCGATGGCCGCCGTACTGCGCAACGAAGGAGAAAATAGATGGGGGCACGAATCTTGGCGCGCGGCGAAGCGGTACGCGGTTAAGTGCTGGGCTGGGCTGCGCGCGGGGGGGGGGGGGGGGGGGGGGGGGGGGGGGAAACGGGCTGGGCTAGGTTAGTTGTCGCCCGCGCGCGTTTTCTCCTCAAAATCTTTTTCTGTTTTATTTTTTGTACTGTTTTTTTTTTGTAGCATTGCTTTTGGTAGAAAAACATAGGTTTTAGTTTAGGGAAAAATCTGAAAAAATTCAGATAGACCCTTTAGGCCAAATGCAAACATTTGGCCACTTCCATTTTCAAAAATTTAAACATTTGATTGCTTTTTGAAATTTGAACCAAATTGGGTGAAATGGTTAATATTAATAGCATTAATAAAATCAACCATTTAAATAGGGTAACCCCTATGGTAAAAAGCAAATTGAGTTAATTTGATTTGGTTATCAACATGATTTCAAAATGGTTCTGTTTGTGTGTTTGAATTTGAATTTTAAATTGTGTTTGAAAAATAAATAATTGATTTAAAACATCATTTTCCCAAGTGATTATTATGGAAAACATGGAACCAAAATGATTGTTATTATTTGTGATTTTTATTCAAAAGGTTGTAACAGAGCAAGTATGAAACCCAGGTTTGAAAAAGGTTTGAATTTTGAATTGTGAAAACAGGATAACACAGATAGAAAACAAATGCAAACAATAAGTAAACATGATGACATGATGCATTGCTTGAAATAAAACAAAGAACAAAGCATTCTAAGGGTTGTTTTCATACTTGGATGTTACAATACCTGTGTAACCATCTATCACCCTCGAACATTCTTTTAATGCATAATCCTCCATGATTTTTATAATGACGCTTGATACCCGGATAACTCGAACCTTGCTCCACGAATGACACCCGGAGAGTATGTAACTTCCATATTGTCTCGATGCCACTCACCAATATTCGACCAGTTTATGGTTTCCGGGTCTTATTCCTTATATCCTTCTACCTTGTGCTTTGCAGGTCAATCAAATGGCTCCCAAAAAGCAGGGAAAAACACCAGCCAAGGCCAAGACCACCAATTCCATATCCGCCAACTGGGCGCGATCTTCGGTCACCAAGGCCAAGTTAGAAGAACTGGCCGAGTTAGGGGTTCTACCCCCTCAAAAGGAAATCCACTGGAGGGTGCCGGGCAACGAGACCCGGCCTACCCCGGCGAAGGACGAGGTAATATGTTTTGTGGAACACGTGACCCGGGGCTTCCGTCCTCCGGGTCATCCTTTCTTCCGTGAAATTCTAAGCCATTATGGCCTTCGCATTTTTGACATAGGGCCTAATTCCGTATTAAATATCTCCCACTTCATCGTTCTCTCCGAGTCATACTTGTGCACTCCGCCAAGTTTGGCTCTTTTTGTCGAGCTTTTCCAGTGCAAACCGTGCCGCGAAAGCGGTGACGGGGCACTTCTCGCTTGCGACGGGGTTTCTATCCAGCGCCGCAAGAATTCTCTGATGCCACCCCTCACCCTCAACTCCCACGTCAAACACTGGCAACTCTCGTACTTCTATTGCCGAGACACCTCCCCACCCGGCCAAAAGAAAATGCCGGGTTACTCGGAGGGTCTTCTTGATATCTCCGAATCTTTTAATGCCTTTTCCCCTGACTCGGACAGGGAGGCCATCCGTCCTTTACTAGCCAAAATCTCTGTTCTGTCGGCCCAAGGTCTCATTGGGCTTAACCTGGTGAAAACTTGGGTCGATTTCCGAATCCAACCCAACTCCATCCGCACTAAGTTGATGTGCGAGTATTCAGGGCACGCCATAGACTCGCTCCGGTACTCCACCCACAGCTTTGCAGCCGGAGATACCAACAAAACTATCAAGAGCTTCTTGACAGAGAAGATGGAGGTAATCCGGAACATAGCCGGGTTAGAACCCTTCACTTGGGAGAACCCAGCTCCCAAGGTAAAGACTCGATTTTCATACTCTTTCTTTCACACCTTCCACTCGATATGACTAATAACCCTTATTCTTATACCTTCCTCCCAGGCTGATGATCCCTTTTGGAAGATTGAAACTCCTCCTAACTCCGAAAACCCAGAGGAGCAAGAGGAGGGCATTAACTCGGATGAAGGTACGTTTCGAACTTCACGCAATTCCCTTGAGTTCATCGTGTCCCGTTCTTCATTTTCCAACTGTGACCTTGATAACTTCCAGAGTCAGAGGACAAGGATGAAGGAGAAGAGACTGACGGCAAAGTAGAATCCGCCAGTGACGAGGAGGAAGTGGAGCGGACAGTCAAAGTCGGATCTAAGAGAAAACCCCGAGGGGCCGCCCTCAAGGTTTCATATCGCCTCCTTGCATTCAATTCGTATTCCTTTGATGATATACATGAGCTAACTTGACGTTATTCCACTGGCCATATTTGAAGGAGTCGCCCATGACCAAGCGCAGAGCGACTCGAAATTACCCGGGTGATGATGCTCTTAACCCGGGTATTTCATTGTCTCCGACTCGGCGCGCTGGTATTTACCCTATCCTTTCTCGGACGAAACAATCTTCCTGAACCATTCCCTTATGAAATCTTGCTTGATACTTTTCAGTTTCGCCCGGGTCCAGCAGCGAATTCCCTTCGGACTTTGCGGTGAATACCGGGTAAAATCCCTTTCCTGATGTTCTATCACATTTTCATCACCCTTTCCTGATTGTACACTAACTGCTCACTCATACTATCTATAGGGCCACGGTCGTTATTAGCGACCAAGAGGATATGGAGACCGATGACCCGGGTAAGGGGAGCCTGGCTGATAAGACAACAGCCGCGTCTAGCGACGAAGAACAAGCGTCACCAATAAACCCGGCCAGACAAGAAGCCGAGTATCCGATAGCCTCTCATGCAAGCAAGAAAGGCAAGACCGCAACTCTGGGTGCGGGAGAGGGAGCATCGGATTCCGACATTCGAATGACCCGGAGGCCGCCTTCTGCTAAGAGGAAAACTCCTTCTCCGAGGTTCCAAGGCCCCGGGTCCTCTAATATGGGTAATGATACCTTTGATGAACTGATGAGCGCTCTCCTCAATATGAAGACCTCAGAGAGCAATATTCTGGAGCGCATGGCCGCCGAGCACCAGGTAACAACACTTGATATCTCACAGTATACACTTAGTCCCCAAGTTCCAAGCATAACTTTGTTGAAGTTATGCTTGGTACTTTATTCAATAGTCGGCTTGCCATGATACCCGACTGATACTTGTGCCCCTTGTTCTTTACAGGCACAGATGACCCGGTCTGACGAAGTTTTGCTCAAGACCGAACAACTTATTCTTGCGGAGGTGAAGCGTAGAGAAGCCCTTGAGGCTGACATGGAAACCTTGAAGAAGGATGTTTCTAAATACAAGAAGAAGTGCACTACTGCTCAAACCGCACTGAAAAAATTATCGGATCAGGTTACCGATACCTATCGCATCTTGCTTAGTAAGCTTTTGCTGCCGACTGACTTCATGCCTTTACTTTATTATATGATACCCGGGATTACTGATACGTTCTTCCTTTGTTTCAACTGTAGGTGCCAACCTTGCGGCCCCAGAGGAGGATGCCATTGCCAAGGCTAGAACCTTAAAGACTGTGCTCCGGACTTTCTTTGCCGGCACGAAGTTTATACTGGATGCCGTGAAGTGGCCTACTGAGGTATATCCGGGTGAAGAAAATCTCATCCAAGCCTGCTCCACTGTGCCTGCCTGGATTGAAATCTGGAAACGCTCGGCATGCCGGATTGGTATGACCCGGGCCTTTACCCTGGCCAAGGCTTACTTTCTGAAGCTTGATCCGGCAAAGGTAATATCCGGGTTTCCAGAATTCAAGGCAGATGGTTCCAAGTTTACACCCAAGGACTTCAAGGCCATACAGTCCGCAGTGCGTCACTCGGCCACCACTTTGGCCGATAGTATGGATCTGAACACAATTATGAGCGCATACGATGCTGAAGGCAAAATCGTTACAGAGGACGCACCCCCGCCCTTTGATGTTTTGGAGAAATGGGCTGCTGACTCGGCCAGGAAGAGGGAAGAAACTGCAAAGAGAGAGGCCGAGTTAGGATCAGGGCCAACCACCTCTACACCAGCTGTTCTTCCGCCTGTCCGTCCTGCCTCGAAGAATCCGGGTGATGATGCCGATAAAGCCAAAGAGCAAGTCCAGGAGCAAGACCCGGAGGCCAAGGCCAAAGATGTGGATCCTACTCAGGAAGCCGAATAGGCAGTTGCCATCGAAATACCTCGATCGTCTGATACTTTTATTCGAAACAAGTATTCCTTTGACGGTGCGCCTGTGCACCTTTGATACTGGTGTCACAACTTGCAACGCACTTTAATTGTGTGATGCACTTCGTGCCTTTCTAGGCTTTTTGATGAACTTGATACTTGTCTATCTTATTCCTGATAATCCAACTTTCTTTTCATTTCTTTTTATTCCCCTCCTTATTTCCGAGTATCGTGGGTTTTGACAGGTGGACTTTTCTTTAAGTCCCCAAGTCCCCACGACTCAGACATTGGGGTCTTTCGAGCTTAGCAACGAAATAACTTGATCCTGCTTCGAAACCCACAGTCCCCAAGGCCCGAATATCCGAGTCTATGGTGTGTGGTCTTTTCGAAGAGAACAAACTTGTTGTTGCTAAGCCGAAACCCGGAATTATTTCATACAGATAATGAAGTTATGCTTGATAAACGTTGAGTTTCCAGCTATTAGCCTTGTACTCTGCATAACTTGTGGTTTAGATGACCCTTTTGACTATCTTGTACTATAAGCCGGCTTTCGCGTGGATACCATGTTGTTACATCTATACGAAAACGGGGTCAGGCAAGTCCCATTGGGCTTCATGGCTGACTGTAATCGTAAGCGAGCAAATCATGCCACTTTAGTGCGAGTCACATCGAGCTTAAGTAAGAAAAGTCAAGAAAATTTGGCTCCTTTGTCCGGTTATAAGATTGCAGCCGTACTCGTTTGCGAGTAATCGGCCCTTATAACTCATAGGCATCAAGGCCGGGTCTTTGGGTTTGTGGCCGTGCTGTTTAAGCAATCAGCCCCCGAGACCTATATATATATTCAACATACTTAATGATACTGATGTATTGGTAGCAGTGGATACTACTAACCTGTAACTGAAGTAAAGATCGTAACAAAATAGGACTTGATAACCATCTCTTTATTGATACGAGAAAGTTTGGATCAGCAGGCCGCCTCATTAAAAACCTTCCAGTCCCCTTAGGTACCCTGGGTAGGAAAAGAGCGCGTCTGAAACCTGCTGCCCGTTACATTGTTTTTAGTTCTTCTTGGGAACCGGTCCCGGGCTGACGTGACCGATACACATTCTCCATTTGCTGGACTTTTTCATGATGAGTACCGGGTTTACTAGCCAACCCGGGTGAGGTGTTTCCATAACGCGGCTGGTTGTGAGCGGTCGTGCAATTTCTTCTCCTATGGCAGATTGTTTGGGGGAATCATCCTCGACAAAAGCCACCATCTTAGCATCTTGTGCTGCCTTGGACTTTGCTCTTTCGCCTTCAGTACTCGGCCTTTTTGATGTGGTTCTGTCCTCCGGGTCTGCTTGAGACCGGTAATGCTTGAGCTCCTCTTTTCTACAGGCTTGCTCGGCCATTGCTGCGTCTCCTTCATCGCATTCAGCTGCTATGTCTCGATTTCCATGTATGGTAATGGTCTTCTTAGGACCCGGGATTTTTAGCTGTAGATATACGTAACACGGCCTAGCCATGAATTTGGCGTAAGCCGGCCTTCCGAATAACGCGTGATAAGGACTGCGCAACTTGACCACCTCAAAAGTGAGCCACTCAACTCGATAGTTATCCTTTGATTCCCCAAAAGCTACCTCCAATGCGATTTTTCCCTCGGGGCACGCTGAATGACCCGTCACTATCCCATGAAAAATTGTTGAGCTTTTTTGTAGCTGAGACTCCTTGAGGCCCATGCGTAAGAAGGTTTCCCAATACAGTATATTGATGCTACTTCCACCATCCATCAAAACCTTTTTCAGCTCATAGCCATTGACCTGCGGTGCGACTACTAGTGCTAAGACTCCCGGGTGTTCTACTCTCTCCGGGTGGTCCCTTCTGCTCCATGTTACGTCCTGTTCTGACCATCTCGGGTATCTCGGGACAGCCGACGAAACTGAATTGACCGCTTGCTTCAGTATCTTTTTGTCCTTGTTAGAACCTCCTGTGGTATGCACGTGATATTGACCCAATTGTTTGGGGTTAGCCTGGAAACCTCCTGCTCCCCCTTGGTTATTACCTTGATTTCCAGCTGCCGGGTTACCGGCTGGGGGTGGGCCGTTGCCCGGGTTTCCACCTGGACCCGGTCCTCCTCCCCGTCCTGCACCTCGCATGGCTCTGTTCACTTCCTCATTCTTCCATCTCTGTAGGTCGGCGCACTGCTCCAAGGAGTGGTTAGCTGGCCTACCGTTCCTGCTGTGCTTCGGGCATGCCATTCTGAATATGTCCCAATTATTACTCCGCCTTGGTGGCCCTTGATAGTTTCCTCCATTGTGATTTCCAGCATTGAAATTTCCTTCTGCTCTGGGTCTGGAAGATCCAGCTTCAATATTAGCGACAAACTCGGAGCCTCCTTCAAACGGACGCTTGTTCTGGCTGTTGTTACCCGGCGCTGATCCGTTGCCGGTTCTTCCATTACTACTTGTGTTTGCTTTTGCTTTTTTATCATCAGTTTCCTCTTCCGTAGTGTCCGTTGCGGCATGTTTGTTGCATGCATCCATCAATTCTCCCACTGTAACCTCCGAAGCATTCCGACTAGATTTCATGCGAGTTAACTTTTACTAAAGGTGTGTACTTGCAGGTCTTTGCCATAGCTTGCAGCGCATCCTTGGGCTGAATATCCGTAGACGAATGAAGAATTTCCATTACCCGGCGGACCCAGCTGCGCGCCAATTCTCCCTTCTTCTGAACACATCGCTCTAAGTCGTCAATAGTGAATAATTTTCTACACGTCCCATGAAAGTGCTTGATAAACGCAGTTTTCAATTCTTCCCATGACTTAATAGATCCTTCCGGTAGATTGGCGAACCATAACTTTGCTGCTCCCTCTGACATCATTAGATACATGAATTTGGCTTGAAGATTCTCGGACGCATTGCGAATCGACATGGCCATCTCATAGCTGCTCAACCATGTTTCCGGATCCATAGTCGGCTCATAATTCACCACTTTACCCGGTTCTTTGAACTTTTCCGGGTAAGGTTCAGCTCTGATGCTATCCGAAAGACACTTAGGCCCTGCAAGAATGGTTGAAGCTGGTCTTACTCGGGAAACATGTGATCCTGCAGGGGGTACAGCTGGCTGCGGTTCCGCTGGTGGCCCATGTGCCGCAGATCCGGCCACGGCTCTCCTGGCTCTGGAACTATCCACGATGGCCTGTGCTGCTGATGCTGCTGGTACTGCCTGAACGTGTGGAGGAGGCGGCATTTGCTGCTGCTCTTCCCTCCGCCGTGCCGAACTTGTTTGGATGTTTCCAGCGTTACCTTGTTGTTGGCTGACATATGGCGTCCCATGCATTCCACTTCTGTGATCCGGGTAATTAACCTGTTGCGCCACCGCGGTGCGCAGCATATCTATCGCCCGCCGGGTCTCCTCTGCGTGGGGTGACTCTCTCACGGGGATTTGATTTAGTGCAAGCGTTGCCGCGTACACGCTGTCCATGGGATTGTTGTAATGACCTGCTGGTGTGCGAAAACGCGATGGTGGTGGTGGTGGTGGCGGTGGTACAGTATTGCCAGCAGTAACTCCAGTCTGTGGTGCAGGTAATCCGGCCTGCGTATCTACCGGTTGTGCTCCTCCGGTTGTCGGCTGAGGGGCGGTTCCTTGATTTTCCGCTGGAATCGGCTGATCCTGAGGCGTGATAAATAGTGCGGCCGGGTTTATGACTCCTCCCAACGCTGGTAATCTAGTTTGGTGCCTTTGATGTATTCTAGTCGTTTCCTCTCGGAGCCGAGTTTCCAGTGCATCCAGCTCGCGTTGCCGTGTGGCCATCCCTTGCCTTTCTGCTTCTACTTGCCTTCTCTGCTGCTCCAATGCACGACGGGCTACATCCAAATCCCTAACACGTTCCGCCGCGTTCTCTGGAGTGATAACTGTGGCAAGAACCGTCGGATCTAGGATCAGATTGTTGTCGAACAAGGCCGGGTGTTGCGGATTGGAAGGACCCGCTCCTGGTGTCCGGTTTGCTAGGAATCCGAACGTGTTCGCGTGTAGCTCGTTTTCTGGCGCCTGACTGGTAACCAATGCCGACTCTCCGTCAACCTGGGCCAAAACCATGTTTCCGTTAGCCGGCCCCTGCTGCCGGGTTAATGCTTGTGCTGACCCGGCCGCGGCCGCGGTTACGATCTCTTGGTTGAGATTGGTCGCGGGAGCCGTGTAAACCGCGACTCGGCGTACGATGCTTGGCGCGAATTCATGCTGTTCCCCTTCGCTGTTATTCTCCTCATACCGGTTTTCCAGCAGATCCAGGATGGACCCAGTATCATCCTCTCTTTCGACCCGGTCGCGCGGGGTCCATGCCGGTTCCTCCGGCTGTTCCCACTTCGCGATGGGTTCTTCTGTCGGATATGTCGTTCCAACTGATTCTTCTTCATCTGATCGGATATAGGTGGCCTCCCCCGACACAGAATCAGATCCAAAATTGTCAGGGATCGAACCGGAAGTACATACCATACCAATGAAGACGCTGATCCGGCCGATTGTCACGACGGATCCGGATTCGAGGTGACCCGACTCTGGCCCCCAGCCGGAATCGTCCACCGTCTTTTCTCCTTTGTGGTCGATGTAGATCTCGCCGACGACAAGATTCTCCATGTTCTTCCGAGCTTCTCCCGTGACGTAAACACCTTTGGACGCAGGCCCCACGGTGGGCGCCAACTGTCGTGGGATTATCACGGCAGACGTTACCGGGGGTAACTGATCTTGGGGCAAGACGACACAGGCGTTTGGGAGAGGGTTTAGCTCAGAGGAAAACATGATGGAACTCGATTTGGAAGCCGGCAATCAAGTCGCCGAGTCTCCGATCTCAATATATTAACTCGATCTCTCGTATACACTGGATGCTCGATATCAAACGGTACTACTAGGGTTCTTAGATTTCCCTCAACTAGACATGGGGGTTGGTTTATAAAGCACCCGTACCCCCCTGGCTTACTCTCCAAGGCGCACCCTAAATCCTACCCGGACACCGCATACAAACTCTAGCTTTCCTTTACCGTAACCCACAATCCGGGTTACGAGGCCTACAAACTTGGGCCTTCCAGAAGTTTCTTTACCCTTAGCCGGATCTTTGCGCAGCGTCCTTTGGGCCGGGTTATACCTTGGAGTTGGCCTACCGGGTTAGCATCCCTCCATCAAAGGGTACATTATTATGAGTGAAAAAATAAAGGTCCCCTTTGCGGCACTTGAGAAAGTGTTCAAGGAGGTTAAAGAGGGAGAGTTCAAGCCAGATCGAGAGAATGACGAGCTTACAAAGGCCCTCGGGAATGCAGAACATGGCGGCTGGACACGAGGCAAAGGAACATATCCGTGGTGCTTTGGCTTCAAGCCGGAAGATTGTCTCTTTCCATATAGAAGCCGAGCGAGAGGACAGATAAAGAAGGATGCAGCGGTCGTAGAACGGGTTGGTGCCTTGGAAGCCGTAGTGATGAAGCAACAACTACAAATTAATGAGCTTACTAGCCGGCCCTCCCAGACGCAAGACACTAGTACATTCGAGGAAACAAAACCATCTCAACGCCGGAGCAGCGTGGCTTCAACGGAGGTACCGGCTTCCGCTGCAGTTCTGTTTGTTAATGCCCCTCCACAGACAAAGGCCGTGGATGCAATCAATGAGAAGACAAGCTGTGCGCTATACGTGTCGGTCTCAAACATATCCATCAAGGTGGCAGACGGCTACGCTTTACCTTGTGTAGAGGGAGTGACCTCGCATGGCCGTCCGGTTACACCTGGCTATGCTCGTGTCGGTGTTCATGATGTTCAGCCTGATTGGAGGATATTGCGGCTAGACATCCCCGGAGGTGACGGGGTAGAGACACTTGGAGAGGTCATCAATTCAATCATTCAATGGAAAAAGAGTGGCATAGTTTTTCCCCCACCCAGTCCACCGCCGCCACCACCGCCACCTTCTCCTAGACGCAGTCCACCGCCAACACAAGCAGCTACTTCTCCGAGACGCAGTCCACCGCCGCCACCATCGCCACCTTCTCCGAGACGCAGTCCACCGCTGCCATCACCGCCACCAAATTCTCCGAGACATAGCCCGCTCGATCATCGCCAGCACACGTCGACGCCATGGACGTCAACATCCCGAGTCCGGTTCGATCTCCGATGACTGAGCCGACTCTGTCGCCCACTAAGTCCTCTAAGCGGAAGGCTGCTGCCTCTAAGTCTTCCCCGGAGAAGAAACCTCCTACGAAGAAGAAAGCCAAGAAGCTGCCGAAAGTGTTGCCTTACCATAAGACTGACCAGGAGTTAGACGAATGGGTGACTGCGTACATGAAACGTCAGATGGCTTCGTGGGGAAAGAGAACCCTGGAGCCGCCAAAGGAACCAATACATCCGGCTATAAAGAAGCACTTACAGAATATGCTGGAGATGCTGTCCCAAGTTAAGATGAATCTGCCATATGACTATGATCGCGGAGTAACGATGAATTATTCCAAAGCCAAGAAGGCGGGGAGAATAATTTCCCAGCCCGGGAAGCAGTCAAAACAATCCCCCCTGCTCAAGGTGTCGGACTCTGTACATGCTCAAGTTGATCCGGAAGAAGCTGAGAAGTTTGCCAGAGACTGTGGTATAACACTTGACCAACTCCTTGGCCAATTCGACAAAAAAGGCTGAGTTGGCATGGAAATATGAGTGTGGGAAGTCTCTCGTCAAACCTGGTCAGCTCAGCCCTATGACAACATTGAAGCGCCAACTGCATACGTGGTATATCCAAACCGCAAAAGACGGGCTAGACCAAATCATGCTGAAAATTAGAGAACAGGATTACTTCCGCGATGACATGATGTTTATTGATTTTGAAGATCTTTTTTCCTTCTATAATCTAGATGCCCTCGAAAAATCGATCATCAGCACCTATTGTCTGTAAGTATCTACCTCAGCTAGTTCGATCATTGCTTCTTATATATATTATATCCTCACTTCACGATATATATTATGCAGGATGAAGATTCTGGAATGTAATGGAAACGGTGGTGTTGGGTTCATTGACCCATATATCGTCAATGATATCGTTTTAAAGCAACACGCTCAAGATACGGAGGATAACATAGTTATGTTTTTGAGGAATCAATTTCACTGTAGTGAAATACTATTTCCTTATAGACATAAGTGAGTGTTACTGTCTTATGCATATTCCTTTGCATTTCTATTCTGCTAAGTCGGTGTTAATTAACTTTAATTGATGAGTTAATCGCCTGTGCAGTTTTCACTGGATTCTTTTCGACATTCAGGTTGACAGCGGAATAGTTGATATCATGGACTCTTTGGATAAAGGCCAAGAGGAGTACCAGCCTATTATTTCAATTCTCATAATGTAAGTTCAATCGTTGTCGGACTATACCGTCCCCTTTTGTTCAATCATTATCGTACGATGACCCATAATTTCTGTTTCCCGGACAGAGCTTGAAACCGGTTTAGGAAGCAACAACCCGGTTTAACGGAGTTGAATATGAGATTTGACACACTCGGCGTAAGTAGTACTTGCTACATTCACGCATCTCTCTTTAATTCCTTGATCATTATTTGACTCAATTATATTTCTCGTAAAGTGCCCTCAGCAGCCACATGGAACAAATTTATGTGGCTTCTATGTCATGGAGAACATAAGGATAATCGTGAATGAGCGGTTAGGAAGAAGAGTAAATATAAGGCTCTACGATCTCAAGAGGCATCTCCTACCGGCAGACTGCTTACAAGCACTTCAAGAGGAATTTGCGGGTTTTTTGCTGAAGGAGGTCGTATCTCAAAATGGAAGATTGCATTGTTAAGTATAAACAATGATCTGCATGTAATGATCTCAATGTGTATAACTCTATTCAGATGTAATGATCTAATTGAGATCAGTGTAATTATATTTTGATGATATCAATGCATGCAATGATTTTTATGATGACTAGCAATATGCCCATGCGTTGCAACGGGTAAGAACAAAATATGTGTCTTGGAGCCTTACAAAGTAAGCTCTCGGTTGTAGAACCACAACATGTCACAGAAAACGACCAATTTCAACGTGTCCACGACACCTTGTGCAGTGCGCCAACAAAACATTTGTCACCATATCCATCTCGTCCCACTTCGAGAAGGCATTGACCTCCCTCTAGGGTCGAGGAATAGAGGAAGAGGAAGAGGAAGATAGATAAATAGTTATGGGAGGAGTTTGGATGTAGATGCATTACGCCTATTTGACCATGTGCTCTAGTACCAGCTCGATCGTCCGCTCCAACACCGGCGACGTTGAAGGCTTCACCACCGAATTCTCATCAAATTAAAGACATGACATGCAACTCTTGAATAATCTCTATTGTTATTAAGCAGAACCGGATCTCGTTGACACTAAACAAAGTATTTCAAACTTAAGAGAATATGTTTTTTGGAGACAAGATTTGGCATGTGCACAATGTTTTTTCTCAATGGATATTTAACTTTTACCATGCACGACATATATTTGAAATCATACATATTACAGAAACATTAAGTTTATGCTGGTGAGGACATCTTATAAGCATTCAAATCTAAATGTTTCCTCGAACATACACAACTTAGAAAAATGCACAAATATTTACACATGCATATTTCTTCTCCTTGGTGATTGAAAGCTCTTCGGCTAGTCCATAATTGTAATGGGACGGACATTCCGACTTCTCTTCACACCTCCATCACTCACGCTCTTCCTTGCCGCCTCCAGCACGCTGGCGGGCTTTAAGACGACGTTGCTGGAGCACTTATATCCATATATAAAAAAGTGTCACACGATTCCTTTTCCGTGACATGTTTCAGCTACAAATCAGAACTTCCTTTTCTCATATGACAAAATTTCCAAGTATAGTAGATCACAAAGAAGAAGAAAGTATATTTATTTCTTGAAAGTACAAATCATCTTTGTTGAGGAAAGAAAAGCGCAAGATTATATAAAAAGCATATAAGGAAATAAAATTACCAAAAGAATAGTTGCATGTGAATTGTCTACCAGAATGTCTGTCTTGGACATGGTACATAAATATCGTGGTTATCTTTAAGGGGAATAGGAATAGCAGTCTATGTTGTAAAAAGTAATACACAGGTCATCCAAAATTTGTCAACTTTTATTGCTTCGGTCGTTAGGACGATGGGGAACCTGAGTTTCAGTGTCTTGTGGCTGACAACAAAGACCTTACCCACATAATAAAGATCATATAAAACACTTGTTTTCAGAATGACCGGTGATAATGAAATGGCATTAATTTGTTAGATTCAGGTGTTAAGTACCTGGAGTTACTAATCCCAAATATATGTCATTTAAAGTAGCTTTTGCACCACGCGGCACATGACAATGGTGGTATTCTCATATTCAGTGGCAGACTGACCATTCGTCTGCACCAACAGAAGACAAGGAAGCTAAATTCTCATTAAGATAAATTTCAGGTAAAAAACTCAAGAAGAATTATCTTTGCTGAAACATATAGAGAAACTCGTAGATGCAAGTCTGAAGAGCCGAAGGGTTTGAGTTGCTGGGTAACAGTAAGTCTGGATGTTATCCAGTTAAAAGTGCTTCGTATGTACTGACTACTGAATGATATTGAGTGCTAGTGTGCCTGCTTTCTCCTCAAAGTAAATGGAGTTCCCAAGTTCATAAAAGAATTCTATCCCTGCAAGTGCAAAAACAGAAAATTTACAAATACTCTGTAAATTTGAAATACAAATAGGAGAACTTAACAGAAAGCAAAAAGACATATAACTTAGTAGTCAAAATAAGAAAAATGCTGCAGTTGCTTGATCTACACATGAAGGCACCACACCAAATCATACTTCGTTCCCCTCTCTGGATACTTAACACACCATTTATCAGCCCTCTTTCATATTAGTCAGCACATGTTGTTTCCTTTGTCCATCTGAACAGGTTGCGGAAACCTGCATACCACTTACATATGAAACATTTTGAAGAGGGAAAGTAAATGTCCCAGAAAATTGGTTTATAACTTAAACTTAAAACAGCTTGTACGTAGTGTATCATTCCGCATTCTTGGTAATGAGAGTTGTAGGTAAACGCTTTTGAATATAACAAAAGTTCTATAAGCTCATATACCATGTAAAATGTGGTATTACAACATTGTTGGAACGCGTAGAGATAAACGAAAAACTTTTCCTACGCGATGCTTCCAAGATCTAGCCGAGGTAGAAGGCCACGAGTATTACCACTAGATGCGCAGGTGCGGATTATCGATGCAGCGCGTCGGGGCAGTGCAGTCCCACGATCCGGTCCGGCTGATCCAATCCCTCGAACGTCGAAGTGCTGAACGTACAGCACCTCTGCCGGTATCCACACGTACGAGGAGGAGCTCCGACGGCGGACTGCTAGGTCCGGTGCGGCGGCTGGACTGAGTGGGCTAGGGTTCCCAACGCATGGGAGAGTGGACTAACGTGCCCGCTGGGCAACATGCGCCCCTCTTTATATAGCGTATGGTAATGGGCTTCACAACACTTGTGGCCCATTCCCTCTGTGAGTCCGACTCACAAAACCAGTCCATTTCCGGTTCGGGTCCAACCCGACCAATACTTGCTCCCGCTCTTAAGTGTGCGACCCTGCAGGCTCATGGTGACTTGGACACGATTGGAGTCCAACTCCCAATCGATCAATCGGTAGCGGCTCCTAGCAGAACGTGCCGAGTCCCAAGTACCATTGAGTCATGACGACATACCTTTCAATGTGATATTCATCTTAGTCCCTTTTGCCTCACGATATACCTTGTCGAACTATAGGCGATTTATCGTCATCCCTTAAATAGTTCGACTCTCTTCTCGATCCGCGATATGTGATTCATCTGACTAACTCTTAGTCAACAGATACAGTTAACACTTAACTGAGTCGCGCATGGCCATGCTTCCTGAATCATATCACTCGAGAGGGCCCAGAGAATATCTCTCCATTCGGAGGCGCAAAATCCCATCTTGATTATCCACATCACGCAGCTTGCTTCTCATTCGACCCAACTCTGCCTTTATAGTTGCCTTGTCACAGAACAACGTTTGACAGAACCTAAGTCGGTGATCCACAACTCGGATTGTGCGACAACCTCAGGTCTAAGGATTACATTGATTGAGACATGCAAATGACGACTTGATCGTTGCATCTCAATGTGGGTCAGTCCGACTTGCTAAACTCTTTAACCAAGTCCGTGATCGTTGGAATGGCATCACCATGCCCATGACAAGTGGAACCGTGTCATCAGCCAACACTCACATTAGTCTAGGGTGTGTGTCCAGCACATCCTAAATGACCAAGGACAATCTAGTATGAACAACATGAATATATAGTTCCACAATCGAATCACATATTCAATGACATATATCAGATGTTCAAAACAAGGACAACTTAATAACTTTATGAATACAGTGGGAATTACATCATACATGATTGCCTCTAGGGCATATTCCCAACAAACATACCGCCAGAGGATGCAAGGGACGCATGAGGCAAGCAAGGCGCCTTGTATGGTGGACTTCAGCAGCAGAAGCGACTGCGGCTGGCCTTCTGCGTCTCCTGCCGCCCCTGAGAGGGGATCTCCGGCCGCATCTGCTATTTGAGGCGACAGGGCTGCACCCCAAAGATGGACATCAGTTCAGCGAGAATGGAGCCCACCACCCCGCGTCCGCTCACAGCCGCCATAGCTCTTGACAAGCGAGCTGAATAGAAGCAGAAAGCTGAGAGAGGCGGCGAGAGGGCGGATGTAGCGAAGGGCAAGTGTGGCGATCGGATTCTAGTTGTGAGCGGACGGAGGAGTTTCCTGGTTGTATTATTAGGCCGGATTTGTTTCCGATAATTGGGCATAGACGGGATTTTTTTCCGGTAATTGGGCGTGTATAATAACTGCTGATTGAATTGGTCCCGATTGATTTCCGATAATTGGACGTTAGAAGGCTTGGAAATAACTATGCAGCTGCAGGAGAAAGATGGAAAAAAAATTGACGAAGCGCGAGGGATGTGGGACGAAGTGTTTCGCCTCACGGACGACAGAACCAAAGGTTCTTTTTAGGTAGTAGAGATTATGCAAAAAATATGTTATTAACAGCCTCACCGAAAAAAAAACAGCACAGAAAAACAGCCCGAAACTTAACATGCCAAAGCTCTGCCGCGGCAGAGAAACACCCAAAACTCTGCCGCGGCTGGGAACCTTTTGCCCCGGTTGGTGTTACGAACCGGGGTAAAAGGGTGGGTGTCTGCACGCTGCGCAGAGCTCACGTGGGGAACGCCTTTTACCCCGATTGGTAACACCACCGGGGCATAAGGGGGGCCTTTAGCCCGGATTTACGGAAGCCGGTTGGGCAGCCGGGGGCATTAGGCCCTTACCAACCGGGGCAAATGCCCTGTTCTGCACTAGTGAACCAGGCGAGTGGAGGGCCACGGAGCGCTAGGGAAAAGTACCTCATGAGGCACCTATCTCATCCCCCGGCGGCCCTGACCCTTGCTTGATACCTACGTAAAAATCCTAAAGGGGGGACGTCGCGAGTGTAGCGAGGCGGGAGACGAGGGCGGAACGTGGACAACCATTTTGCCTCCCACAGGTCCTGGAGAACGCATAGCATCATCCTGCCCAGGCGCTCGCCCGCCGCTCTCGGTAGCTAGGCAACTCTGAGCTGGCGCGAGTGACTCTTCGTTGGTACCTGCCACTGAGCACACTCTGCAGAGGCTGGAGACGAGGCCGCTGAGGGTGGTCCTCTTCCAGGACCACGCCTTGCGGCTAGTCCGGTCAGTGCGGGAGGCGGCCATGGTGGAGGTGATGCGACAGAACTTCTTAGCCCCCTACCTAGCGCGCCAAATGTCGGAGAGGCGGATCTGTCCTAGATAGGATTGCATCTAGCGGTTCGAACACTGGGGGCTAAGCACGTTCTGACGCACCTCAAGAGGCCTCGAGAAGGGAATTCTAGAAGACCAACAATGGAGACACGGAGAGTTTACCTAGGTTCAGGCCACCGTGAGGGTGTAAACCCCTACTCCTGCTTGTCTGATGGATTGCACTGCGATGTGTACAGTAAAAGCGTGAGCTCGTGCTCGGAACATACTACCGGTACTCTCCTAGGGATTTTGCTACCTATCTTCGGATCGGTCCCCTTCTACAAGGGTAGGAGAGCCCTGCTTATACCAGCACTTGGCCCTCTTTCCCGCTCATTGGGCGAGAAAGAGCTACCACAAGGTGCCAAAGGAGTACACTGCGGCACTCTGCAACACCAGGTGTCGCCGGTTGTCGAGGACAACACCATCGTCCATGGCAGAGAGGTGGGGTGTCCGATGACGCTCCTTCCGTCTTGTAGTGGTAGACCGGTCTCCTTACACCAAAGAGGAAAGCCTCGGTCAGGGCTTTGGCGCGCGCAGCTGTGCTTCACACTTTATACACAAGAATGGCAACTGCGGCCAAAGTTTCTATGCGGCCCTATGGTGCCTCCGTCGCTCGCACATAGGCTCCAGCGTCACCCCCACATGGGCTGTCCTCCAACGGGAAAGGGCCCCTCCGGAGAGGAGCATGGGCAATGCAGTGCTCCTATCCGGCAATCCGCGAGGATATCAACGAAGATGGACCCTCGCCAAGGGATCGTACTTGGAAAACGTAGGGCCAATGCGTCCATCTCTTGTGAGGATGCAGGACTACTCCTTTCGTGTTGGGTGGTCTGGGCCTGCATTGATGGCCCAGGATACCCTGATATCCATGGGTCCAACAGGAGCTCCCACACCCCGGGGGCGCCTTCCCCCTGTCCTGCCGCCTTTCATTGGATCACCGACCTAGTTCATTTTAGTCAACCCGTTTTACATATCCACATCACATACTAAGCTCATTAATTTTTCATCTCAAACAATATAAATTTTATAACTCATGAAGCTTCCCATTTCAAGATGAGTTGATGAAAGACTCTATTTCCTATTATACCACTAGCTTAACATAATTATCATAAGATATAATTGTCATGTTATTGTTCGGAGATGCTATCTTATAGAAAGTATACACACATAAAATTCCTATGTGCTCTACAGTGCAGTACACGAGCTAATTCCAAAAGCACCCAATAATGAAAAAACAAACATATATGTCCATCCTACCTACAATCAAGAGTGAGTATATTGGTTATATTTCTATCTACCATATTTATTTTGCGATTGTGTTCTTACATTTCAAGAGTTACCAAATCACCGTCCTAAATATGCGTAAAATCTTTTATTTTTCGCGAAATAAAATTATACATGTAGCTCATGGGTCTAATGCTTAAATCCCCTCTAGCTAGTCTAGATGAACATCACCGACGCATGTACTACGCTTGTACAAGTGAAAGTTGACATTGTATACCAAATATAGGTACATGTGATTTGATTCCACGCCACATAATGAGCTATATATCCAAACACGGTGGGATCACCGATCTACTTCATTTTAGTCAACCAATTTACTAATCCACATCAGATCTAAGTTTAGCAAGTCTGCGTCTCATAAAATATAAAATTTAATCTTTCAGGAAGCTTCTGTTGTCTAGGTGAAAGTCTCTATTTCCTTTTAGATCATTAGCTTAAAAATAATATCATGATATATACTCGTCATATTATTCTTTAGAGGTGCTATCTTATAGAAACTATAGGCAAATAAAATTACTATGAACTCTAAATTCCGTATACACAAGCTATTTCACCGAGAGGGATGAGTCAAAGTTGACATTGTGCCAATCTAGGTACATGGGTCTTGATTCTAGGTCACATAATGAACTTCATATGTAAGCAAGTTGACTGTGTTGGTTAATCTAGCACTCTGAGTTGTATGGCTACAGAAATTTTAGTAAGTTATACTGAAAAAGTATGTCATAGTATTTACATGTTAGGATACACTTTATTAAGTGTATAGAAACTTATATGGCGATATGACAAAACTAATTTATTATATTGTTTCTAATTGTAACTAACTAGTATACTTTTCTATTTATTAACATTTAGGCATTAATATCTGCAATTACTTCAATTCTCACGAACCTAAATTATACCAATGTCTTATGTTTAAATATCCATGTATCTATTGCTTAGTAACTTCAGGCATACAAATACTAGCTCGGACCGAGTGCAAATTGAGACTCTGCCAAACTTACATACATATTTTTTTCAATTTTTGGCCAAATAGTAATCTATATCTAAACGGGTTGAATGTGCCCTTTAATCTAGAACTTTGTCAATCATACATTAGATAGGAAAAATTGCATCGATTTTACGATTTAAGTAAGTTATACTAAAATTGGTATGCTATAGTATATACATGGCATGTTTATAGATATTTTACGGTGATGAGCCAAAGATAATGAATTGGATGATTTATTGTATTTCCATATTTTTTTAAAAAATTGTGAGAAAATAGAGTCAATTTTCATTGTTGGTTACCAAGAATGATATGCATAGTGAAAAATTATAGATATAGATAATCCGATTTATCTGACATCAACATATATTGATACGCTTGTTTATGTGTTCGACTTTACTATGCATATTTAAACATAATTCCCATATCTCATGTGATACTCTATCGTAAAAACAACTTGAAAACATTTTTTTTACTCAAGCAAGCATTCTTCACAATATATACTTCTGAAACTTGCATGGGACAATACTCATATTGCTAAAATTTTGTAACACATGAAATAGCAAGATCTTAACCTATTTCACATTTATGCTCCGTTCAAAACTATTTTAAAATATAATCGATCAGTTTGGTATTGTAATGAATAGATAAAAAAAATGGAATGGTGTGTTATTGCAGTTTAAATAACTCCTTTTACTTATGCATTGTATGGAAGTATGTACAAAAGTCTTAAAGGACATCATAGTTGTGAATGGCAAAAGTAGTGCTAGATAGTAGATGGGATCACTCGCCTGGTGCAGTTTTAGTCAACGAATTTGTAGATCTAAACATCACTTGCATTTAGACCCCCCAACTTACAAGAATTATTGTAAGAGATACTCTTCATGGTCTTTTATAGATCCAAGAGCACTTGAAAGAACTCCTAGGACTCTATAAATAGAAACGTCTACTTCACCCTCTGCAAGCTCATCCTAGTTTCCAGTTCTTCGTGTCACTAGCACATTTGTCCATGGCTGCTCCATCAACCCTTTTTTTTGTTCTTTTCCTCGCAACACCAACACTTCTAGCCCTAGCCAGTACCCCTTATCCGGCCAATACACCTTATCCGTATTGTAACCGTCCTTGCCAAAGTGAGCTTAGCTTGCACTTGTACTTGCACCAGTTTGTTGCTGGAGAAAACCGCCCAAACCGCAATGAAGAATTTGTGATTAGCACAAATTATACTTTTAATTTCGGTACAACCCTGATCCACGATTGGTCCATCACTGATACAGTCAGTCCCAGCAGTACCGTTGTTGCACGCGCACAAGGAACACACATACAGGCGAGTAGAACAAGGGCTGATGGGTGGTACATTTCTCTCAACATAGTGTTTGAGAGCGGCAGGTACTTTCCTTTAATGTACTTTCCTGGTTAGTAATTTCTAATTTCCTTTTTTCTTGATATTCAAAAATATTATTGTGTTTTATGATGATGTTAATTAGTTTAATACATTATTTTTTATTTACTTATCATTTCAAATATGTTAGAGAATGATGACTATAGCACGTTGAATAGATTCGATGACACATCCGTTAATAATACATGTACACCATAGATAAATTCAATTACGAGAATGTACACACATGATGCACATATGCACATAGTACATGTTAACATGATCTACCATCATGCACATCTATAAAGAACATGATAAATATCACGTGTAGGTGCAAATTTACCATAGTAGCTACTAGCGAGCGTACATGGTGATTAAATGTAGTATAATGTGTTGATTAATAATGAGATATGTAAAATTTATCACTAGGAATCCATTCTTGCATCTAAATAGTAATATCATTTGGGAAAGATCGATGAGAAAGATAATTAGGGAAAATAAGAAAGCATCATTTGCATTTCTAACTTAGGAGAAATAGTTAATTTTGAATTATTGAATCTTCCATGCTTATCTTACATTCTAATATGAATACATGGGTCCTCCATGTGAATTAGGTTTGCAGGATCTACCCTCCAGGTGATGGGGACTTTAACCAAAGAAATCGAAGGTCAATGGTCCATCATTGGCGGGACCGGAGAGTTTACAATGGCGCAGGGAATTATCAAGTATAAGATGGACCTTTCCTCCTCTACCAGCGAGGATGGTATAAGAGAACTTGATATTCATATTATATACACTCCTAATTCCCCACAAGCTGTAAGTCTAACTGCAACCTCTGTGTCTTAAAATTTTCTCTTATTTTTAACTTCATTTATCAGAGCAGCTGACCTATCACGATAAAAGTTGCAAAAATTTCATCCATATAGATAATAGTTCATACATAGGCAAGGTATAGCCACCCATACAGAAATGGTCATATTCAATTTGATTTGGAATATGATATTCTTTAAAAATAATTTTGAAAAATCAGGCTATAATTTCTTGCATCAATTACAAAATACTGAAATTAAAGCAGGAAAAATGAATGTATATATGTACCTACACATGCGATTCATATTTGATTTTGACAACATTTTTTGTTCACCATATATATATATATGCAGGTTCAATCTGCTTCGACAAATAATGGAAATCATTTGGGTGCTTGTAAGCTGATTGACAATTGCTGCTGCAAGAAGTAGTTGAGTAATATGAAGACGGGCAATGTTGATTTTATTCTAGGGTGTGTGCACTTGCGTCGTGTACGTGTATCTTTGAGTCAAAATAATGTGTGTGTTTTAGTGATGTGGGTCTACCCATCATGAATTCATGTACACTTTGCTTTGATTTACTTTGAACATTTTATTGTAATATTTCGATGTCATGTTATGTAGTTCGTCTTTAATATGATGAAATTTTTATGAAAGAAGAAAGTTCTCAATCCCTAAAGATTTTTTCTATTCCCTAAAGGTATTTCAATTTTGTCCTCATATATTCTAAAATTAGTGAATCTAGACTTATTTTATAGAAAGATTCCCTCATTTTAGTGTGTATATGGTCAAAATTGAAATTGGCAAGTAATATGCCTTATAAAGTAAAAGGAGGAAGTACTACTTTTTATGGACTAATCGGGCAACACGTTGACATCAACTATATACATTAGATACGTCCACTTTTATCCATCTTTGTGACAATTAATTTGAGATGGAGGGAGTATGTTCTGAGTACGCTAGCCAGCATATGACTTGCTTCATGGGGTCAATGATTCACACTGGAGCAAGTTGTACCAGCACTTACCTGGGCGCCCAAGAGCTCGCTCAGCGATGTACTCCTCTTCGATTTGTACTAGTACATCAGTTTGTACTGCACACATTTGTTGTGAGGCAGGTATCGAGCCCAACCCCTGCATCGTCATTTGAGATAAGACCATGAATAGAACGTGGAGCACAAGAGACAAGAATCCAGACTCACCATAGCTTCTCGATCTCAGGGTCAGGGTCAGAGAGGGCCTACCGCCAGAGAGATTGAGGGGATCGGCAGCCCAACAACATCCAATACACCCCCTTCGCCGTTGTCGGCCGCCTCGTCGCTGACGACCTCACTAGTCTACGTCCAAGTTACCTTTTCCACCGTCCTCCCTGATTTATTTCTGCATGTTTATGCGTTTTGTCGCCAACTTGTGATCTTCTTGGGACATCAGCCATATCTCTACCCGCGAGCGCCATCGGGACTCGATGGCAACTACCAGTGCATTTGGGCGCGGAGTGTCCTCAGTTCGATGGCAAGCACCATCTGGATGTTCATTGGCATTCATGAAGGAATTGGGAGCGCAAGTATTCCTAGCTAAAAGGAAATTGCCCGTTGTTGCACCTCTACCTTTTCCACTCTTTTCTATTTTCCTTCTCAACCCCTGTCCTTTCTTCTTTCAGCTCCGACCAACACTAGGACCAGAGGATGCATCCTCTCCAGCTGGAAGCAGTCCCTTGTGGCGTGTGAGTACATGCGGTGAAACTCACAGTAAGGGCGGTTGTCCGCCACGGGTGAAGCGTCGATGCGTCCTTGCTTGCGTTCTGGCTAGGCAGCCAGAACGGCCGGACCTTTTCATTTGGCGTCCGCATCGTCACCTCGAGCCTTTGTCTTTGTCTTGGGTGCCACCGGCTTGGATTCATCGGGAGGCACGTTGTGCCTGAAGAGGCGTCCCTTCTGAGCCTTAGCGCACATGTCAACCATGTCCACGAGCTCGACAGCGGAAGTGAGGTCATCCCTGATGCCGAGCTCTTCGAGCATGCGCTCGTTGGTGATCCCTTCCCTGAAGGCGAAGATAACGTTTGCGTCGGCGATGCGGGCGATCTTGTTGCGCGTCTAGCTGAAGCACTGTAGGTACTGGCGAAGTGCTTTGCCGAGCCGCTGGCGTATGCCGCGAAGGTCGTTGTAAGAGAGGGGGCGCTCGGTGGAGCCCTTGAAGTTGGCGACAAAGTGGAGGCACCACTCCTCGAACAACCTGATAGAGCCTTCTTGCAGATTCATGAGCAAGACGAGGGTTGGCCCTTGAGGGCCATGGGCAACCAGTTCGCCATGCACTTGTGGCCCCCCTTTGCAGCTCCTACGCTCAGGCAGTAGAGCTGTAGGAAGTCAAGGGGAGGAGTAGTGACGTCGTAGAGAGATGGCAGCGTGGGGTTGAACTTTGGCGGCCAGGAGACCGTGGCGAAGTTGCTTGGTGAACGCGAGGGCGCCGCCGACGTAGACCACTGCGCGGCCGACCCTGGCGAGGTTGCGGATGGTGCGGCGCTCGCGTTCGTGGCAGCACTCGATTTGAACGCGCGCATCCGGAGGGGTGCGCGGGATATGGCAGCTGTTGCGGGGGTCGCTGCTGGACTCCGTGCTGCCCCACGGCGCAACACGTGGCGTGCCTTGGTGGTTGTGGACGAGCCGGAGGGGTCTCCAGCTCGAGCAGGGGAGAGCCCTGAGGGACAACGCAGCCGAGGTGGTCGGGCTTCTCATGGTCGTTGTGTGATGGGGAGCTCTCTCCCTGTTGGGCGGAAGACACTCGTGTGCTGGCGCACGAGTTCCTGGTGGCTCTCTGTGGCCGCCTCCGCAGCCGCCTGAGGCTCCCTGACTCATTCGTGAGGGCCATCGACCGTAACTCTCCCCGTGGGTTTTGGCTCCAGGTGGTGCGTTGTATCAACGGACCCTGGTGGGCGTCTATGGATCTTTGCTCCGCTGTCCACTTGTCACTGACGAGAGGATGGAAAATCTTCGCCCATGCCCAGAAGCTGGAGGAGAACTAGGTTCTCCATCTTTGGTTCGATGGAGGAGACATATATCTTCGTGAAGATCTTCGGGCGTCATGGTGAGAGCAAGGAGTGCTGCGTCGAGAGCGGAAGCAGCGACGAGAGCTAAGATGGCGATGAAGATGATGCTGATGAAGAGGAGGACAAAGAAGATTCATCAGCCGTCGAGGTTGAGGGTGAGGAGTCTGACTCGGTCGGGGCTGGAGTGCTGTTGTCGAGAGGAAAGGCCTGACGATCCTGATCTGTTAGCCTTCCTTTTCATCTGGGTCGTCAGCCTTCATATAGTCTCCTCTTCTTCCTCACTTTTCCCCTCAGCAACTCCTTCTCCGGCCGACCATATCCTGTAGCTTTGGCGAGATAGGTTCGGCCACGGTTGGTCGCCGTCCTTCCTTCTTCTACAACCGCAGAGAGATAGTAGCTCTCCCACTTCCCTTGCTTCTTTTTGTCTTACGTATGGTCCTGGAACATGCTTATGTACTGAAATGTTCTTCGAGACCTAAATCTCAAAAAAGGATGTGCTTTCTTTCTTTGTGATTCTTTTGAAGAATTGTATTGAGGTTTTCCGTAGAGTAGTGCATCTCTAAGGGTGTAGCAAGGGCAGTTGAACTTAGCTCTGTGCGAGTCGCTTGATGGTGCATTGCATCCGTGGAGGTCGCTGTGGTGGTTCCTTGTTGAGATGCTTTGTGTTTCCTTGGTGGAATTCCTGCTTGGTTGCTTCGCGAAGCGGGTGGTTGTTTCTGCAGTGAGCAAGAGCGTGTGTCTGATTCTCTTATCGTGGGTACCTCGAGAGGAAGTCAGCACTAATGACTTTAGTCGAGGTGTCGTGCACGGTAGCGACATTTTTAGACAGATCTCTGCCGCTTTGGTTTAATCTAATTGGGTCCCACCGATGCAAGGGTACCGATCCCAGCCCCTCCTCGCGAGGCGTCCTCGAGAAGAAGTAGCACATGCAGGGAGAAACAGCTTGTCGAGGCGACAAGGACAGAGGGCAAAAATGAATTTACTGCTAGGGTGAGGCTTTCCATTACAACACTTAAGGATGTCATGACCCTACGGTCCCCCAAGAGGCACTTGACGTCACCGTGCGGACACGGGACTCCCATCGTCATGGGGCTAATGCTCGCGCGAGTTCAGGTGCAAAGGTTTGCCATGCGGCTTCCCACTTGTGTGGGTAGAGGCCCTCACACTAGGCGACACTCCTGGTGAGCGCCCTCTGAAACCCTCACGGAGAGAGGTCCTGGAGCTGTTTTTACGGTGGCGTCACGGGGTCCCCTCGAGGGTGCATCACCACATCCTAGGAGTGGCATGTTGAGCACGAAAGTACTATGGGTAGAACTTCCACAGGTGTTGGATGTTCCACGGGTTTGGCACAGGCGTGCCGTCTTCTGTCTCCAGGCGAGCCACCCCGGGACCCGCGACGTGCGTACCCGGTACGGTCCCTCCCACATGGGAGAGACTTGTGCAAGACTTGTCTGGAGAGGATCCTCCTCGGGACCAGGTGTGCGTAGCCTAATGTTGTTGCCGTGGTAGCGCTGGAGGCCTTGCAGATAACGAGCCGCGCGGACAACGGCTCGGGTTCTTGCCTCCTCTAGGAGCAGCAGGTCTTCGGCGTGGAGTTCCCCCTGCTTATCTTCGTTGAAGGCCAGGGCTCGGCAAGATCCATGCTTGAGTTCAACAGGGAGAACGACCTCGACCCCATAGACGAGGGAGAAAGGCGTTGCCCCAGTGGCCTTGGTTGCGGTGGTGCGGATGGACCACAAGACCGACGGGAGTTCGTCGATCCACTTCTTCCCGTGGCCTCGAGCTTGTTGAAGCACTGTGTCTTGAGGCCCTTGAGGACCTCGGCGTTGGTGCGCTCTGCTTGGCCATTGCTGCGTGGGTGCGCGATGGAGGCGTAGCATATTTTGGTTCCTAGGTTGGCGCAGTAGGACTTGAAGAGGCCGCTTGTGAACTGTGCGTCGTTGTCGGTGATGGTGCGGTTGGGTACGCCGAAGCGGCAAACCAACCTCTTGATGAACTTCACCGTCGTTCTTACCGGGATGTCCCAGACCGGTTCGACCTCTACCCACTTGGTTAATTTGTTGATGGCTACATAGAGGTAGCAGTAGCCCCCGAGCGCTCGTGGAAATGGTTCCAGGATATCCAAGCCCCTGACCACGAACAGCCACGAGAGGTGGATTGTTTGCAATCCTTGCACAGGCTGGTGTGTTTGCTTGGTGTGGAACTGGTGTCGGGGGTTACCCCCGAGTAGGGTAAAGACAAGTGGTAAAGGCAGCTTACAGAAGAGAGGTTTGGTCGAGTAGCCGACTACCTGGTACTCGCTACCCGGTCGACTGCTACTCGGTCTCACCTCAAGATGACCAGAAGGAGAAATTAAGCAAGTTCTATCCTTTCGAGTAGAAGGTTGACCCGAGTACAATTGGTGGGAACAATTGGCGGGAACCTACTCGGCCAGAAAGTCAAAGGAGCCGTTCTGACACAGGATCCCGCGTATCCTGGGTCCGTACTTGGCAGCATGCGAACTACTGTTCATTTGGGGACGACGTGCCTGACAGTGACAGCATGGGAGCATGCTGTGGCAGGATATGGGGGGTCTACCCTGTGCCTAGGTACAGTGATAGCCGCCTGTTCCCTAGTTTTGCCCAACGACTTTCCGGATGAAGCCAAGGCTGGGAGCCAAAGCTGTCAGCGGGAACCCGGAAGAAGGACAGTGTGCACACTATGTCGACACTTGTTCGTATTTGGACGTATCCGGCTGGGCATCGTGTATATAAGGTGCCCAGCCACCTCCTGCGCGGGGGACGACGAAGACTCTCATCTTAGAAACCCTAAGTTCTTGACCTAGCTCTACCCGGAGAGGAGCGATAAGCTACTCGGCAGAGATACCATTTGTACTGTGGCTACTCGGAGAAGCATCATAATACATACAGAGAGGCAGGAGTAGGGGTTTTACCTCCTCACGAGGGCCCTGAACCTGGGTAGATCGTGTTGTTTGCAGTGTGTTGTTCTTACCTCACGCGTCTACTCGTCGCGTGATCCCTCCCCGAATACCTCCAGCGTCCATCGTCCCCACATCTTTAGCCATCCTATGGCATCTGCCGTGACACCACCACGACAGTTGGCGCCCACCGTGGGGCAAGCAGCGGCGCTGGCTGGAGTTACTGTTCGGACGGGATCTTCTTCGGTGGAGCGCGTGGTCTGTGGCCTTGTCCACAGATTCGGCTCCTTCGACTTCGTCACCGACAACGCCGGCTGTTTCGGCGGCAAGGCCATGCCGGAAGGCGGCTCGGTGGTCTCCTTCGGCTCTCACCTCGTCTACATCGCCACCGTCGTCAACCACGCGTATCCTGAGCAGGTGCAAGACGCGGAGGATCCTCCCGCGGTGATTGCTGCTCGCGGAAGGCCCGCGTCTCGCTCTGCGAACTGCGCTGAGGTGCTGGTGACGGGCTTGACGGCAAACGCCGGCGCAGCCGCTGCTGGCGCTGCGGCCGTCGTCGAGGAGGTGGACGTACCGGCTGGTGGCAGGGTACACCGGCCCTACGAGAAGGAGAGCAACATGACGCCCTCCACGTCGGCGGCCATTCCCGCGTCTGCTGCGCGGCTTGGCATGCCAACCTCCACCGACATCGAGCTCCTGGCCATGAGGGAGCAGCTTGAGCGAGAACGCTTGGAGCTGCTTGCCGAGCAGGCGGAGTTGGACAAGGTGAGGTTAGAGCTGAGTCTAGATCAGCTTGAGTACAATAGGGCTCACGGTTTCACGCCGGTTGTTAGGAGGCCTAGCAGAGTAGGTGCTACTCGCCGTAACCTTGGTGCCGAGATGGCAACGGTTGTAGAGGCTCCCGCTCAGTCCGCCACCGCAAACACCTCCACCAGGCCCAGATACAGTACGCCCGCCAAAACCCTTAGAGCTGCAGAGGCTGTAGCTGCTGAGTTGCCTCGCCTAGACGGCGATGCGCGTGTTAGGCAGCAAGAGAGGCTCCATGAGTTAGTGTTGGAAGCTGCTAGGCAGAACGAGGAGTTCCGGAAGGCCAATCCTGGGGCTGGGGCTTCGCAGATGGTGCATTCGCACGCGGCTAGATCTAACGATCAGGCCTCATCTCCGCATCCCAGCCGCGAGAAGAGCCGCAGCGGCCGCTCGGGCAGAGACAGGCAGATGCAGGTGTATGACCCGGCTGCTGCCGCGAAACAGATTGCTGTGCCGCAGCAGCCCGGGCAGGAACACAATGCTGCAAGAGCAGGCTCTCAAGCCCATCAAGCTCAAAGCCGTGTCCGAGAAGCCGCGCGTCCGGGTACTTCTCGGCAACCCGCAGCTCAGCCTACTCGGCAGAGGCAGCAGCCGCGTGCTGTGGTGCCACTCGCCAACCCGGTGGAGCAGCTTGCAGCGGTGCAGGTGGACAGGTATGATGACGGCAACTCGGCCATGGAGATGGCCGGCTATGATATTCGTGACCGTGTTGGTGACCGTGTACTGGCGGCTGGAGATGCAAGGCACCAGTTGGACCGTATTAGCTTGTCGGCGCGGCTGGAGAGCACGGGTCCTCCTGGCCCCGAGTGCTTTGGCCCGCGCATCATGAACGAGCCATCCGTGAAGGGTTTCCAGCTTGCAAGGGGCACCAAGAGCTACAATGGTAGCACCAAGCCTGAAGATTGGCTCAATGATTATGTTACCGCGGTCCACATCGCGAATGGCAACAGAAGATGGGCGGTGCGCTATGTGCCGCAGATGCTAGAGGGTCCAGCCCGTACTTGGCTCAACAACCTGCCCAAGAACAGCATTAACTGCTGGCTGGACTTCTCGGATGCATTCATCAGCAACTTCACAAGCACATACAAGAGGCCGAATAGGCCACAGTAGCTGTCAGCTTGCAGGCAGCGAGAAGACGAGACGGACCGCGAGTACCTTACTCGTTGGAGCACGTTGAGGAACACCTGTGAAGGTGTGAATGAAGCTCAGGCCATCACTTGGTTTGCGCAGGGTTGCCGGCATGGCAGCATGCTTTGGCAGAGATTGCAGAGAGAGATGCCGAACACCCTGGCCGAGACCATCAAAATTGTGGATCAGTACGCACTCGGCGATCCTACTCAGCCACTGATGGACTCCTCTGAGCCGAGAAGAAACTTCAACGGCAGCAAGCGCAACGAGTTCCGCAACAAGCGCCGAGTGGACAATCGGTATGATCCCGAGGAGGTCAATGCAGTAAATATTGGAGGCAGTGGTGGCCAGAGGCAGAAACCTGCTGGAGCCTACGGGCAAAACCAGAACCAGGGCCAAGGCAACAAGAAACCATTTCGCGGATCTCAGTCGGGTAGCGGGAACTCCGAGCAGCCGAAGAAGTTTGTCTTCGATGACATGAAGGATGGCCCATGCAGCTTTCACACACACCATCCGTCGAGGCCTGCGAACCACACTACTCGGCAATGCGAGTGGTGGGAGGCAATCAAGAGTGATGGCTTGCCTCCTCCTCCTCCCCTGCCAGCAGCCAATGCCAATGACAGTGTGCAACCTGCTCGTGCACCTGCAGCTCGGCCGCCAGTGTACCCGAGAAGAGAAAACGTCAACCAGGTGGCTTTAGGAGCCAACCAGTACTTCAACAACGAGCGATACCGCAACAACAACAACAACTACAACCGCAACAACAACAACAACAACTACAACCGCAACAACAACAACAACAGAGGACAACAACACAACTACCCAGGGCAACAACAACAGTGGCAACAATGGGGGCAATGGCTCCACTCAGTACCAAGTGCACCACGAGAGCTACATGATCTTCACTTCGGAGCCTGACGACAAGCAGTCGCAGCACAGGCGGGCCATGGAGGTCAATGCAGTGATTCCTGCTGTTCCTCACTACATGTACTGGTGCGACAAGGAGATCAGGTGGTCCCGGGTGGATCATCCCAAGGTGATGCCCAATCCGGGTAGCTATGCCTTGGTGCTGGATCCTACCTTCTGGGTCCCGTGAAGAATGTGAGGTTCAGCAAGGTGCTGATAGACAACGGCAGCAAGCATCAACATTGTGTACAGGGATACACTCGAGAAGCTTGGCATGGCCGAGAACATGATGCTGCCTAGCAAGACTACCTTCCATGGCATTGTGCCCGGGATGCTCAGGCACCCACGATTGGCCGAGTAGTGGACTTGAAGTGCATATTCGGTACTCGGGAGAACTGTCGCACAGAGCGCTTGCAGTTCGAGGTGGTGGACCATCGGAGCCCGTATCACGCTCTACTCGCAGGCCGGCTCTGAGCAAGTTCATGGCCTCCACCCATGTGGCTTATCTGAAGATGAAGATCCTGGTCCCAATGGCATCATCACCATTTCGGGGGATTACAAGAAATCCATTGAGGTGTGCCTCTGCTGGTTCCCAGTTGGCGGAGTCAATGGTGATTGCTGCCGAGAAGAGGAAGATGTACGAGGTGGTAGGCCATGGCTCAGTCCGCGCAAGGCTAGGCGCAAGGTGTGCCGAGTATCCCAGCAGGGCACTGCTTCCAGGCTGCCAAGGAGACGAAGAAGAATCAGGTCGACCCTGATTTCCCCGACCGCGTAGCCATTATTGGCTCCGGGTTGGCGGAGAAATAGGAAAGCGAGCTCATCCACTTCCTCCGTGAGAATCGGGATGTCTTTGCCTGGACCAATGAGGATTTCCAGGAGTCCCGAGGGAGTTGGTTGAGCACTCTTTGCATGTGCGTCCTGACGCCAAGCCCGTGAAGCAGGCAATGCGCCGCTTCGGAGATGAGAGGAGGAAGGCCATCGGTGATCAGATCACCAAGCTGCTGATAAGTAATTTCATCATGGAAGTGCTGCATCCGGATTGGCTAGCCAACCCGGTCATGGTCGAGAAGAAGAAGGAGGATCCGAAGGCCGCCACTGCATGGCGCATGTGCGTCGACTACACCGACCTGAACAAGGCATGCCCCAAGGATCCTTTCCCGCTGCCTCGCATCGATCAGGTGATCGATTCCACTGCTGGCTGTGAACTGTTATCTTTCATAGATGCCTACTCGGGTTTTCATCAGATTGCACTCAACCCTGCTGATCAAATAAAGACTGCTTTCATTACCCCGTACGGGGCTTATTGCTATCGTGTCATGTGTTTTGGCTTGAGGAATGCGGGTGCAACCTATCAGAGGTGCATGCAGAAATGCTTGCACGACCAACTCGGCAAGAATGTGCAGGTGTACGTAGATGACATTGTCATCAAAACGAATAAAACACATACTCTGCTTGCCGACTTGGAGGAAACCTTTGCTAACCTACGCAAGTACAAAATGAAACTGAATCCGAGTAAGTGCACCTTTGGTGTACCAGCTGGAAAGCTACTCGGATTTCTGGTTTCTAGTCGTGGCATTGAAGCTAACCCTTCAAAGATAAAAGCTATTGAGAGCATGTCTTTGCCGAGATCACTGAAAGATGTGCAGAAGTTCACGGGTTGTTTGGCATCTCTGAGCCGTTTTCTTGGGCCGAATGGGCGAGAAGGCCTTGCCTCTGTACCAGCTGATGAAGAAGAGTGACAAGTTTGTCTGGACTCCGCAGGCGGATGTGGCATTCAATGAGCTGAAGGCAATGCTGGCTACTGCTCCCGTCTTGGCTAGTCCGCTACCCAAGGAACCTATGCTGTTGTACATTGCGGCGACTAACCGAGTAGTCAGCGTGGTGATTGTGGTGGAGCGAGAAGAAGAAGGCAAGAGTGTGCAGCGCCCAGTCTATTATCTCAGTGAAGTGCTGTCCAGTTCCAAGCAAAATTATCCGCACTACCAGAAGATGACATATGGTGTGTACCTGGGCGCCAGGAAGCTGAAGCATTATTTCCAGGAGCATCCCGTCACTGTTGTGAGTTCAGCTCCCATCTCGGATATCATGGGCAACAAGGAGGCGAGTGGCAGAGTAGCCAAGTGGGCGATTGAGCTAGCTGCGTATGCTCCTGCGTACGCAAGAAGAGAAGCGATCAAGTCTCAGGTCTTGGCAGATTTTCTTGTGGACTGGGCCGAGATGCAGTATGAACCTCCCGCTCCAGTTTCCAACTATTGGAGGATGCATTTCGATGGCTCGAAGGTGAAAGAAGGCCTTGGCGCTGGTGTTGTGCTTACATCACCCAAGCGGGATCAACTCAAGTACGTGCTGCAAATTCACTTCAAGGCATCCAATAATGTAGCCGAGTACGAGGCAGTGGTGCATGGTTTGCGAGTAGCCAAGGAGGTTGGTGTGCAGCGCATTATATGCTATGGCGATTCAGATTTGGTGGTGCAGCAAGTTTCGGGTACCTGGGATGCTTTGGATGCCAACATGGCATCGTATCGCTTCTTGGTGCAGTCAATGACTGGGTTTTTCGAAGGCTGTGAGTTCCAGCACATTCACCGGGCAGAGAACGAAGCAGCAGATGAGCTTTCCAAGTTGGGATCTTCTCGGCAGTCCATCCCGGCAGGGGTTGCCTTGGAGCATTTGAGGAAGCCATCCATCAAGCCTTCCCCCAACTCGGAATCCATCTTTGTTCCTTCTCTGCCAAATGAAGAATCTGACCCAATGGAAATCGACTGGGAAAGTGCTGCAGGGAACCCGGGGACTGCCGTTCCCTACTCGGGGACTGCTGTTCCCTACTCGGGGACTGCCGCTCCTTTCCCGGGGACTGCCGTTCCCTACTCGGGGACTGCCGTTCCCTACTCGGGGACTGCCGCTCCTTTCCCGGGGACTGCCGTTCCCTACTCGGGGACTGCCGTTCCCTACTCGGGGACTGCCGCTCCTTTCTCGGGGACTGCCGTTCCCTACTCGGGGACTGCCGTTCCCTACTCGGGGACTGCTGTTCCCTACTCGGGGACTGCCGCTCCCTTCCCGGGGACTGCCGTTCCCTTCTCGGGGACTGCCGCTCCCTACTCGGGGACTGCCGTTCCCTACTCGGGGACTGCCACTCCGTACTCGGGGACTGCCGCCCTCAACCCAGAAGCTGTCGCATTCATTGAAGAAGTTCTCGCCAATCGGTCCGGGCTGCAAAGAAGCACTCCTACTCCTCCTGTGCGACCGCAAGAGCCTGTCCCTATGGAACTGGACGAACCAGTGTTTCCCATACGGGAGACACCGAGTTGGGCTATGCCCATATTATCCTTTCTAAGGGACGGTGTTCTGCCTGAAGATGAAGTGACTGCAAGGCAGATTCAGAGAAGGTCCAAGGGCTACACTATAGTCCGAGAGGTGCTGCATAAGAGAAGTGCCACTGGTGTGCTGCAACGTTGTGTGAGCCCAGAAGAGGGAGAAGAAATACTGGTGGAGATACATCAAGGGGAATGTGGGCATCATGCCTCTTCTCGGGCATTGGTCAAGAAAGCTTTTCGGCATGGCTTTTACTGGCTCACTGCACTGCAGCAAGCTGAAGATATTGTGAGGAAGTGCAACGGCTGCCAGATGTTTGCAAGTAAGATTCACATGCCTGCTTCCGAGTTGAAAACAATTCCTATCACATGGCCATTTGCTGTTTGGTGCTTGGATATGGTTGGTCCCTTCAAGCCGGCTAAAGGCAACATGACGCATATCTTGGTCATGGTGGACAAGTTCACCAAGTGGATTGAGGTAAAACCTATTCGGAAGTGTGATGGAGTCACAGCTGTGAAGTTTGTGAAGGATGTGATCATGAGATACGGCTACCCGCACAGTATCATCACCGACAATGGCACCAACTTTGCAGAGGGGGCAATGGTGCGATTCTGCAGAGATAAGCATATCCGACTAGACGTTGCGTCAGTCGCGCACCCTGCCTCCAATGGGCAAGTTGAGAGAGCAAATGGAATGGTACTGGCAGGCATAAAGCCAAGGCTGATCGAGCCGTTGCTGAAAACACCTGGGTGTTGGCTAGAAGAGTTGCCAGCGGTGTTGTGGAGTCTAAGGACTACCCCTAACCGGTCAACCGGCTACACGCCATTCTTCTTGGTATACGGGGCTGAGGCCGTGTTGCCAATAGACTTAGAGCATGACTCCCCCCGAGTAGCCCTCTACACTGAGGTGGAGGCGAGAGAAGCTCGAGAAGACGACGTTGACCTGCTTGAAGAAGCAAGAGAGCTGACTCTGTCACGTTCGGCTATCTACCAGCAAAACCTGCGGCGCTATCATAGCCGAAAGGTGAACCCAAGGGTTTTCCGAGAAGGAGACATGGTCCTCAGGCTTGTGCAGCGCACAGCCGGGATGCACAAGTTGTCTCCTCCTTGGGAAGGGCCTTTCATTGTGAGCAAAGCGCTGCACAATGATGCGTACTACCTTGTAGATGTGCGCCCATCGCAGGCGAACAGGGCAGATAAAGCTGGAGAGGAAACCAAGCGCCCCTGGAATGTAGCTCTACTTCGTCGCTTTCATTCGTAAGAAAAGATGTGTATGTACTCTCTTATCCGAGTTGAAATTCTACTCTGCAATCTGAAATTGTTCTCGGGGACTGCCCTCGTCCAAAATTGCTCTAAGTGTTTTTCTTACTCGGCTTTACTGTTTCTCTATTCGGTTGCTCCACTTCAGAACTCATAAGTGCATTGAGTACTGTGTTTAAACCTATATGTCAACTCTTCGACTCTGCTGCTGTCCGAAACCCGGCTTCATGGCAAGCAAGAGAACAAGCAAAGGGTCAATGAGCACACGAAAATCACTAAGGAAGAAAGAGTGCAGGAGCCGAGTAGACTGTTTATTACTGTTGTTCCCTGTTTTCGCCTTCTCGGCTAAGTGGTGGGCTGCGTTACCATGATCGTTTCTAGCGGCTAATTATTTGCAACCCTGCTACTTGACTCTTGTGACTCGAATACCAAATAAGCGACAAGTCGCGGGTAGAGCAAAGATGAAAGGACAGGGTGAATAAGAAAAGCTACTCGGGGACTCGCATGGAAACGCAACTCGGCATTGAGCCCGTGTTGCTCAAATTGATTAATGATTGAAATAAACAAAGTGGGTATAAAAAATGTGTAGCAAGCAAAACAAAGATAGTAAATAACATTTGCTCCCGGCATCCCGGGGATCTGATAAGTGTTCGAGGTGAAAAAGATTGCAGGTTGACCTAAGAGGAGGAGGCAATGTTCTCGGTGCTGGCCTTGGCTGCTGCTTCTTCAGTGGCGGTCGCGGTGGCCGTTTCCTCGGTGCTTGCATGGGTGGCGTCCGCTTCCGTCTGGACGGTGGCGGATTCCGGCATCTCGGCAGCACGCTGGGAGGCTGTCTGCTCGGAAGTGGCTGTGGCCACCGAGACGGGACCGGGAGCCGAGGAGGAACCTGAAGCCTGGCCAGGAGGGGGCACCGTGTCATCGAGAGCAGCGCCTGAGGAGGTGCCGAACTCGAGTGGAGCAGTCTCGATGTGCTCAGCCTCCTCATCGCTACCCGAGACGGCTGTGCCTTTCCCCTTCCCGGCCTTGCCCTCAGGAGAGTCGAAGAAGTCTTCCAGCTCGGAGTCAACTTCTTCGTCAGCTTCCCCTTCGTCTTCGTAGTCGGTGTCGGGCTCCGGGAGGCCATCGATGTAGGTCTCCGTCTCGGCGCACTCCGCGACCTCGTAGGCAATCTGCTTGCGAGTGGCCACGCAGTCGGGATCTAACTCCCACTTGGAGTCATTGCGCTTCCCGCGGATGAGCTGCATGTTGAGGTTTTCGTACCAGGATGCGATGCAGAGAAGCATCACATCCGCACCGGCACGGGCTCCCGAAGCGCGCCACTTCTTCAGCTCCTTCTTCACATTCTTCAGCTTGAGGGCTAGGCCCTTCATGGACTTTGGCGGAGAATCATTAGGCCAAAAAAGCTTATGAAGTTCAAAGCCCTCGTGCATCAGATCAGTTCCGAAGCCAGCTAGCTGTTCGAAGTAGCCTTTGAGCACCAGCAAGCTGTCCTCGATCTCGGCTCGGGTATCTGCTGCTTCACCTTTCGCAATGCGAGCCGCTTTCGTCTTGGCCAGCGAAGGCGCAGAAGGAGAGTCGAGATGAGGCCAGATCTCTGAAATAACACGTGGTAACTTCAGAATCAAGAAGAGAAGAACCGAGAAGAAATGTGACCGAGAAGAAAAGAAGCAGCGAAGAAAAGACTTACCGGAGAGTTCGTTGCGCAGCCGCTGCAATCTTTTCTTCCAGGACTCCTCGTTGGAAATGTGCCTTTCTTGGATCATGCGCAAGCCATTCATCTGTGCGAAGAGATCAGCATTGGCCTTCTTCAGAGTTTCACATTCCTGCTCAAGGGCCCTCTCCTTGGCTCTGAAAGTGCCCTCGGCCTTGGCCTTCTCGGCGATGGCTCTGTCTCTCTCGGCGCCAAGGTTGATGGCGTCCTGGAGTGCCTGTTGCAGCTGAAGTTGCAGCTTCTCGGTCTCGGTGGCATGGTGGTTCAGCAACACACCAGCCTGCTCGGACAGTTGCTGCTGCAACTCGGCCGGCTGGACACACTCTCGGTGTGCTGCAGCAAACACCTTGTGATCTTCTGCGAAGAGCCAGACAAGATCAGTACAGAAGTAATGATGACATGGATTCAAGATTAAACCGAGTGGACGACAAACTCACCATCTAGCCTTTGAATGGTGGCTTCGGCGTTTTGCACGAAAGCACGGCATTTGCTGTGCTCCTCGGCGAGGCTCTTCAGTTTCTCTGCAGAGAAGAAAGGTTAGCACAAAAGAAAGCATAAGCGAGCGTAAACATAAAACGCACGAATCGCGCAGCTAAAAGTGTACCTTGCACTTCGGCCAGCTGCTGAGTGCTAGCATTGGCATCTTTGCTGGCTGCCTCTGCAGCTGCCTTTTCCTTCTCCAAAGCAGCAATGCGCCGCCTGGCGATGGAATGGTTCCAGAGGAGATGGCGGTACAAATTAGTCCGTTTCAGGACGCTGTCCTGAGAAGCGAGAAGAAGAAGAAAGTTAGAAAAAGCAGATTAGATTCAACCCGAGTAGGAGGCTACTCGGAGAGTACCCACCTACTCGGCTAGAATCTCGGGGACTGGGAGTGATGGTCAGGAGCAGAAAGGCGAATGGAAGAGAGGAAAATTCAACTCGGAAAATTCAACTCGGAAAAGATAAGGAGAACTTACTGCGTAGGCCTGCTCGATGTCCTCGGCATTCTTGCGATGCAGAAACATCTTGGCCGCAAGGGTCGCGGTCTCGGTGGAGACGGTCATGGGCTTGTGTCCCAGGTCGACCTTGTTCCAGTCCACGCGCATGTGGTCGAGGCCGCCAAGGGAGAGACCATGCCACTTCTCCACGCCGAGAACCTTGCTGTCCCATTTGGCGTCGATGAAGCCAACGGTGTCCAGTACCTGCTCAAGGCCTTTTGATGTTATGGGTTTGTCTTGGACTCCGCGAGAAGCAATATTGGCAGTCTGCTGCTGGCTTGGATCTGGAGGAGGGGAGTTCATGGCAACGGCCTTCCTTCCATGCTGGATAGCTAAGGCTTTGTCCTGGGGAGGGAAGCCGATTGAGTGCTGGTGGCTAACCTCAATCATATACTCCGGGTAGCAGGGCTGGCCAGCAGCGCGAGCATCCGCCGAGAGCGCGGCGGGAATTGGGCCAGACTCGCGGATCACGAGCGCTCCACCTGAGGTTGGTGGCGGCACTTGGTCTCTGGCTCGCTTCTTCGCCCTTTCCTTCTCGGCCCGCTGCTTCTCGGGATCTGCAACCTTCTTCCCATCAGCTATGGCCTTCGCCTTCTCGGCGGCATCCTTCTCGGCCTTGGCCTTCTTAGCGGCTTCTTTCTCCGCCTTGGCCTTCTCAGCAGCTTCTTTCTCGGCTGCCCTTCTGTCAACCTCGCTCCTCAGAGCGTCCAGGGCGGCTTGCTGCCTGGTCACTCGCCCGGCAGGGGAGCTAGGTGCATCCTTGGGTTGCGGAGACAAGGAGAGGCTGGGCGGTGTAGGGCCTTGCGCAGCAGGTGGCGCCACGGGCGGCGCCACGGATCCATCGCCTTGTACAGCTCCTGGCTGGGAGCTACTCAGTACGTCCACGGCGGTGGTGGCTTCCACTCGCTGCTCGGCAGCAAGATCATCTTGTGCAGCAGCCCCTGTGGTTGGCTGCTCTTGCTCTACTTCTGGCCGCTCCTCGGCGGCGTTGTCTTGCGTCTCTCGGTCCTGGTTCTCCTCGGCATTGCTAGCCGGAGGAGAAGGGGGTCTTTCTTGGCGGACGGTAGCGTCCTGTGCTGCTGGTTCGGCCGCTGCTCTTTGTGCATCAGTAATCTGCGGATTGGCAGCAGCAGCAGCACTGGCGGTGTGGTCCTCGTCATCATCAAGATTGATGAGAGGAACTGGTGGTTCCCTGGCTTGGCTGGACGCGATAGCTGCGTCCGCATTCATGGGAGGTCTGTAGAGAAGGAAGAAATCAGAAATTAGAAGGGATCTGGGGGAATAGCACAGCGTGAGAAGGGAAGCGACCGGGAAGAGGGCTTACGCGGTAGTGGACTTGAGCTCTCGCCTGGACCTCTTCGCTACCACCTTCTTCTCGGTGGGCTTCTTCCTCTTGGTAGGAGGTGCTGGTGCCCCACTACCGGTCCGTTTGCGGGTCTCAGGAGCGGCGACGGACAGAGGCTTGGCGGCTAGGGGCGCCACGCCCTCGTTCTCGCCTTCGTCCTCGTCATCCCTCTCCGCGGTACCTTCATCTGAAAATACAAGAGAAAGGGGAAGGAATCAGAAACAGCAAACAGGGGATTGGTCCTTCTCGGAAGCAATCAGATTGAAAGGATACTTACCATCAAAGTCCTCATCGGACCAGGTGCGGAGAGCGTCACGCTTGTCAGCAACGGGGGAGCGAGAGGGGTTGGACTGCTCCGCGGCATCGTGAGAAGGCACATCGTCCTCCTCACGATCAGCAGACCAGTTGCTCTCGAAAACATCGTGGCTCTCGATGAGCTGGCGCGTAAGAACCTGAAAACCAGAAAAAGATCACAGACTGACCGAGTACCAGGAAGAAATTCTACCCGGATGGGCGTGCAGGTACAAAGCACACAAAGCCTATGCAATGTACTAAGTATCCTACTCGGTGCAGAAGGCGATCACTACTCGCGGCAAGGGAAGGATTTATCTAGTCGGAAAGTAATGCAGAGAGCAGAGAAAGAAAGGCGTACCCGCTCAATCGGCTTGGTACGGCTGTACGGGACAAACCCGTACTGCCAGTGGTCGCCAAGGCTTGTCGTCAGGATGTTCCTGGCGTGCAGAGGAACATCGATGTTGTCGATCTCGATGGTGGTGGTCCTGGTGCAGTCGCGGGGGGCTCCCATGTAACACATGAGATGGCTGCGCTCCTGCAATGGCAACACTCGGCGCTGGATCCAGCACGCCACTGGATCGTCATTCTTGAGGCCTTGCGCCTTCAGCCAGCTGAGTCGATCCTCCATCTCGATGGCGTCGTCGTCGTTGACGGGCTTGTCCTTCCAGTACAAGCCGATCGGAGCGCGGTTGCTCCAAACCGGCAGGTTGATGCGGTCATCTACTCGGGCTCCTTCCGCAGCGGCAACATTCTTGACATACAGGAACGTCTTCTGCCAGAGCTTGACGGAGTCCAGCCCCTTGATGCGGGGGTGGTGTGTCCCGGACCGCTGCACCATCATGGCGCAACCGGTGTCCGTGGCGCGGGCATTGCCCACGGAGTCCTTCTTCCCGGTAGATTGTTGGCGCAGGTGGAAATACCTGAGCCACGTCTCCCACGTGGGCCGGACGCCGAGGAAGGCCTCGCAGACCACGGCGTGGTAGGCGAGGAAGACGACGGCGTTGGGGGGAAGGTGGTGCATCTGGATGCCGAAGTGGTTGAGGAAGTTCCTCAGGAAGTCGGAGGCGGGCAGTCCAAAGCCGCGCTCGAAGTGCGACATGAAGACCACCCGCTCTCCCTCCCGCGGAGTGGGCACGAGCTCGCTGCCTGGAGCCCGGCACTCCACGCCGGGAGGCACCCGCCGGGTGTTGACGAGCCACGCGCAGTCCTCAGCCGTGACGGAGGAGCCGGCCCAGCCAGCCTTGGCCATTGCTGCGGGTGGAGGGAGTGAGAGGTGTTGAAGGATTTGGTTGGTGGATTGAGTTCGCGGCGGCGCGAGAGCTTGCGCGGCGGCGGAGAGCACGGTGGCGGAGAAGCGCAGGAGACAAAGGAGGAAAAGTGCGAGGAAGGGGAAAAGGAAATTACCAGGGAGGTATTTATATCTCCTCCGCGGATTTATCGTTACCGTCGTGGGAGTGGGATCGACTGTGGCGTGTGGTGGATCCTGTGGCCGGTTAGAAACGCACACAAGCGCAGGTTGCGCGCGTAATGGCCGCATTGGATCCCACCACCGAATCGTGGCCTATAACTGCACTTGATGGGACATGACGGCCGGTGGGCCCACTGCGTGAAAACTGGACGCGTGGCAGGTCGTGTCCTGGGCAACGAAACGACAAGGTCGTGGATGCTTGACACGTGGGCAGTTGCTGCGCGAAGGGCTGGATCGTGCTTTGTGCCGCAACGGCTCGATTCCAGAAAATTCTCTAAGTCTTTTTACTCGGTTACAGAGTAGAAAGCAAGTGATACTTGGAAGAAAGGAAACCCAAGGTACTTTCCATGAGTCTTTTTACTTGGTTACAGAGTAGAAAGCAAGTGATACTTGGAAGAAAGGAAACCCAAGGTACTTTCCATGAGTCTTTTTACTCGGTTACGGAGCAGAAAGCAAGTGATACTCGGAAGAGAGAAAACTCAAGGTACTTTACAGACAGCTACTCGGAGGCTCTTCTCGGCATCTTGAGGTTCAAGGGCTGAGGTGCAAAGATTGGTTTTAAGCTAGATGAGCCTAGTGAACAAGTTCGCAAGACTCAACCAGCTTCGGGGACTGCTGTCGGGGGGTTACCCCCGAGTAGGGTAAAGACAAGTGGTAAAGGCAGCTTACAGAAGAGAGGTTTGGTCGAGTAGCCGACTACCTGGTACTCGCTACCCGGTCGACTGCTACTCGGTCTCACCTCAAGATGACCAGAAGGAGAAATTAAGCAAGTTCTATCCTTTCGAGTAGAAGGTTGACCCGAGTACAATTGGCGGGAACAATTGGCGGGAACCTACTCGGCCAGAAAGTCAAAGGAGCCGTTCTGACACAGGATCCCGCGTATCCTGGGTCCGTACTTGGCAGCATGCGAACTACTGTTCATTTGGGGACGACGTGCCTGACAGTGACAGCATGGGAGCATGCTGTGGCAGGATATGGGGGGTCTACCCTGTGCCTAGGTACAGTGATAGCCGCCTGTTCCCTAGTTTTGCCCAACGACTTTCCGGATGAAGCCAAGGCTGGGAGCCAAAGCTGTCAGCGGGAACCCGGAAGAAGGACAGTGTGCACACTATGTCGACACTTGTTCGTATTTGGACGTATCCGGCTGGGCATCGTGTATATAAGGTGCCCAGCCACCTCCTGCGCGGGGGACGACGAAGACTCTCATCTTAGAAACCCTAAGTTCTTGACCTAGCTCTACCCGGAGAGGAGCGATAAGCTACTCGGCAGAGATACCATTTGTACTGTGGCTACTCGGAGAAGCATCATAATACATACAGAGAGGCAGGAGTAGGGGTTTTACCTCCTCACGAGGGCCCTGAACCTGGGTAGATCGTGTTGTTTGCAGTGTGTTGTTCTTACCTCACGCGTCTACTCGTCGCGTGATCCCTCCCCGAATACCTCCAGCGTCCATCGTCCCCACATCTTTAGCCATCCTATGGCATCTGCCGTGACACCACCACGACAACTGGCATGCCTCACGGGTCTTGACTAGCTCGGTGGCTTCCTTGATGGCTGTAGACCAGTCTAAGCCGTATCGGAAGGCCTTCCCGATGAGGGTGCGCGATGAAGAGTGGTGGCCACAGTCGTCTTGGTGGATGTTCTTGAGGAGCTACACGCCATCATCCCGGGGGACGCATAGCAGCGCCACACCATTGGGGCGCCTCGGGTACAGCTTCTGGTCGATGACGCAATACATCTTGTTCGAGGAGCAACGTGCTCTGCCTCTTCTTCATTCTCGGGGAAATCCCCTTTCTGGATGTAGTCGATGAGTCTCTTGTTCCAGCATGCTTCCTCATGAGTGTATACCAACACTAGGCGGTATCCCGAGGGGATACCTTAGTCCGGTGCGCCTTGGGCGGGAGCTCTTCCTCGAGGTGCTGGTGACTTTGCCCCTCATCGTCGTCAACTGGGGGACGATGGACGACTTGTCGAGCCTCTATTCAAAGACACCTGGGGCTTGCGCCCAGTTTCTTGATGCTCCTTTGGCGATGTCGTCTTCTTCTTTGTTGTCGCCTCGAGGGATGTGTTGCAGCTCCATGCAGAGGAACTGTTTCTCAAGCTTTTGAACCTACTCGAGGTATAAAGCCATGTGTTTTTCCTTTGATGTGTAGCTATTGTTAGAGAAGTTTATGAGGAGCTGGGAGTCTCCCTTGATGGTGAGGCGCTTGACGCCTAGGGCTGCGACCGCCCTGATGCCGGTGAGGAGGCCCTCGTACTCGGTGATGTTGTTGGAGACTTTGGCCTTGTGGCCAAAATGGAGCTGGATGGCATAGTAAAGCTTGTCACCGGATGGCTACGTAAGCACGACGCCAGCCCCCAAGCCCTGGAAGGAGAAGGCGCCGTCAAAGTGCATGGTCCATACTCCTGGAGCCAGCATGCCCGAGGCGGCTGGCTCCTCTTCAAGGTCTTCCTCTGGTGGCGGGTTAGTCCATTCTTCGTTGAACTCTGCCAGAGCTTCTCCTAAAATTGTCTTGGTCGTCAGGAACTGGAGCCCGAAGAGTTGGAGCTCGACAGCCCACTCGGTGACACGCTCAGTGGCATTGGAATTGTGCAGAATCTGCTCGAGAGGGAACGCGGATACCATTGTGATGGGCTGTCCGTCGAAGTAGTGGCGAAGCTTCCTTGAAGCCCCAAGGACCGCATATAGAAGCTTCTGCTGCGCGGTCTGCCTCTCGCAGGCATCTCAAAGCATGGTGCTAACAAAGTAGACATGGTGTTCGAGAGAGACTCTAGAGGTATAGGCAGTGAGTTGTTCTAACGTATTGGAGCTCTCCTAGGGCTTGAGGGTGTCCCCCTTGTGGTGGTTTTGCCGTGCAGCGGGGTCCTCTAGGGGAGAGGAGGGCGTGGGATCCAGGCCGGGCAGGGCGTGGGCTCTAGACCAGGCAGTGGCTCCTGCGGTCGCGGTGCGACCAAGATGGAGGGCTTGCCAGATACTTCTGGAGGTCCTCAAATGTAGTAGCCGTCTCGGTAGTCCATTTGAATGGATCTGATCTCTTCATGAGTTTAAAGAATGGCAGAGCCTTGTCGCCAAATCCTGAGATGAAGCGTCCTAGTGCTGCCACGCATCCCACGAGGCGATTAATTTCCTTCAACCATCGTGGAGGCTACATTTCTTCCATGGCTCGAATCTTGTCGGGGTTGGCCTCGATGCCGCGGTGAGACACCAGGAAGGCGATCAACTTCCCTGCCGCAACCCTTAATCGTATTTGTCGCGATTGAGCATGATTTTCACCATGCGGAGATTTTGGAAGGTCTCCGCGAGGTCGTCGATGAGCGTGTGCTCCTCGCGAGTCTTGACGGCGATGTCATCGACGTACGCCTCCGCGTTCTTCCCTATCTGTGTTCCCAGGACGATGCGCATTAGCTGTTGGAATGTAGCCCCGACGTTCTTCAGGGCGAAGGGCATGCACACATAGTAGAACACTCCGCAAGGAGTCATGAAGGAGGTCTTCTCCTCATCTTCTTTGGCCATCTTGATCCCGAGAAAGCGTCCAGAAAATAGAGGAGGTTACACCCAGCGGTGGAGTCCACTATCTGGTCGATCCTCAGGAGAGGATATGGATCCTTGGTTCGGGATTTGTTGAGGTCGGTGAAGTCCACGCAGAGCCATCCCCCGCCTGTGTGCTTCGAGACCACGACCGGGTTGGAGATCCACTCAGTGTGGATAGCCTCATAGATGATCTTGGCGTCCATCAGCTTCTCCACTTCGCGGACGATGAATTCCTGCTTCTCGCGGCTATGGCGGCAAGCCTTCTGCTTGACCGGTCGTGCGCCGGGGCACACAGCTAGATGGTGCATGATCGCCTCCCTTGGCACGACAGGCATATCAGACGTTGTTCGTGTGAACATGTCCGCGTTTTCCCGAAGGAAGGCAACGGGCGCGCTTTCTTATTTGGGAGGCAACCCAGCTCCAATGGTGAGGGTAGGCCCCGTGCCATCGGGGACCTTGGAGAACAACAACTTCTTCTTCAGGGGCTCGACAGCATCCCCGAGGCTGTCCTCGTCCATGGGGTGTGACGCTGCCGCCTCCTTATAGGCGTCTTCCACGGAGCGCACGACATCCTTCACGTCTCCGTAGACAGTGAGGGGTCCGTTGTTGTCAGGCATCTTGACCAGGATGTACACGTGGTGTGTGACGGTCATGAACTTGGCCAAGGAGGGGTAGCCCAGGTTAGCGTTGTAGGGGAGCCCGATGTGGGCGACTTCAAAGTCGATGTCCTCGGTGCGATAGTTCTGGCGTGTGCCGAACGTTACCTCGAGGCAAACTCACCCCAAGGGAACGGTGGTGTCGCTGGTGGCGCCGGTGAAGGGCCTTGTTACCTTCAAGCGATCGTGCGAGATACATAACTTCTCGAAGGTTTCGAGAGAGATCACGTTGAGGCCCGCGCCTTCGTCCACCAGAGGCTTGGAGACGGCGACGTTGTTGATCGTGGGGGTGCAGACCAGGGGAACGGCTCCCATGGAGCCAGTGGTTCTAGGAAGGTCAGCGATGCCGAAGGAGATTTCCTGCTATGGCCACTTGAGAGGTTGCGGGGGTGGCCCGTCCCCCTGACAGACGGCATTGACCTCCCGCGAGACCCTCTTCAGATGGCGGCTCGAGAGCGGGGCGTTTGACCCGCTGAGGATGCATGCTGCAGATGGAGCGGTGTGGTGCGCCACCGCAGAGCTGGGACTGTCGCCTCCCACGGCAAAGCGCCAAAGAGTCACGTGACCCTCGGGCTCACCGTGGGGAAGACGGTCGCTGTGGTGGAAACTTCGGAGGAACTGCGCGCGCAGGCCACATGCTCATGGAGCTGTCAGGGAGGTTTAGCAACCAGGCAAGTGGTGGGCCGCGGAGCGCCAGGGGAAAGTACCTCAAGAGGCACATATCTCATCCCCCGACAGCCCTGACCCTTGCTTGATACCTCCGTAGAAATCCCAAAGGGGGGACATCGCCAGTGTAGTGAGGCGGGAGACGAGGGCGGAACACTGACAACCATCTTGCCTCCCACAGGTCCCTGGAGAACGCATAGCATCATCCTGCCCAGGCGCTCGCCCGCCGCTCTCGGTAGCTAGGAAACTCTGAGTTGGCGGTGACATTTCCCGAGGCAAAGGGTGTCGTGTCGCGCGCTCGAAGATGTCGAGTCCCACGCGCGCAGGACTCCGTGTGTTCAGCCTTAGGCGTGGTGTAACCGCCCAATTTTTGGAAGACAGGAAAAAACTTTTTTTCAATGACCCAAAAATCAGGGCCAACAAAAACTGTTTAACTTGTTTGGCTAATGCTTGTGTTTCTTTTCTATTTGCTTGTTGATTGTGTTTGTGTTTATGTTTGTTAACACCTGACATTCAAACCAATGATCATAACTTTCTTAAAACACAACCCTTGTGATCAAGTCATGACAAGAAAGCTTATCATCTTCATCCATCACACTCCTTTGGCAAAAACCTTTTTGAAAATGTTTTGATTTTAGAAGAAACCCAAAGGCCCAGTTTTGAGAAAACAAAAGATAATTTCCAAAACTATATGAAAAGTATTTTGGAGCTAATCATCTCCAACCTGTTTTCAACCAAGATGTTTTTGCAAGTATTTCAAAAACTCCTTCTCAGTTCCTTCTTTTGCAAAAACAATAAGAGGGGATTATGTTACCCCTGTGTTTAAACTCAAATATATTCTTTTGGAAATAACAACTTCTAAGATGAACCTCTTTACAAAATCCTCTTGTCATGGTATGTCTTGATCACTACCTAAAATTTAACACATGAGAAAACATCCTGGAAATTAAATTGAAGAACTCAGTTGTTTGAGTGATCTTGTGTGTCTTATTATTTTATCAGCTTGTTGGGTGATCTTATCTTGTGTTTGCTTTGAAGTATTCATTTCTGTTTCTTGATGAATGTGTGTTGTTCTAAGTAAATAAAACCTATTAATAACAAGATTAAACATCAATGTCATATTTCATCATATGCCCATCTCATACTCTGTTTTCTTAAAAACTTCCAACCTTGGAGACATGCCTTTATGTCAAATGTTGTTCTATTCATCAATGTACCCTCATGTGTATCATGTTTAACATCTATTCCATATATCCATGGTGTTATCTTGGATATTGAAACCCTTTGGTATCATCTATCAAAGTTCTATTGAAGGCATCCCCAAAAATAATGATCATATCACCTTTATCATGAAGCACTTTTTCCATGTTACTCCAAATCACTCCTTATTGTTTTCAGGCCCTATGAACCTACCCTTGTCATCTCCATGAACTATACATCACCTCCATGTGGTTCATTTATTTTTCAAAGTCCATTTAATTACTTATCTCTTATGGTTTTTATCCTATTAAACAAACACTTGTTTTCACCCTTTTTCCACTTGGTGTCTCAAATATTTTCAAAGGAGTTGTTTATTAAAAATCACTTTTGAGACCTATATTATGTACTCTCTCATCCCGACTCAAAAATATTTGTTTTAAAAGAATTTTAATATTTATTATTTTCCATTTTCCAAAAAGCCAGAAATGGATTTTAAAATATTTTGTGAAGAAAAGTATTTCCTAAAATCTTGGGAAAATTACCCAACATGCCTATGGTCATGTGGGATCATTTTGTACAAAAACGTTTGGAAGTTTTGTTGCAAATTTTGGAGAAAACATTTAAAAACAGATTCAACACTTTTTGAATTTCCAAAATTTTGTGAAACAAATATTTTCAGAAAACCTTGAGACCACCACCCCTAGACTCCATTTTTTATTCTCTATCCAATAGACATGATCTTGTACTTGTGTTCTGTTCAAAAATTTGGTGAAAACAATCAAAAACCTCCTCTGGTTATTTTGGACACTGTTGGGTTCATGCATGTTCTGGTCCACACACTCACTCTCTCTGCCTCTCTTCTGTTCTGGGAGATGAAAACACCCTCCCCAACCTCCTAGAAATGGTCTAGCTAATCCACCATTCCTCTCTTTCTCTCTAACTCAGCCAACCACAAATGGACAAGGATGGTGATCACCCTCTCTTTCTCTATCCTCCACCACAGTCCATTCCTGGCAAAGCCCTTGCGCCACAATGCTCCTCATGCATCATGTGACTCTCTGGAAGAAGCCCCTCCCTCTCTGCTTGTCCTCTTCCTCCTACCCGTGCGTTGTCCATGGCGCCCAGGACGCCCTCGCCACGTCGCTCGCGTTCCGACACCTGGGTCGCATGCCCGAGCTCGTGGCCTCTTGTTTCAGATCCTCAAGCTCTCCAGTAACCTACCCGTGCTCATCACTTGTCCCCTCTCGTTTTCCTTCTCCCTCTAGCCCCTGTCGAACACCTGCGGGTGCCGAGGCTCATCGTCAATCCTCCACCACTCCAGACCTCCTCCTCCTCTCTAAATCCATCCTGGAGGAAGTACTATGCACGGACACTCACCCAGGCATCCTCCTCCCTCTCCTATCCCGCTCGTGTCTGCTCGCTTTGAGCACCGCAAGGACGTGCTCGCCGTCGTTCATGGCGCGGCCACTTGAGGCCTCGTTTTCACTGTCCAACTTGCCCCACCACCTCCACACATCCCCAACCGAGTTCATGCACTAAAACCCCTCTCTCTAGCCTTGTTGTTCACCGGAATCGACAACCGACCGCCGCGGGCAAACTCCTCGTCGAATCTGCATCTCAGGGAATCTCAGGTTATTTCTTTTCCCAGCAGCTCTGTTTTCCGATGTTTGTTTTAATTCGAAATAAAAATGTTAACCAGTGAATCTTGCCAAAATAAAAATCACAGTACTAGATCTACAAAATCTTAACCACCTCCAACTTATAGATCTGCATTTTGTGCAATATGTTAGGAGAAATAAAATAAATGGCAGAAGCACTCATTAACACCTTTTATTTAATAACTTGAGTTTTAAGTATCCAAATCATGCAAACTCAACTGTTCTGAGTATCCCTTGCAAATGTCTATCTGTGGAAATTTACCTTGTGTTGACTTGAGTTGTTGTGTGAAAATGACATGCATGTTAGTTTTAGGCCAGAGAGCACTTCCGTGAATTGCTTAATTTTATTGGTGATGATTTTTGATGTGAATCCACTTGTGTTGGTTTGCTAGTGACTAAGAGAACCTTATAATAGATTATCATGATTCTAGGAGTTACAGAATAGGCTTGGTGCCAATATTTAGTGTTTAGCCCTTTTCTGCATATTATTGCTATGCCTTTATTAAATTGTGTGCTATATTGTTTTTGTTATAAAATTGATTCCTAGCATGTGTAAGGTGCTAATAAATGATTGAGATGTGTTTTGAGTGATTCACTAGCATGATAGGGTTTGGGTGTGGAAAACCATGTTTGTTATAGTTTTATTCTCATAGGGTGTTTTTCCTAGTAATAATAGGTTAAATTATCGTTATTCTTCATATTGGTATGATGAATTGATTAAATTCTTTATTATTGTTTTACATAGCATAGATACTGTTATTATAGCATATTATACTTTCTTGCATGCTTGAGTGAGCTCTGGATCAAATTGTCATGCTATGATAGTTTTAGGTGTTATTCTACCATAAGTTGTTATTTGCATGCTTAATTTTTGAGGTATTAATTAGATTGTTATTTTGATGATTACTAGCATGTCTAGGTGTTGTTTTCTATGTTACTTGGATTTCATCTTACAGATCCATCTTGTTAGAATAAATCTTGTTTGATGATCTCTTATGGTTAAGCATGTCTGCTTGTCTGAATGGCCCTTTTTACATCGCTAGTTTTAGTAGTCTTTTTGCTCCATGATTATTTTCATGCATTAAGTGATGCCATGACATGTTTGGTATTGTTTTGTCTCTGTTATTAGGTTGCTTAGCTACTGGTTATATTAATTCTCCATGTTTAGAAAAGCATGTGTTACTATGGGCTTGTAGTATTGCTTGATAGTATTTTCCTATGCATGTGTATATATTCCTAGGTTTGTTTTCTTGTTATTTTGTTCATCCTCATGAATGACCAGAGAGTCATTTAACCTTATTTGGGCATGTTATGAGAGTGTCACACCCACTGGACTCATGCCATTTTGGTTGAGGATCCATAACATCAATTCTAGTGTTATTCATGTGTGTTGTCTATGCATGTTTTGTTTGTTGGTGTGCACCCTAGTAATTTTGTTTGTGATTGTACTTGTTTGATGAAATGCTTGCTGTATGATTACTTTTTGTCAAGTGCTTGCCTTTGTTTGCTTCTGATTGGGTGTTTTCCTTTTTGAGGTTACGACGTTAGATAACGGAGACGGTATTATTTCCCGGAGAGGTTTTTATTGCAACTCTTGGTTATTTCAAGAGCAATACCAAGACCAGTGCCAAGGCAAGCCATTCTAAATGCTTGCTGTTGTTTTACTTATCATTATCTATCCTGCATGTTTTACTTCTGAAGTTTTACAAAAGTTGATTCAAAAACTATTACCTCAAGTGGACTATACCACTATCTATTTTTTTATGTATCTATTATGCTATATCCACTATATAATCTTAGTGTTACCAAGCCCTTTAGATATTTTAGTATCATCAATTAATCAACTTAAGTCCCCTAGTGGACATTTTTTAACTTGATGTTTTTGGAAAGCAAAAGCTTAGAAAAACCCCGAGGAAAGGTGGGACCTTGTCCGAGGGAGGTTTGTGAAGAAGGAAATGTTTTCGACTTGTTTTCCAAAAATGACACATAACCTAGTCTTCGCCGGACAACCAAGCCGTGCTGCCACATTACCTCAATATGGGAACGGGTTCTAGCTAATTTCTTGTCGGTGTTAGTCCGTGTCTACCTCAAAGTGCTATAGGGGTTAGAGTCCCCCGAACCGAATTGTCGCCGGGAGGGAGAAATGGGACATTCACAGTGTGGGATTAAGTTCACTACCGGTTGCAGCAATTGGGTCTCCTACCATGGCGGTGTGTTGTCAGGGGAAACCGGATCGATACGGCTGACTCACTCGGTGCCGGGGAGAACAAACCCAGTTGAAGAGGTAGTCATTTACTAGCGCTGACATAGTGGATGGTTAGGACCAGTTATCCGATGTTTGCATACTGTCTCGGGCAGTCCGTGGTTGTTCACTGCGGATGTACTGGACCTTGTGGATTGTGTACACCTCTGTAGAGTAAAACTATTCAGAATAGCCGCGTCCTCGGATATGGACAGTTAAATGGCCATGTAGCTAGCATTGTGTCAATGTTTTCAAAAAGGCTGTAAAGTGTTTTGAAATTGTACCTGGGAGGTACGTTGAAAGGGAATGTGTAACATCCCTGATTTTTGGAAAACTCAACAATCACAAAAATTTGAAATTTTTTATTTTCATGTTTAGTTAGTCACCAAAAACTAAATGAGATGCAAGAAACAAAAGAAAACAATGCATGTTCTAATGTTTTGGAAATGAAAATCCAATATACCTCTATTCCATAAACCCTAAAGTCATTTCAAAATAAATAATTCTACATAAATAAAATAATTCTTCTTAAGCAAACCCTTACACCAAACATGTTTTCAACCCAATTATGATCTTGAAAATATCTTTTATATATAAAAACTAGAGAATTGTTATCTCTAATATTTTTCTTCTTATCTCTAAAAAGGGTTTCACTATTATTGATAACCCCAAAATGGATATAAGTTGGATCCTTGTTTTCCAAGTGTTATGTCAATCAACAAAATAATATAGTGCTATAGAAATAAATTGTTTATGAAAACAAGTAAGATACTTTGAGAAAACAATGTTTTCATTTGGGAAAACCTTTCTGCTTTTACTAAACCCCATTTCAAAATTTATTAAATAATTCTCTATTTTGAATATAACAAAAGGTTACTACTAGTGATTTTTCAAGTATGTTGAAATTTATAATGTATGAAATGTTTTAAAAGGTCCTAGAAAATAATACTTGAACCATGGAAATATTTCTCAAATCATTTAAATCATATTTCAATTTTAAAATCCTTGTTTTGTATAAATTTGCTATTAATGTTTTCTCATATTTTAAAGCTATAAAAATATGAAAACAAGTTGAAATGTTTTTGAAAAACAATATTTGACAATAACAAGGTTTCTGTAATTTTATAAAACCTTATTACAAATTAATTGCTATTTTCTATATAAAATGATATTAAGTATTATTAATGATTTATTTATAATTGCAAAATATGAAATTTCAAATGTGTTGAAAAGGTTACAAAAATGTTATAATCTGAAAGGTATTAATATTTAAAGATTTTAGAAATTATTTGAGGTGAATAGGAATTATAAAACAGAAGATATTAAATAAAGAAGAAAAGAGGAAAAAAAATGCTGACGTAAGCGATGACATCACCTCGTCATCAAGCTCGGGCTGTTTATGTTCTACCGTTTCTTACCGAAATCAATCCGATTGAATTCACCCGTTTAAGTGCGGGATTAATTGCCCCGTTACCTCCACCTTATAGCCCTTCTCCCCTGCATCATTTCCCCTCTGATTCCCCACCAAATCGTGCAACCATTCCGCAAATATTGCTCGCCGGAGATCTACAACTCCGCCGCCGTTCGTCGTCCTTTGCGGCCAACTGAGAAGGTTCCCGACGCCCCCGTTGGTTTTATTTTGTTGCCCAAGTCCCGTAGAACTTACTAACGCTCTATTGGTTTTGTTTCCGTGGCCGTAGAGACGAGGAAGAGCTCGCCGGAGCACGGCCGCCTCGGGCCATATCGCCGCCGTAGTTACGGAGCCCCAGAAGACTCACCGGGGGCACCATCAGTTTCACCAAGTCGTGCTGATTCTCGGAGTGGTCCCCATCGAGCCCGAAGACCACCGGAGCGCCATCGCCTCTGTTTTCCGACCGCCTGCGCCACCGTCCTCGCCATTCCCGGCGGCCCACGCCGGCGAAGTAAACCCCAGCCATCCCTGCCCGTCAGATCAAACTTGTGCGGCCCAGATTAGAACCTTTAACCAAAAAGGTATCGACCAATCGGAGCGCGCCAAGTCAGCCGAGCGTTAAGTCGTTACCTGTCGCTCGGCGCAATACGTAGCAGGCCCAAGCCCATTAGTTATCTGTTGCTCTGCGCGGTAGATAGACAAATCTGAGCCGAGCTGTTCTCTATTTTTTTTTCCGAATAGAAAACAGAATTGTAATTTTGCAGAATGGTCCCTAGAACTTAGAAACATCATATATTTTTAACCATAAGCCCAAATTTAGCAAACTTGGACTTTCTGAAATCCCCATAATGCTTAGAATATTTTAGCACTGTCCAAATTCAAATTTGACAAACTTAAATTTGTTCAAATTCAAATATGCTTGTTTGGTGAAATTTGGCATAATTCAAATCCTACAAATCCAAAAATTGTAAATAAAATATATTTGGAAACCTTAGGATGTGTACTTTCATATCCTCTGTCCCAAAATAATAATTGAACAAATTAAAATTGAATTTAGAATTTAGTTGTCTATTTGAGTATTTTTGACATAGATTAATTTGTATAAATAATTTCAATATAGTTCCTTTTGTAAAATTGTTCCATTTGATAACCTTGAACCAGAAACAACCTTGCCCAACCATTTTGGACACCCTTGGACCATGACCATGTATTTTAGCCAAAAATCCATCATAGTAGTCCATCTAGTTATTATGTCTTAAATTTTGTTTCTATTTCTTTCTACCATTGTTTGTTGTGGCCATTTTGAATCCAAGACCAAGTCCCTTGTATGTAAACCTTCTAAGAGACCAAGTAGTGAACCTAAAACACTAGTACTATAGGTTTCTATCTACCCCTCCATCCCCCTATTCTTGCTTCAAGAATCCATCAAGTTAGCAAATGAAAAACAAGACTCAAGCAATAGAAGGCTCTTCACTTTCAACTTGGTGGCAACATGAAGAGCTACAAGGAAGATCAATGAAGAAGTTTTGAAGAAAAGACTTGGACTCCACACCTAGAAGAAAACTCAAGAAGTACAAGTGTGAAGAAATGTAGAAGAAAACATCTCCCCCTCTCTTCCTATCCTTCTTCTTATTTTCTTTCCAATTTGACTTAGTGGTATTTGTGCCCATCCCATACCCAAACCAATTAGTGAAGTGAAAACCATGAAGACTATCAAGACCAAGAGAAGCACCACACCAAGGAAGGAAACAACTTATATGGCATGATGATGATCTTCAAGAAGGCAATCACATGAGGACTAGAAGCAATCCACCCAAGTTGAAGAGTAACAAGTTATTTTTGTCCAACCATTGACCCAAAAGGAAAACCCAAGACTTAGTAATATTTTCCCTTTGATGAATGAAGTTAGTAGACCTACCTTAACCACAATGGAAAATACTAACATAGTCACTCAAATATTTTTGAAGGTGAATATGACCAAGTGTATGCATGTATTACTTTAATTGAAGAAGTAATATGTTTATTCTTAGTGAACTCTTGGAACTTCCTCGACAAGTATGGTTATAATAAAGTTAGATCACATCAAACTCAACCTAGTCCTTCCCAAGTAAACCATTGGAATTTCCTTAACAAGTATTGAACTCAAATCTTGACCTTGCCCTAGCCAACTTGGTCCAACTCCTTTGTTATGTTATTTGCTCTGTTTGCTTTCCCCACCTATGTGTTTGATTGCTAGTATGCTTGTTTATTTTGTTATTGTGTTTTCAATGAATAGATTGTACGGAGAGCAACGATCTTTTGTGAAGAGAGTGTGATATCTTCACCAACTTCAACAAGGCAAGTAACACATCATCAACTACCCATTATTTTCTATATGCATTAGTTGATTTGAGTAGTATGCATTGATAAGAATTTTTACTAAGTTATACTATGCTATGCTATTATCCTAGTAGTGTGTAGCCATCCCTTTTACCTTGTTATTTTGATAGCCTTAGAATTTACTAGGTGCTATGCAATGTTACAAATTGTTTTACTAGATGTTGAGGAAAAATCCTAAGTATAACTAATGAATGAACCACCTGGGTGGAAGTGGTAAGATTGGGTTATGTTGAGTGTTTCCTCAGGGCCCTTATCTAAGGGTTATTCCACTTGAGGTTGTCACTTGCGGATGGCCACCCAGGAACAAAGAGATTACTATGTCCTTCTAAGTTTAGTAGCTTCCCGTACAGCCTTTAGTCATATGGGCTCTGTCTTGATCAACTAAGTTGAATGAACTCACTAGGCTTACAAGCAGATGTAGCATAATTATAGGTGGAACGGGTAAGCCAAACGGTGGTGGAATTTCTTCTGAAAGATCTCGTCTCAATCTTCTCCTTTCCTTAATGCACTCAGGGTGTATAGGATGTTTGGGCTGATTTGAGTCTGAAGGTGAAAGTGCACAACCTCTGCAGAGTCAACAAACTAAGATCTTAGCCGTGTCCCCGGTTATGGACAACTATGAGCAGCTGGACAAGGATTGACGGAAGAATCTCATCACCAATTTCAATAAGTAAAATTTTGACCAAGTGAAGAGTATTGTGGTGCTTGGATCTAAATCCAATGTTGCCACCCCTTTGAAAAGAAAAGTTTGTTTTACAAAAGAGATAGGACAAAACTGGCTTTATGCAAACTTAGCCTAAACTCCACTCAGCCAAATAAGCATGTAGTACTAGTCTTGCCATTTATATCCACCATAGTGTTACTTGCCAATACATTAAATTGTATTGACTCCCTTGTGGCTGCATATTCCATATTGCAGATATTTCTGAAGACGAGTGAGGATTTCGTTTAGGATCTCGAGACTATCGCCAACATGTTTTTCCTGTGGCACATGAAGAAGATGGGCTCAATGTTGTTCTATGTTTTCCGCTGTAATACTTTGTTTTCTGCTAGTCTTCTAAGACTATGCAAGTTGTAATACTATTTGGTAAAGACTGGATCATGCGATGTAATAGAATTTGATGCATTTGCATGATATTTCATTTTGTACTGTGGTGCTAGCAATTGATCCAGGGACTAGCACAATAACACAGGTATTCCATCTTTTTTAAAAGTTGGGATGCTACAAAATGGTATCAGAGCATTGTGTTGCCTGTAGGATTCGAGACCCTTAGGTTTGGAAGCCATTTTTTATCATGTTATTATCTCCTTAGAGTATTTTGGATCCTAGCGGCATAGTGAGATGAAGCGGCCCGGACAACTTTACGTGTCCACGGGCACGAGACCGTTCCCTGATTGGCTTGCGGGTGCCAGTATCTCTCACTATAGTGAATATCCAATTTGCAACAAGTTGTTAATAACCCATTGATCACCCTAGGATTGAAAACTTTCTATGTTCAAACTTTCTAGAAACAAAACAACCATCTTAATCCTTCTCATATCATCTCATCTATTGTTCACCTTCAAAATTTCCTAGATGACCTACCTCTACAATACCATCAAGACATGAGTGTTGAAGATCATACCAAGAAGTGCAAGAAGTATTTTCACCACATAAAGACCTACACTCAAGATTATTGAAGAAACTTGGACATATACCCAGACTTCACAACAATCAAGAACACCTCAAGACATGGAGAGAAGAATTTGAAGAACTCGAGAAGATATAGATGAGACCACCAATCTAGTTACCTTGTTAGAACAACGTTAACGTGTTAGTATATTGATCATACCAATGAGTGTGGTATGCCAATATTAGTTGTTTTATAAAACCTTGTTGATTGGTGTGATGAATGTGTTGCTATATGTTTGTTATGTGTTGTTTGTAAGATGAGTTTCCTTGATCTGCTATTTTGGATAAGAACCTCCCTTAGCCATCTTTCTAAATCTCTACTCATCCCTACTAGACCAAACCCAACACCATACTCATTCACCAACCCTAGTGAGAACCATTGGAATCATACAACCTTTACCCTATTGAAACACAAGCCATCCTATTTGAGGAATGCTAGTATCAAATTTCTTTCTTCTGTGTGAAGGAACAATCACATCCATGATAAAATGCCAACTGCCTAATAAGGATCAAGCCAACCTTGGAGCTATCAAGCAATGGAAGAATTTGCCTACCATGAGAGTTTCTTTAGAAATAGCATGGTGTTTACCTTCAATGATGACAACCAACAAGATGGAAGATTGCCAAGGACATCAAAAGACCAAGTTGACAGTGACCAAAGGACTTTTGATTGACCCAAAGAGTGACCCCTCAGTGTCAAAGGTAGTTCAACATACCTATGTTGGTCTACACCTCTACCACAAAGGAAAGTTCCACTCAAGCCAATCTCAAATAAATCTACACTCTAATCTAATGAAAATAGACTACCCACAAAAGTTTCTTTTAAGGGTGGTAGCCCATCCAGTTGGTTTGGAATCAAGTTACCCAAATCTTTCTTTCTAACCTTCCCAAATCTCGGGACGAGATTTCTTTTAAGGGTGGTAGTCTGTAACATCCCTGATTTTTGGAAAACTCAAAAATCACAAAAATTTGAAACTTTTTGTTTTCATGTTTAGTAAGTCACCAAAAACCAAATGAGATGAAAGAAACAAAAGAAAACAATGCATGTTCTAATGTTTTGGAAATGAAAATCCAATATACCTCTATTCCATAAACCCTAAAGTCATTTCAAAATAAATAATTCTACATAAATAAAATAATTCTTCTTAAGCAAACCCTTACACCAAACATGTTTTCAACCCAATTATGATCTTGAAAATATCTTTGATATATAAAAACTAGAGAATTGTTATCTATAATATTTTTCTTCTTATCTCTAAAAAGGGTTTCACTATTATTGATAACCCCAAAATGGATATAAGTTGGATCCTTGTTTTCCAAGTGTTATGTCAATCAACAAAATAATATAGTGCTATAGAAATAAATTGTTTATGAAAACAAGTAAGATACTTTGAGAAAACAATGTTTTCATTTGGGAAAACCTTTCTGCTTTTACTAAACCCCATTTCAAAATTTATTAAATAATTCTCTATTTTGAATATAACAAAAGGTTACTACTAGTGATTTTTCAAGTATGTTGAAATTTATAATGTATGAAATGTTTTAAAAGGTCCTAGAAAATAATACTTGAACCATGGAAATATTTCTCAAATCATTTAAATCATATTTCTATTTTAAAATCCTTGTTTTGTATAAATTTGCTATTAATGTTTTATCATATTTTAAAGCTATAAAAATATGAAAACAAGTTGAAATGTTTTTGAAAAACAATATTTGACAATAACAAGGTTTCTGTAATTTTATAAAACCTTATTACAAATTAATTGCTATTTTCTATATAAAATGATATTAAGTATTATTAATGATTTATTTATAATTGCAAAATATGAAATTTCAAATGTGTTGAAAAGGTTACAAAAATGTTATAATCTGAAAGGTATTAATATTTAAAGATTTTAGAAATTATTTGAGGTGAATAGGAATTATAAAACAGAAGATATTAAATAAAGAAGAAAACAGGAAAAAAATTGCTGACGTAAGCGATGACATCACCTCGTCATCAAGCTCGGGCTGTTTATGTTGTACCGTTTCTTACCGAAATTAATCCGATTGAATTCACCCGTTTAAGTGCGGGATTAATTGCCCCGTTACCTCCACCTTATAGCCCTTCTCCCCTGCATCATTTCCCCTCTGATTCCCCACCAAATCGTGCAACCATTCCGCAAATATTGCTCGCCGGAGATCTACAACTCCGCCGCCGTTCGTCGTCCTTTGCGGCCAACTGAGAAGGTTCCCGACGCCCCCGTTGGTTTTATTTTGTTGCCCAAGTCCCGTAGCACTTACTAACGCTCTATTGGTTTTGTTTCCGTGGCCGTAGCGACGAGGAAGAGCTCGCCGGAGCACGGCCGCCTCGGGCCATATCGCCGCCGTAGTTACGGAGCCCCAGAAGACTCACCGGGGGCACCATCAGTTTCACCAAGTCGTGCTGATTCTCGGAGTGGTCCCCATCGAGCCCGAAGACCACCGGAGCGCCATCGCCTCTGTTTTCCGACCGCCTGCGCCACCGTCCTCGCCATTCCCGGCGGCCCACGCCGGCGAGGTAAACCCCAGCCATCCCTGCCCGTCAGATCAAAGTTGTGCGGCCCAGATTAGAACCTTTAACCGAAAAGGTATCGACCAATCGGAGCGCGCCAAGTCAGCCGAGCGTTAAGTCGTTACCTGTCGCTCGGCGCAATACGTAGCAGGCCCAAGCCCATTAGTTATCTGTTGCTCTGCGCGGTAGATAGACAAATCTGAGCCCAGCTGTTCTCTGTTTTTTTTTTCCGAATAGAAAACATAATTGTAATTTTGCAGAATGGTCCCTAGAACTTAGAAACATCATATCTTTTTAACCATAAGCCCAAATTTAGCAAACTTGGACTTTCTGAAATCCCCATAATGCTTAGAATATTTTAGCACTGTCCAAATTCAAATTTGACAAACTTAAATTTGTTCAAATTCAAATATGCTTGTTTGGTGAAATTTGGCATAATTCAAATCCTACAAATCCAAAAATTGTAAATAAAATATATTTGGAAACCTTAGGATGTGTACTTTCATATCCTCTGTCCCAAAATAATAATTGAACAAATTAAAATTGAATTTAGAATTTAGTTGTCTATTTGAGTATTTTTGACATAGATTAATTTGTATAAATAATTTCAATGTAGTTCCTTTTGCAAAATTGTTCCAATTGATAACCTTGAACCAGAAACAACCTTGCCCAACCATTTTGGACACCCTTGGACCATGACCATGTATTTTAGCCAAAAATCCATCATAGTAGTCCATCTAGTTATTATGTCTTAAATTTTGTTTCTATTTCTTTCTACCATTGTTTGTTGTGGCCATTTTGAATCCAAGACCAAGTCCCTTGTATGTAAACCTTCTAAGATACCAAGTAGTGAACCTCAAACACTAGTACTATAGGTTTCTATCTACCCCTCCATCCCCCTATTCTTGCTTCAAGAATCCATCAAGTTAGCAAATGAAAAACAAGACTCAAGCAATAGAAGGCTCTTCACTTTCAACTTGGTGGCAACATGAAGAGCTACAAGGAAGATCAATGAAGAAGTTTTGAAGAAAAGACTTGGAATCCACACCTAGAAGAAAACTCAAGAAGTACAAGTGTGAAGAAATTTAGAAGAAAACATCTCCCCCTCTCTTCCTATCCTTCTTCTTATTTTCTTTCCAATTTGACTTAGTGGTATTTGTGCCCATCCCATACCCAAACCAATTAGTGAAGTGAAAACCATGAAGACTATCAAGACCAAGAGAAGCACCACACCAAGGAAGGAAACAACTTAGATGGCATGATGATGATCTTCAAGAAGGCAATCACATGAGGACTAGAAGCAATCCACCCAAGTTGAAGAGTAACAAGTTATTTTTGTCCAACCATTGACCCAAATGGAAAACCCAAGACTTAGTAATATTTTCCCTTTGATGAATGAAGTTAGTAGACCTACCTTAACCACAATGGAAAATACTAACATAGTCACTCAAATATTTTTGAAGGTGAATATGACCAAGTGTATGCATGTATTACTTTAATTGAAGAAGTAATATGTTTATTCTTAGTGAACTCTTGGAACTTCCTCGACAAGTATGGTTATAATAAAGTTAGATCACATCAAACTCAACCTAGTCCTTCCCAAGTAAACCATTGGAATTTCCTTAACAAGTATTGAACTCAAATCTTGACCTTGCCCTAGCCAACTTGGTCCAACTCCTTTGTTATGTTATTTGCTCTGTTTGCTTTCCCCACCTATGTGTTTGATTGCTAGTATGCTTGTTTATTTTGTTATTGTGTTTTCAATGAATAGATTGTACGGAGAGCAACGATCTTTTGTGAAGAGAGTGTGATATCTTCACCAACTTCAACAAGGCAAGTAACACATCATCAACTACCCATTATTTTCTATATGCATTAGTTGATTTTGAGTAGTATGCATTGATAAGAATTTTTACTAAGTTATACTATGCTATGCTATTATCCTAGTAGTGTGTAGCCATCCCTTTTACCTTGTTATTTTGATAGCCTTAGAATTTACTAGGTGCTATGCAATGTTACAAATTGTTTTACTAGATGTTGAGGTAAAATCCTAAGTATAACTAATGAATGAACCACCTGGGTGGAAGTGGTAAGATTGGGTTATGTTGAGTGTTTCCTCAGGGCCCTTATCTAAGGGTTATTCCACTTGAGGTTGTCACTTGCGGATGGCCACCCAGGAACAAAGAGATTACTATGTCCTTCTAAGTTTAGTAGCTTCCCGTGCAGCCTTTAGTCATATGGGCTCTGTCTTGATCAACTAAGTTGAATGAAATCACTAGGCTTACAAGCAGATGTAGCATAATTATAGGTGGAACGGGTAAGCCAAACGGTGGTGGAATTTCTTCTGAAAGATCTCGTCTCAATCTTCTCCTTTCCTTAATGCACTCAGGGTGTATAGGATGTTTGGGCTGATTTGAGTCTGAAGGTGAAAGTGCACAACCTCTGCAGAGTCAACAAACTAAGATCTTAGCCGTGTCCCCGGTTATGGACAACTATGAGCAGCTGGACAAGGATTGACGGAAGAATCTCATCACCAATTTCAATAAGTAAAATTTTGACCAAGTGAAGAGTATTGTGGTGCTTGGATCTAAATCCAATGTTGCCACCCCTTTGAAAAGAAAAGTTTGTTTTACAAAAGAGATAGGACAAAACTGGCTTTATGCAAACTTAGCCTAAACTCCACTCAGCCAAATAAGCATGTAGTACTAGTCTTGCCATTTATATCCACCATAGTGTTACTTGCCAATACATTAAATTGTATTGACTCCCTTGTGGCTGCATATTCCATATTGCAGATATTTCTGAAGACGAGTGAGGATTTCGTTTAGGATCTCGAGACTATCGCCAACATGTTTTGCCTGTGGCACATGAAGAAGATGGGCTCAATGTTGTTCTATGTTTTCCGCTGTAATACTTTGTTTTCTGCTAGTCTTCTAAGACTATGCAAGTTGTAATACTATTTGGTAAAGAATGGATCATGCGATGTAATAGAATTTGATGCATTTGCACGATATTTCATTTTGTACTGTGGTGCTAGCAATTGATCCAGGGACTAGCACAATAACACAGGTATTCCATCTTTATTAAAAGTTGGGATGCTACAGAATGATTGTACCTTTGAGGTACAGGATAAATGATGGTTTTGAAGAGGTGTTTTTCCAAGAAGTTTTGCAAAGAAAAACTTTCTTTTATTTAGAATGCTTTATCAAAACCTGGTGGATATACAATATCTACAAGAGAAATAAAATATCTTTTGAAGTATCTTCTTCAACAAAAACAGCTAAAACTTGTGCAACCATGATGTGTCTTAAATTCATCATGGCTAGTTGAACCTTAATTACAGCCTTCCTACCACCTTTATATTTTTGCATACTTGCATGTTTAGCTTTCATTTGGGGTGTCTTGCGGAGTACATTCCAATGTACTCACAATGGTTTCGTCCCTGGCTATTGTCTTAGCCAGGCTTTGAGCAGAAAACCGGAGAACCTGAAGAAGATGGTGTCGCTGGCGGCTATGCGAACTAGGATCGTCCCCGAGTCAGTAGCCTGTAGGTAGTGAAGGCATGACTTGGGTTTACCACGAGTGTGTTTTGTAGACTTCCGATGTTTTTAGTGTGTGTTCCTGCCCTGCGTGGCAGTTGTGTTTCAACTGAGTCATGTGACCAGTTGTGTAGGGCGTGTAATCGTGTAGTGGATGTTGTATCTGTAATGCCAACTCGAGTATGTTGTTCACGACTAACTGATCATGGGATCGTGAATGTATGCATACTGGAGGTCTCAGACTGCTAGTCTGGGGTCCCCACACGTGGGTTTCGGGGTGGAGCTGATCAGCTCCCAATTGGAGGGCGGGGCGCCAGCTGTCACGGGGGTGGCTCCCGCTACCCGAGTGAGCTCAGTAGCAGGTACCAACAAAGAGTCACTGGCGCCAGCGTTGGGCAGACAACGTCGCGTTCCCTGTGCTCCGGGCAGGGCTTCCCACGCGCACTGACCACCATGCGCGCGCATGGCCGATGGCTGTAGGGACAGCGTCGCCTGCACGGGGGAAGGCAGAGGACGTGTCGGGTCCGCGGGGGACTCCTCGACAAGCATCATGTCACGCCCGCGGCGCAACGCGGGGGATTGAGAACGGTGGGTTCCGGTGCTGCAGAGGCGTGAGACGAGGCCGCCAATTGCGGCTAGTCCGGTCAGTGCGGGAGGCGGCCATGGTGGAGGAGATGCGAGAGAACGTCTAAGCCCCCTACCTAGAGCGCCAAATGTCGGAGAGGCGGATCTGTCCTAGACAGGATTGCTTCTAGAGGTTCGAACACTGGGGGCTAACCACGTTCTGACGTACCTCAAGAGGCCTCGAGAGGGGAACTCTAGAAGACCAAGAATAGAGATACACAGAGTTTACCTAGGTTCAGGCCACCGTGAGGTGTAAACCCCTACTCCTGCTTGTCTGATGGATTGCACTGCGATGTGTACAGTACAGGCGCGAGCTCGTGCTCGGAAAAGACTACTGTTACTCTCCTAGGGATGTTGCTACCTATATTCAGATCGGTCCCCTTCTACGAGGGTAGGAGAGCCCTGCTTATACCAGCACTTGGCCCTCTTTCCCGCTCATTGGGCGGGAAAGAGCTACCACAAGGTGCCAAAGGAATACACTGCGGCACTCTGCAACACCAGGTGTCACCGGTCGTTGAGGACAGCACCATCGTCCATGGCAAAGAGTTGGGGTGTCCGATGACGCTCCTTCTGTCTTGTAGTGGTAGACCGGTCTCCTTACACCAAAGAGGAAAGCCTCGGTCAGGGCTTTGGCGCGCACATCTGTGCTTGACACTTTATACACGAGAATGACAACTACGGCCAAAGTCTCTATGCGGCCATGTGGTGCCTCCGTCGCTCGCACATAGGCTCCGGCGTCACCCCCAGATGGGTTGTCCTCCAACGGACGAGGGCCCCTCCGGAGAGGAGCGTGGGCAATGCAGGGCTCCTCTCCGGCAATCCGCGAGGATATCAACGAAGATGGCCCCTCGCCAAGGGATCGTACTTGGAAAACATAGGGCCAATGCGTCCATCTCTTGTGGCGATGCAGGACTACTCCTTCCGTGTTGGGTGGGCTGGGCCTGCAATAGATGGCCCAGGATACCCTGATATCCATGGGTCCGACAGGAGCTCCCACACCCCGGGGGCGCCTTCCCCCTGCCCTGCCTCCTTCCATTGGATCACTGGCCTAGTTCATTTTATTCAACCCGTTTTACATATCCACATCACATACTAAGCTCATTAAATCTTCATCTCAAATAATATAAATTTTATATCCCATGAAGCATCCCATTTCAAGATGAGTTGATGAAAGACTCTATGTCCTATTATACCACTAGCTTAACATAATAATGATAAGATATAATTGTCATGTTATTGTTCGGAGATGCTATCTTATAGAAAGTATACACACATAAAATTCATATGTGCTCCACAATGCAGTACACGAGCTAATTCCAAAAGCACCCAATAATGGAAAAACAAACATATATGTCCGTCCTACATACAATCAAGAGTGTGTATATTGGTTATATTTCTATCTACCATATTTATTTTGCGATTGTGTTCTTACATTTCAAGAGTTACCAAATCACCGTCCTAAATATGCGTAAAATCTTTTATTTTTCACGAAATAAAGTTATACATGTAGCTCATGGGTCTAATGCTTAAATACCCCTCTAGCTAGTCTAGATGAACATCATCGATGCATGTACTACGCTTGTACTAGTGAAAGTTGACATTCTACCTAATATAGGTACATGTGATTTGATTCTACGCCACATAATGAGCTATGTATCCAAACACGGTGGGATCACCGATCTAGTTCATTTTAGTCAACCAATTTACTGATCCACATCAGATCTAAGTTTAGCAAGTTTGCGTCTCATAAAATATAAAATTTAATCTTTCAGGAAGCTTCCGTTGTCTAGGTGAAAGTCTCTATTTCCTTTTAGATCATTAGCTTAAAAATAATATCATGATATATACTCGTCATGTTATTTTTTATAGGTGTTATCTTATAGAAACTATAGGCACATAAAATTACTATGAGCTCTAAATTCCCCATACACAAGATATTTCACCGAGAGGGATGAATCAAAGTTGACATTGTGTCAATCTAGGTACATGTGTTTTGATTCTAGGTCACATAATGAACTTCATATGTAAGCAAGTTGACTCTGTTGGTTAATCTAGCACTCTGAGTTGTATGGCTACAGAAATTTTAGTAAGTTATATTGAAATAAGCATGTCATAGTATTTACATGTTAGGATACGCTTTATTACGTGTATCTATATCTATACCTAATATAATAATAAAGGCGTTAAAGCTTCCTTGGTTTGGTTTGGTAGGTCATTAAAAATACCCTTAAAGTTGACACAAATTACCCACCTTGCCACCGGTAAGTTATACCTATTGGGATCTATCTATCTCTGATATCCGTGACGGTAGGTATGTCGTGCTTACGGTGGTACTCGTATGTTTCATCTTTCCGAGTTGATCTGTTTCAATCTCACCCATACGGACGAGTCCAGATAGAGACGGAACATAGAGTCCTTGTTTGACCTGCTCTTGCCAGCCCGCAATCTGCAACAATAAATAATAACCTAGGAAATTCCATGACAAGAACGGGTAGCGAGATTGGCCCATGGCCGCAATTGCTCTTGGTGCAGGGAGGCGGCGTTCCACTCGCCTTCTCCATTCGGCAGGGCAGGCTGAGGCGGAACGGAGAGAGAGAGCAGGGCAACGCGCAAAAGGAGAACCACGCCGCAATCATGCCGCTGGTACAATGGGAGCGCCGTTCAGACGTGCTTCGATTGGCTGTGCCAAAGCTGACCAACTTGGGAAGATAGGCGACCACGACTGATTCCCTGCTCTTAGGAGATTGCCCGGCTGTTGAGCCATGGCCTATGGGCTATGGCGGAGGCGCGCGCAGCTGCCGTGCATCAATGGCCAGCACCAGACCATCTGTAAGAGTCGCTTTTCGAAGCTTGCCCGCGCTCGCCCCCGCGGCGGCGACCGGGAAGAGCCCGACAGCTGACACGGTTAACATGGCATCATGTGTGATGAAGTGCATGCTCAAGGGCTGCGGCCGATTACTTCATGTTATGGCGGCCTCGCGCAAGCTCGGAGAGCCACGCACCTTTGTCGCCGCGGTGGCCGCCTCCGCACAGACCACCGAAGCTAGGAAAAAATTGCCCTACCTCTCCATGGCATGCATCTTGCAGACTCATACGAACACTCCACAACTGGCTTGAGGAAGGACGGGAGCATGGTAGTGGTTTGAGGTAGAGGAGGGGATTCAGGCGGAGGAGGAGAGCACGACCAGAACTGATTGAGCTTGGTCACCGTCATGTTCCAGACGCTCATGTATGAATCCCGGAACTTCGAGATCAAGCCAGAGTATGACTGTCCATTCTGGGTTCGGTAGTTGTTCCTAATCTCAAAATCCATGTCCCCTGCGGGCTGCGGCCATGGTTTCGGCTCCGCCTCTTCCGCTTTGATGTCGCTCTGCCTTGAGCCCTATGGAAGACAATGCATCCTGATGGTGGCATGATTTTTTGGTTGATGTTCCATCGTTCAATCCTGCAGCATCAACAGTTAGATTGATCCACATGGGACACAGGGAAAAAGGAAGGCTTAGACCGATGGTGGTCATGGTGACTTGCTTGAAGTTCCTCTGTTTTTCTTTCCACCAGCACATAATGAGTAAAGTGTTCTTTGGTACTTCCTCCGATCCATATTAATAGGTGCTGAAGTGGATGTATCTAGCAATAAAACATGTCTAAATACATCCACTTCAACACCTATTAATATGGATCGGAGGGAGTATTATCTTTGCTCAATCTCTCTGAATTTGTTGGAACTCTCATGTCATCCGATTCACTGTGGCATAGGTGTTGTAGAAGAAAATATTGCCGCGGTTCAGCTGGTATACCTTCCACATGTTCGATTAAATGTCGATTCACAAGTCATACTCGTACGAAATTGTATTGCATGATATCTAACAAGTACAGATGGACTTCCGTTTTTCACCTGGTTAGCACAATATACCTTGCTTCAGCTAGCTTTATGGAAGTTCATATCATGATCTGTAGCACCTCACGGTGCATGCAACGGTTTCCTGATTACTTCTGATGGTAGCCTTATTTTTTAAGTACTTAGAGGGAAATATTGTATTTAGGCTTGCCAGGTACTGTGTTCTGACTGAACCCGTATTATATTTCAAGTTTGCACATACTTAGCTCGCAAGATAATTACCCATCTCACGGATTTTTGGGAAATATGGAAAAGATATGGCATGGTGATGCAAATTTTGCAGTGCCTCTGCTTTTCATGGTATCCTTTTCTTTTCCTCTTAATTCTAATGTTATATGTAGCCTATCCAATGAACCAATAAGAAGATTCATTCTGACTTGTGTGACTTTTTATTGGCTAATTTCATGGATGAATTTTTTAATTTTTTTGGACCCTGTTTAATAGTAATATTTATTGTGGTTTTCATCAACCTTTACTTCCACCGTAGATGCCTGACCATTGCAGTTAACTTGAGGCAATATAGGGTTCAGTTAGTAATGAATTTGCTGACATTCACGTTGACAGTTTTATCCAACATGGCTTCATTTTTTTGGGTCCATTTGGTGGCACCTCGACCCACATTAATGTAGAGTCTAATGATCCTGAGTAGTGATTCACATCTCGCCTCCCTCCCCGTGCATGCTCTAGCCCCAATTCTGAGTAGTGATTCCTATTTTTCGTCAGGTTTTGCGTCACTAATTATGAAAATTAACAGTGCTAAATCTAATGTATGAAGCGCACTAAAGGTCCTGTACCGTTAGAAAATTCAGAGAGAGGGAGTACTATAACCAAGAAAAATTAAGTTGGAGCAAAGCAGGTACGGAAAACTACATTCAGAGGACATGTGCCTGGCTGCTTTTCAAGCCTCATGTTAGCATCTGCTAGCTTTCCAAGTTCTACACAAGACTGCATGGTGAATTTCACATACATAATTTTAAATGATTGAGAAAAATAGATCATTTTTGTGCTCGCTATATATACTTATTAACTATGGAGAACTCTTCAATAACTGTACCTGTGAGATAGGACCTTCTCTACTGGCACTTGCATTGCTGTATCACGAGACAGCGAGCGAGCGGAACCCTAGCCGCCGCAGCCGCCAGCCGGCGCGCCGCCTCCCCTCACCCCTCTCCCTCCATCCCAGCGCCGCCGCATGCCGCCCCTCCCCCCTCCCGTAATTCCATCCCTCCCGTAGCTCCTCCTCGCGTCTCGCGTTGCCCCCGCGCGGGCGACCGAGACGCCCAGCTGCTCGCCGCCGCTCGTCTCCCCTCTCCCTTCCCTCCTCCCTGCCGTCGCTGGCGTGCGCCGCCGGGCCAGGCCCGCGCGGGGCCGGCGGCGGCAGGACCCTCTTTCCCCTCTCGTGGTGGCTGGAGCGCGGGCTCTGGCGGCCCTAATTGGCGGCGTTCTCTGCGTGCGGGGCGTCGGTGCGGCCTTCTGCGGCGTGGTGGGCGCCCGTGCACGGATCTCCGGCGGGCGCACAGGTCTTCGAGGAGGCGGTGCAACAGCACCTCTGCCGGCGGCGCACCGAGTTGTGCCCGATCTGGGCCTGCCGAGGGCCAGCGGGCCTGTGGCGGCTAGGAACAAGTCGTGACGAGGAGCACGCCGCCGGAGGTGTGGGCACCGGTCATGGCCATGGTGAGGTGATATGGTGGGGCAGGGAGAACGGGGTAGCGGCGCAGCGGCGGCTGTCGTGTTGCAGCGTGGCGGCAGGGACTTCACGGGCCCGATCCAGGGCCTGGCGGAGCCAGAGGGCATGGTGTGCCCCCGCTAACGCGTCCGGTCGACGCCCACCTATGGTGGTGGAGGTTGGTCTCCTCCGGATGGCCCTGCTGTTGCTACCGCCTCTGGTCTCGTCCATCCCGACCATATCCGCCTCGCAGTCCATACGGGGTGCCTTGCTACACGAGCACGAGTCCGCGGATGCCGGGGCGGCGGCCCCGGAAGGTGAACTGCACGCCCGTTTTGACGACAGGGCGGCGTTGCGGTGGTGATGGTCCATCTATTTGGACCACGTGGGTGGCGAGGAGTGGTCTTTGGGGTCTCCTGCTGTTGGCGACGACGGCTCAACACCCAGATCGTGTGTGAGAAGCTCGGCTCGGGGATTGTCGGCGATCTGTGGTACCAACTGCGGGATGGGTCTGTCCGAGCGAAAGCTCAGCGCTTTGCGCCAACGACGGTGACTCCTGCGGGTGTCGTTCCCCTCTTGAGGGCGTCGTTGTGGCTACCCTCTACGTATGGCTCCGGGTGAAAACCCTAGACCTTGGGGTCTCGATGACGGCGGCGCTTGCGTGCGTCGTTTCCTCCTTGGGGGCGTGGTCGTGGAGCGCTGGTTTCCTTGATCTCGATGGCATCTTCGGTGGCAAGCTCGATGCTTCTTAGTTTTTCTTTTTTATCTTTGATCTGCTTGTACGAGGTTTCCCTCATCACTATGTATCGGTTCGGGCATGTGGCTTTATTTATAAAGCGGGGCGAAAGCCTGTCTCGGCAGATAGGACCTTCCCACTAATATTGTTGCCATAAACTACTGAGCTTAATTAATTGCTTAACTGAGAATTTGTCACATGTCAGAACTTTACCAAGGTGAACTTTATGCAACTTTGTGATGCAGATTTTTATCTCCCGTTGCAACGCACGGGCATGTTTGCTAGTAGAAACTTATAGGGCGATATGACAAAACTAATTTATTATATTGTTTCGAATTATAACTAACTTGTATACTTTTCTATTTATTAAAATTTAGGCATTAATATCTGCAATTACTTCAATTCTCACGAACCTAAATTATACCAATGTCTTATGTTTAAATATCCATGTAGCTATTGCTGAGTAACTTCGGGCATACAAATACTAGCTCGGACTGAGTGCAAATTGAGACTCTGCCAAACCTACATACATTTTTGTTCAATTTTTGGCCAAATTGTAATCTACATCTAAATGGGTTGAATGTGCCCTTTAATCTAGAACTTTGATTAATCATACATTAGATATGAAAAATTGCATCGATTTTACGATTTATGTAAGTTATACTAAAATTGGTATGCTATAGTATATACATGGCATGTGTATAGATATTTTATGATGATGAGACAAAGCTAATGAATTGGATGATTTATTGTATTTCCATATTTTTTTAAAAATTGTGAGAAAATAGAGTCAATTTTCATTGTTGGTTCCCAAGAATGATATGCATAGTGAAAAATTATAGATCTAGATAATCCGATTTATCTGACATGAACATATATTGATACGCTTGTTTATGTGTTCGACTTTACTATGCATATTTAAACATAATTCCCATATCTCATGTGATACTCTATCGTAAAAACAACTTGAAAACATTGTTTTACTCAAGCAAGCATTCTTCATAATATATACTTCTGAAACTTGCATGGGACAATACTCATATTGCTAAAATTTGTTTCGGCGAGTATCTGTTTCTTCCAGTGTCTTGTATGTTGCTCTGTGATATCATCTCGCCTTTGGTTAATTCCGTGGTCAGGCCATCGAGCCGATGAACTAGGAGTCGGTAAGTCTTTTGAGAAAATGCAAGTTATGAATATGATGTCTCAGTTACTTGATTGCATGGCCACTATATGTAGACTGAGTTGTTAATGATGCACCGATAGTTAATCCTGCTACCATGTTTCCGTTGCTAAGACACTCACTTGCTGTAGGCATATTGGTAATAGACATTGGCTCCAAGTCACTCGTAGCCTACCGACATGAGTTGACAATGAGACAAAGAGTTTGTTTAATTTTTAGCTAGCTTATGATTTGTATTGGCACTGTTTGGTTGCATTGGCACTGTCTAGCTGATGTACAATGCCTCTTGTCGCAGAGCAAGGAGGTGGATAAACTAAGGAGCAACCTGGAACCAATAGCTGACCAATAGCGTCACGCAAGCTAGAAGCAAACCCAGACCCAGGAACGGACAAGATGCCTCTATCTCACCATCCATGTAGCCTTTGCGTCCCTCTTTTTACTCAATGGTAAGCTTACTCTAGCTTCCTTATGGAAGTGGTTGCGATTTTTGTGCTCCGCCTTTAACTGTTAGTGAAATCCGACTTCAAATTCTTATGAAGTAGTGATTTGATGGTGAATTGCAGACACCGGTGGTGATTGCGTGATTGAGAATGCTGAAGGTGCAAGAACAATGCATTCCATTGTCGCCAAGAACAATAACGGGACCCTCTTGTTGGCATCAGTGCCATTTTTTCTACTCATTTTCCCGTGAACTCTGTGTATCTGGCTTTTTGTGTATTGCTGAATGTAATCTTCCTCCATGTGCACTAGTGTATTGCAGTTCTGTGAAGGTTGCTGATTGTGGAAATTCAACTTACCATGTAATTTGTTGTTATTAATTCCTATCTAAATGCAAGAAATGTCTGAACTAGTTATTAATTTGCTCTGTATTTTCCTGTTATTTATTCTAAGATATATGCAAAAAAAAAAGGCAGAAAAAATGGGCTACGAATTTGTACCTAAGGTGGCCACGGCCCAACCAAAAATGCCAATTTTTGGTCTGAGCAACGAAATAAACTATAGGCTCTAAAAAGGCTATGGCCCAAATATGAAAAAAAATGAATCACAAAATGGACCGGACCCATCGGCTCAGGCCCAAGTAAGAAAAGGACCAGCAAAGCCCGAAGTTATTGGGCTAGGCCCACGCAGAACAACAAAATGGACCGGGCTGAATTAGGTCCACGACGATTTCATTTCGTCACTATTCTGCCACGTAGGACATGCCACGTCGGCGCTGAGCTGTCCTGGCCGGATTGCTCACGACGATTTTGGATCGTCATAGATTAATGACGTTCCTGTATCGTCGTGGATATCCATGACGATTCCTACAAAATCGTCGTGGTGAACCATTACTGACGCTCGGTTTTCAACGATTTATTTTTCGTCATAAGATCGTCATGGATGAAATTTGGTGACGATTTAGTGACGAAAATTGAGCGTCATGTATCAGCATATTTCTTGTAGTGGTCCTCGCCGGCTGGATGCTGAGCGTCGGAGGAGTGCCGGTCCCTCCTGTTCCTCAAGGTGTGGCGCGTCGGACGGCCATCACGAACCACTACTACCACGAGCTCACGCCGGAGCAGCGGAGGAATCCCAGTTGGAATCCCGACTACCGCACTACTTGGGACGCCTTCTTCATTAATCGGCGTGAGAGTTTGCTTGCCAGGTACGAGGAGAACGGCCCACCTCCTTCGAACTTCAACGAGGCCGGTCGTCAGCTGTGGTGGGGCGGCGGACGGACTATTCAGAGCGTCATGAACTACATCAGAGCTAGGGATAACCCCCGCCTGCGCTACCCTCACGCCCAGTCCTGGGGTCGTGATCCTCTGAGGGAGTCCAGAGCACCGTCCGACGATAGTGACGACGACGGCGGCGACTACGACGACTACGAGTCGGAGTACTATAGCCCTAGGCAGGAGAATGACTAGCAGATCAGATCCACTCTTGCCATTATGTACTGCCTTGTTTATCTAGATCTCTATGCTCTCCGTTTAGGTTTAGATCCACTCTTGCCATTATGTACTGCCTTGTTTTATCTATCCAAATGTACTGGCCTCCTCCCTAATTAATGTTAGCTCTTGTGAGTCGTTGGATAAGGAGTGTGCTTATTTCTAGCGTATGAATCCCACCAATCAGGAAGAATCACATGGAATACAAATTCTTTTATTAAAAACAGAAAACAGACGCGCTAGCACGCTGCAGTTCGCCGGAATACAAATTCTTTTATTAAAAACAGAAAACAGACGAACACTACTCGTCGTCGTCGTCGGGGAACTCGTCAGTGACCTCCTCCTGGTCGTCGTCGTCGGAGGTGCATGATGTTATGTCCGAGATAGGCCCCCACCTCGGATCAGTGGAGGCCCAGACTTGGCCAGCATGGTCGGCCCGACGGAGCTCTTCCAGCGCCTTCGTCCTCACTTCCCGAGCGGCATCTAACGCGAGGTGGCGTTCGAGGCGACGCTCCGCCCGCGCAGCCGCGCGGGTCTGCCAGAGCTCCTCGTCGGCGCTCTCCTCCCCCGGATTGTTCCGGTAATACTCGCGGACGACGCGGTCGTCCCTGTCGTCGACTAGGCCCTGAAACGCGCGGTGGCGGAGGTGGCGGTGGTCGGCGGCAGTGACGATCTGCGGCGTCGGCGCCCTGGCCTCCGCTTCCCAGAGGGTGTGGTAGTCGTTGAAGTTCATTAGTGACCGCGGGCGTTTGTGGCGCCAGGCCGCCTCGTCCTAGGCGCGGGCGGCCTCCGCCGCCGTCGTAAAGGAGCCGGGGGGATGCGGTCGTCCCCGTAGCGGATATGCGCGGTGAACATTCCGTTCTGGCGTGCTCGGACACCGTGGAAGCCGGTGGTGTTGTTCCTCCTCGGAGGTATGGTGGCGGCGCGACGATGCGTGGAGAGGAGTGCGCGCGTGGAGTGTAGAAGACGCTCGAGGCGCGGCGGTTTATACCGCGCGCTCGTGGCCACGCGGCACAACTCCCGCGCCACGCGTCACAACTCCCGCGCCACTCGTCCACGCGGCAGGACTTTCATATTGAAAATGTATTTGAAATGTTTACGCAATTTTAAACACTTTTTGTATTGAAAGTTTCTTCAAATTCAAAACCATTCGTAAACTAGGTTTTTAAAAATGTTTGAAATTTCAAAAATTGTTACTAGTTTAAATAGTTGGAATAATTAATTTTTTGAACAGAAAATGTGTTTGAAATCTTTGTCCAATTTTAAACACATTTCATATTGAAACTTTCTCCTAATTCGAAATCATTTGAAATGTAACTGAAAAAACATTTTGAAAATATATTTAAACGGAGGAGGGGAAAAAATGGCGGCAGGAAGCCAAAATTACTAAATTATGGGCTTCTGCCCCGGTTCGTGTTACCAACCCGGGCAAAAGGGGGGAGGTGAGCGGCAGGCGAGGGCCCCATCTCCCACTCTTTTGCCCCGGTTGGTAACACGAACCGGGTCAAAAGACCCCCTTTTGCCCCGGTTGGTGTTACCAACCGGGGCAAAAGGCCTCCAAGTGTAGAACCCCGGGCAGAGCAACAGCCCGGGGCAAACCTTCAGAAACTGCTAAGTCCCCGGCGCCGAAATCCTCTCCGACGCCGTCAGGCTGCCCAAATTCACCGCCGCCGGAGAGAGCTCCACCTCGCCGCGCCGTTCGAAGCTCTCCGCCTACCTCGCCACCGCGCCTTGAGCCCGCGCCCCCGAGCCTGCGCCCGTGCCTAACTCGCCGCCGAGATCCTCGTCGCCGTCTTGCTCGCCGTTCGCCCTGTTCTGCCCTTGAGGTACTGCTCGCCGTAGTGCTTGCCGGAGAGAGCTCCACCGCCGTAGTGCTCACCGCCGTGGTGCTCACCTCGCCGGAATTTTTAGTAATTAGGAATATTACTTAGTATAATTAGTGATTTTGTACTTAGGAATATTAGTATTTAGTATAATTAGTACTTAATAATTAGTATCCAGAATGTGATGATGAAGAGGATGACGAGACGGCACAGCAGGAACTGCGCGACGCAGTGAAGCACTGGGCTCTAAATAAGATGGCCGAGGCTTTCAATGCTTACAAGAAAAGATTATGGAAGGAATATCAGAAGAAAAAAGAAGTCCCAAAATTCGAGGGGCCGCTTGAGAAGCAGAAGGTACACTGGCCAGCATTTCTGGCTTACAAGGAATCAGAAAAGGGGAAGCTGAGGTCAGCCAAGAATGCAGCAAATGCCAAGAGGAAGGTATATCACCATAAGATGTGTTCAGGTGGCTACAGAGTTGCAGTGCCTAAGTTTGACGCACTCGAGGCAGAGCTGCGAGAGAAGGGGATCATTCCAGGTACTCAGGATTTTCCGTGGAGGTCAAGGAATTGGTTGCTTGGGCATGGGGCGACGTTAGACGAACAAGGGTACATTATTATGAGTGAAAATATAAAGGTCCCCTTTGCGGCACTTGAGAAAGTGTTCAAGGAGGTTAAAGAGGGAGAGTTCAAGCCAGATCGAGAGAATGACGAGCTTACAAAGGCCCTCGGGAATGCAGAACATGGCGGCTGGACACGAGGCAAAGGAACATATCCGTGGTGCTTTGGCTTCAAGCCGGAAGATTGTCTCTTTCCATATAGAAGCCGAGCGAGAGGACAGATAAAGAAGGATGCAGCGGTCGTAGAACGGGTTGGAAACAGAACCATCTCAACGCCGGAGCAGCGTGGCTTCAACGGAGGTACCGGCTTCCGCTGCAGTTCTGTTTGTTAATGCCCCTCCACACACAAAGGCCGTGGATGCAATCAAGGAGAAGACAAGCTGTGCGCTATACGTGTCGGTCTCAAACATATCCATCAAGGTGGCAGACGGCTACGCTTTACCTTGTGTAGATGGAGTGACCTCGCATGGCCGTCCGGTTACACCTGGCTATGCTCGTGTCGGTGTTCATGATGTTCAGCCTGATTGGAGGATATTGCGGCTAGACATCCCCGGAGGTGACGGGGTAGAGCCTCTTGGAGAGGTCGTCAATTCAATCATTCAATGGAAAAAGAGTGGCATAGTGTTTCCCCCACCCAGTCCACCGCCGCCACCACCGCCACCTTCTCCTAGACGCAGTCCACCGCCAACACAAGCAGCTACTTCTCTGAGACGCAGTCCACCGCCGCCACCATCGCCACCTTCTCCGAGACGCAGTCCACCGCTGCCATCACCACCACCAACTTCTCCGAGACATAGCCCGCTCGATCATCGCCAGCACACGTCGACGCCATGGACGTCAACAGCCCGAGTCCGGTTCGATCTCCGATGACTGAGCCGACTCTGTCGCCCACGAAGTCCTCTAAGCGGAAGGCTGCTGCCTCTAAGTCTTCCCCGGAGAAGAAACCTCCTACGAAGAAGAAAGCCAAGAAGCTGCCAAAAGTGTTGCCTTACCATAAGACTGACCAGGAGTTAGACGAATGGGTGACTGCGGACATGAAACGTCAGATGGCTTCGTGGGGAAAGAGAACCCTGGAGCCGCAAAAGGAACCAATAGATCCGGCTATAAAGAAGCACTTCCAGAATATGCTAGAGATGCCGTCCCAAGTTAAGATGAATCTGCCATATGACTATGATCGCAGGGTAACGATGAATTATTCCAAAGCCAAGAAGGCAGGGAGAATAATTTCCCAGCTCGGGAAGCAGTCAAAACAATCCCCCCTGCTCAAGGTGTCGGGCTCTGTACATGCTCAAGTTGATCGGGAAGAAGCTGAGAAGTTTGCCAGAGACTGTGGTATAACACTTGACCAACTCCTTGGCCAATTCGACAAAAAAGGCTGAATTGGCATGGAAATATGAGTGTGGGAGTCTCTCGTCAAACCTGGTCAGCTCAGCCCTATGACAACATTGAAGCGCCAACTGCATACGTGGTATATCCAAACCACAAAAGACGGGCTAGACCAAATCATGCTGAAAATTAGAGAACATGATTACTTCCGCGATGACATGATGTTTATTGATTTTGAAGATCTTTTTTCCTTCTATAATCTAGACGCCCTCGAAAAATCGATCATCAGCACCTATTGTCTGTAAGTATCTACCTCAGCTAGTTCGATCATTGCTTCTTATATATATTATATCCTCACTTCACGATATATATTATGCAGGATGAAGATTCTGGAATGTAATGGAAACGGTGGCGTTGGGTTCATTGGCCCATATATCGTCAATGATATCGTTTTAAAGCAACACGCTCAAGATACGGAGGATAACATAGTTATGTTTTTGAGGAATCAATTTCACTGTAGTGAAATGCTATTTCCTTACAGACATAAGTGAGTGTTATTGTCTTATGCATATTCCTTCGCATTTCTATTCTGCTAAGTCGATGTTAATTAACTGTAATTGATGAGTTAATCGCCTGTGCAGTTTTCACTGGATTCTTTTCGACATTCAGGTTGACATCGGAATAGTTGATATCATGGACTCTTTGGATAAAGGCCAAGAGGAGTACCAGCCTATTATTTCAATTCTCATAAAGTAAGTTCAATCGTTGTCGGACTATACCGTCCCCTTTTGTTCAATCATTATCGTACGATGACCCATAATTTTTGTTTCCCGGACAGAGCTTGAAACCGGTTTAGGAAGCAACAACCCGGTTTAACGGAGTTGAATATGAGATTTGACACACTCGGCGTAAGTAGTACTTGCTACATTCACGCATCTCTCTTTAATTCCTTGATCATTATTTGACTCAATTATATTTCTCGTAAAGTGCCCTCAGCAGCCACATGGAACAAATTTATGTGGCTTCTATGTCATGGAGAACATAAGGATAATCGTGAATGAGCGGTTAGGAAGAAGAGTAAATATAAGGCTTTACGATCTCAAGAGGCATCTCCTACCGGCAGACTGCTTACAAGCACTTCAAGAGGAATTTGCGGGTTTTTTGCTGAAGGAGGTCATATCTCAAAATGGAAGATTGCATTGTTAAGTATAAACGATGATCTGCATGTAATGATCTCAATGTGTATAACTCTATTCAGATGTAATGATCTAATTGAGATCAGTGTGATTATATTCTGATGATATCAATGCATGCAATGATTTTTATGATGACTAGCAATATGCCCATGCGTTGCAACGGGTAAGAACAAAATATGTGTCTTAGAGCCTTACAAAGTAAGCTCTCGGTTGTAGAACCACAACATGTCACAGAAAACGACCAATTTCAACGTGTCCACGACACCTTGTGCAGTGCGCCAACAAAACATTTGTCACCATATCGATCTCGTCCCACTTCGAGAAGGCATTGACCTCCCTCTAGGGTCGAGGAATAGAGGAAGAGGAAGAGGAAGATAGATAAATAGTTATGGGAGGAGTTTGGATGTAGATGCATTACGCCTATTTGACCATGTGCTCTAGTACCAGCTCGATCGTCCGCTCCAACACCGGCGACGTTGAAGGCTTCACCACCGAATTCTCATCAAATTAAAGACACTAGATGACCCGTTGCGCCACTGGCGCAAATAACGGATTTATGCCGGAATTTTGTTTCATAAGAGAAGCATGATAGATTATTTTTAAAGATCCCCAACTTAGAAAATTGGAGTGATATATTATTGTAGCCATAATTCTTACGTGCTTTGTATGTATTTATTGTCTGCTATTTATATTTTAGTAACGTTAGGGTTATTAATTGTAATGAATAAGGAATACCGAGTTAATTGGAAAGATTTTGAGGCGATGAATCATTTCATGTTATTTCTTTGGTTGGCGTGTCCTCCTTCGGTTCACCGACCTGTCATCACTGCCAGCGTGGTCGATGAGGTACCTCGGTGTACAACGGCGGCCGTGGGGGACATGGGTGGCGAAGATCACCGACCATGAAACCCATGAACGCATTTGGATCGATTCCTATCATTTGGTGGCATAGGTAACGAGGGCATGCGATATCCGGTCAGTACGTCTCCACGGCTCATTGCCGCGACCAAACTTCCTCTCGGCAGCCCCAAGCTGCCAGATTTAGCCCTGTCGGCCACCGAGTGGCCTCCACGCGTGAGGTGCGAGACGACCAGTCGGTCCACAAGCACCTTGTAGGATGTTAAAGATCTTGTAGAATTTTTGCAGCAGGCACATTGGCACGTCAGTTTTAGAATACATATTTTGAAGAGGCAGGTGAGGGGGTGGTTCTAGGCTTTACATTCTTCTCGGTGTTTTGAGGTTACAAAATCTAACCAATCTTATTAGATCCCACTTCACAAGAAAACAAATAGTACGACATGTTTACATATGGTTAGTCTTAATATTTTATCTTGGGTACAGAAAGAAAATGGAAAGAGGTTTAATACATATATAAATATTTAAATTGAAAATGCATGAAATATAATCTAACAATATAGATATTCCGAATAAACATCCATCTCATAAGTGCCACTTAAACTGGCCAAAGGACAATACATAAACAGTAAAACCTGCTCTAGTACAACGGGTAGTGCATCACTTTTGTAGCACCAATCACACACGGATTTTAGAATTGAAGTACAGAACATAACACAGGTCTACATACATAGTTCAATTGACCGACAATGTGACACTCTAGAACTAAACACCTAGACATGGTAATAATTCCCCTAGTCTTTATCGTCATCAGAGACAACGATAATCTCATTATTAGAGAAGCTGGATTTATGGTCATGTGTGGCTTGAATGAAAAAGGCCCCATGCTTTCTCCGGTGCTCAGCATTCACTTCGGTCCTGACAACCAGCCCACGTCCCTTCACCTGTTTCAGCACCCCATCCTGGATGCAATTTTTGAATGCAATGCTACCCATCGACGCGCCTGGTTGCCCTTTTTTGAAAATAACCTGTAATAAAACATGGAACAAGAAAGCATACACCAAATATATAACCTGGCATGGTAAACCTCAAAAGCATGTCATGCTCCTCAAAGTTACATATTCCGTTAAGGCATTTCTTCGGTGGCAAAAGATTGGTGAGGCAATGATTTTTTTTCTACTTGATGCATTAGATCAGCTCGCAAATCAAACATGATGAGAACCTACAGTTCTCTATTGACATCTATAAATCAACTTGTTGGCAATTCATGGTCCTAAAACAAGAAAATATATATGGTTCGATCCCCAACAAGTTCCTTCCACATCACCTTATTAATGTGAACATGCGCGGTTCTAAAATTCAAGAGAATAAGAATATCTATTGAATTTTAGAACCGCGCATGTTCACATTAATAAGGTTTATTATCTGTTTGCACATAGTAAAACTATCAAAGACAAGAGAGGGAGTGAGGCAGGGAATGAGAGAGAGATGACCTCGCCTCGCGGAGCTACTGGTCATCACCGGCATCGGCAAACACTAAGTGGCAAATCCATCAGAGTAGTCCTGCTCAAGCATGAGGTCGCCACCAGCGCCTGCTGCTCCACTTTCCGTGTCATTTTTCTGAAATTTCTGAGACAATTGCAATGCCTAATCATTTTTACTGAAAACAAACAGTAAGTAATTATCTAGTAAGGTTACAACGAACACGTAATAATCGTTTCCAAATATTTAGAACTTCCGCCACTACACAATAGAGACGAATAATCCTTCTCAATGCAAAGCATTAAGCCTTCCTATTATAATCCTTTACCCATGAGAAAAGGCTAGATGACACAAAATACAAAATAGCACAGGATGGGGGCACGTTCTTTTAATTTCTAATACTATTTTCTCCTCCACTTTACTTACCCAATGAACAACATAGTCTTAGAAATGTACAGGGTAACATAACTCAGCTATCATAAACTGAAACAAAAGCTTAAATGCCCAGATATTTTCAGAAAATGATTGCCCCTGAATTCCATATACCATTACATAGAAATCATTCAACAGAAAGAAAATAACACATGCACAAGTTTGGATCAGTGCCAAAACAATGAACCTATTTTCTACCGGGAGACATGCAACAATGCGAAATGTGAGAAGAAGCATCTGCACATAATTGAGTATCTGATTGCACTTCCAGATATATGTATTTACCGGCCTAATCAATCAAGATATATATGTACTGCCCTCCTGCTCTCTCTTTTATTTACTTCTTTTACAGGATAATATCTCTATTATTGTAACATGGATTGGTTTATTTAATTTTGGGCATCAATCTGTACACATATAGTGGCTTATGTACAACTCAATGGGCTATTAGAAGCTTGAAGCAAAATATAGAGTCTGTTGTTGAGCAAAGGAAAAAAGAGGCCGATTCATAAACATTCGCTGGATAGGATTACGGGATGCTAATGGAACACAGGAAAATTTGATGCTAATGGAAAGTGTTAGTATACACGAAAAAGTATAGATAGTAAATTCACCAAAATTGGAAATACCACGTAAGTTGAAACCAGGGAGAGTCAGCGCAATATATAGCAGGAGATTATAATTTTTTCTATTTTAGGAATTCTGAAAAATATTTTAACGAGAAAAAGGAGGCATAGCACAACACACAAGATTGGAGAGGGAGGGGGAGCGACCGTAAAAAGCTCACCTTGACATCCTGAAATCAGCCGCGATCGTCGTTGATCCACGAGTTCCGCCGCCCAAATCAGTCGCGCTCATCATCAGTGCATGGACGCCGTCGCACAAATAACGTGTGCTTGTCATTGTTGGACGGGCGCCGCCATCGACACCAGGTCACTCACCATCTTTGTGAAGTCGTGATTCACTTGCTCACGTTCCCAACATCATAGCCCTGGCTGAAGAGGAAGAGCGAATGGTCAGTTACAGATTCGAGGCATATACGCTGGTAACAAGACATAGCTATATTTCCAGGCTCAACATGTCTCTATAGAGAAATATAAATTAACCAAGCACTGCAAGCATGCAAAGCATATTTCTTGCCATATTTGTTCCCTGTAATCCATGCATGTGCATAAAGAACAAAAGCAAGCTAATAGAACAAAATAGGCTTCACCAAAAGCAAGCCAAACAGAGCAAAAACAAAAAATCACCCAATCCTCAGTAGCATTCAAGACGAAAACTAAAGTGTATGTGGATCTGGAAGTCATAAGCTGCCTTAAATTACCTATGAGATCGACCCGTTAATATTTTTCTTAACCGGTGCATGCATCTTTCATGTAAACTGAAGCAAAGATGTATATGCCCAAGAATTTTTCATACTAAACTGGGCCAGTAAATACATTATAAAATCATTTTAGAAGCACAAATCATTAAATGTGAGGTTTCATTGCAGAAAATATATAAAAACTAAGAGCCTGCTCTAGTTTCAACAAGATTTAAAAAATGTATCTTGTGGCTACTCAAATGTGAGGTTTCATTGCAGCAAATAACTGAATGTGAAGTCCAGCAGGTAGCAAATGGTTCTATTCATACATGCGAATGTTTCTTATATAAGAATTGAAAAACCTCAAACCACTTTTGTCGGTAACCGATGATGGAAACCATAGCAATAGAAATGAGCTATATATGACCAAGATTTCCCATATTTCCCGGAGCAAAATAAAGCACAACGCTGCTACAAAAGGTTGTATATTCTTTCTAGCGCGGCCAGTTAGCTCTTTTCATGAAAAGGTCACATTCAAACAACAAATATCAGATTTGGCTATGATTTAACAAGGAACCTGTTAGATTAAAATGTTGTAGGTATAAACACAGAAGCACCCAAATATTCCAGCAAAGCGATATAGTTTCATGCAAACTTACTCATCAAGATCTTGCTGGATCCACTTGGTCTCCATCAAATTGTTCAACACGCTGGTTCTCTATTTAAGGTTCTTGAATGTACACTACAAACCATTAACAGTAGTAGAAGCTCTGGAATCTTCTATTACTTCCTGCAACACAGAAAACATGTGATGGATATGTTGTATGCAACAAACCTATAACGAAATTTGTCATAACTCTAGCTAAAATTCCTCCAGGATGCAATGGAATTAACCAAAAGGGTTAGCAGGTGATCTGAAACTCTATCCAATTAATCAAAGAACTAATGGAGAGGCACACACATGGCAATGCTGAAGTATGGAGGTGCGAGATAACTCACCATATATTATCAGATCTTGAATAATAGATCTATAGAGCAGCAACCAAATCCGGAACTGCAACTCCCAAGGCCAATATGCATACACAATTTGAACATGGCAAAAGCGGCAGTAGCAGAAATAACCATCACACAGTGTACGCTTAGAGAAAAAGGGTGGTTACATGAGAGCACAAAGCTGGCTCCAACCTCTCTGCAAGGCCAAGCATGTTCGAGGAAATTAATGAGAGCCGAAGTAGAGAAACGGGCATCACAAAGCACAAAAGAAAAGAAAAACTACCAGGAATAGAGGACAAAGTGAACGGACACAGGCGATGTGCACGAACTGGTCGTGAGTGCCGCCGGCAGAGCGCTCCATCCACTGCACATCCGGTAGCAGATCGAAGGACGCGGGGAACGACGAATGCCTAGAAGCTTGTACAAGAGAAAACATACAATGAACACTCTACAAAGTTCTGAAAAGGAAAAATCTCAGAGCTGGCTCTAATGTTGTCTTGCCGCGGACACCCAAGACTGATTAGGAAATAAAAAATGTTTACCAAAAACAAAATAATTAAAATTGTTATTAATCAAATTCATTTTAACCAAAAAAAAATCAAGCAATGTGACCGCATGCCTGCTAACAGTGAGTATAGACACGATAAATCAGAGTATTATTTGCGCGTGGAGCTGCTTGAAGAATTCCCCCTAGAGAACTGAAAGTGAATGGATATGATCTTTTGTTTTTCACAGGAATTTGCACCCTTCGATAATGAATATAGAGATTTTTTACTAACTATTTCAATAATTATTTATAGAGGCTTGCATATGAGAGTTGTGATAAGTTTTATACATAGTACCTTACTGCTCTATTAGTGGCAAGCAGAAAGCGAGGGGCATAATAAGAGAACAGAGGTAACACATCGCCAGTGGCGCAAGTATCTCACTTGGTCCAAAATTCGGTTCTTAGTTTTTTCTATACATTTGCAAAACGAAAAATACATCAAGCAGTTCAGGAGCAAAAAAAATGAACTGTGTTACTTTTCAATCCTTCAAGAAACTAATCAGATACATAACCGACCAATAATATCATTTGATTTTAACCTTATAGGGACCCAAATATGTTCAACATGATGACAATTATCTCATCGTGAAGTTCTGGTAAGATACCAGACTAAGGAAGGCCACATAGAAAGTGTTAGGGAGTTTCAGCACAGGCTAATGATATATCTGGTCCTTTGGACATAGTTTTTTTTAGCAGAATAAAGCTTCGAACCCATTGAAAAAAAATATGCTCAAACTGAGGACACGTGGCACCAGCAAAAATAATTTGAACCACATCCTGGAGCATAAACAAAAGTAATAATAGGAAAAAAGAAAATCGAAATGCACCGCTCCAACCAATGCTTTCTTAAAGAAACAAAGTAAAATAAACCCCAAACATATGTACATGGGTAATAAAAGAATCCAACGAAGAATATAGAACAATGAGTGTACTAATAAACTTGATTGAATACCACTGAAAAACACCCATAAGGATTCATAAGTTTAAAGTGCGGACCTGAAATCCAATATCCTCGAGACTAATGAAAAAGTATATGGTGCTGACTGATGACAATATAAGCACAATTAACTTCTGAAGTACCTAAAAACGAAGGTGAGAAAACTTGAAAATGTGAGGACATTATCAGATAGCTTAAAGAAAAAAAGCTGAAACACTCAAATAAGGACTTGTCCGATATAGAAGTACCTACTAAACTAAGTATGTCACTCGACAATATCGGGGAGAGCAACATGGAGAAGGGCAGGGGTAGCGCCGGCTCAACTCAATTCGACATTTGCAAGGATCCACCATCGAATTAAGGGTAGGTCACTCGACAATATCGGGACGAGCAACATGGAGAAGGGCAGGGGTAGCGCCGGCTCAACTCAATTCGACATCTGCAAGGATCCACCATCGATTTAATGGACGCCCCTCCTACAAGATTTACCAGGTGAACTAAAGGCAAAGGAAACTACATTTATATTAAAGTACACCATAATCCACGAACAACTTTATATGACTGTGACAACAAAGGGGCCCATACACAAAACTTGTGTAATTGCTGGCTAGTACTTAGTAAGAGGAAAGAAAATTGGCAATCAAAACCATCCAAGTTAGTCAACCTGATAATTAATTGCTCGTGGTAAAAACTTGGATCTACTTTGACTGGATCAAAAGGCATTAGGCAGTGCAAACCATCAAAATAACCTATCTCTAAAAATGAGGCAAAAGAAATGCTATATAGAAAGGGTGCTCATTGTTTTAAACTAAAGCACTATCCACTAAAATCTTTGTACCAACTAAATGTCATAGGTCAGTCTAATAATAAATAAAAACATATTGGAAAGAGGGGCATGGGTCTACTTTGATGGCTCAAACAAAGTAAGATGAAAAATAAACCTATGTGGGACTGCAGTAACTACTCCTATTGGCTCCAAAATCTCTCTAGATTGAATAATCCTATGTAGTTTCTCCCTCAGTCTAGTCCACACGACGAATCAAATATGAATAGTTCTATCACTGCAATTCTGACAAATCATAGGTAGACAAAAAAGACAAATTCTATAGGAAATTACTATCTGTTCATGAGCGGCTTGATACCAATCAGCACCTTCAACTCAGAAAACCCAATTGCATGCATGAACACCTCATCTTCTGCTATATAATATTGGTGTACAAAGCAACATAGTTCAACCCCTTTCTTTTGTTGTAATAACACATTAGTGAATCTAAACCAAAACCGTTAAACCTGCAAATCAATCCGGAACATGAATAATTCAGAAAAAAATGAACGATCTTGGGATGGAAACAAGCATGTCCATACCCGCGTGAGGTCCGCTTACCCTTGGCCAGCGAAAGGACGCCGTGTAGGCTGACGAAGAGAGGCGAGGTGGCCGCGCTCCGGCTGCCTGTCCAGATCGAGGCGGAGGTCTAGACGACGCTGAGAGTGGCATCGACGATGCCTCAGTGGGAACACCGTCGACGATTGGGTGGAGGACACCAACGGCACGGGAGAGGAGAGGAGGAGCCCTCACGACGGAGGCGTCGCCACCCGCGCGGCCGGCCATGTCCATCAGTCGCGCGAGGTCATCCACAACCTGCACTGGGCTCGCGGGCCAAGCACCGCTCCTTGGAGGCTCCCATCGGCCGCTCCTCCAGGCAACAACACGGCGCGCGGCGGCGGCGCTAGATGCGGCGTTGTGGTCTCCTCCTCCCGCCGAGGCGGCTGCCGGCTGCAAACTCCGGAGATCCAGTCATCTACCGCCGCCATCCCATCTTGTCGCATCGCTCGTTCTAGGGTTTCCCCACGGGAGGGACTGGGGGAAGAGGCGTGGGAGGGGATTGGCGGAGGGACGCGATCTAGGGTTTCCCACGGGAGGGACCGGGGGAAGAGGCACGGGAGGGGATTGGGGGAGGCCGGGAGGGACGCGATGGCAATGACATGGCAGCACACACGCGCCTCGTCCAGCACACACGCAGACAAGTGGCCCCGCGTGCACGAGAGGGCCACGCACAGAGAGTACAGGTAGGCCAGGCGGGAGGAAAATAGATACACAAAGAAAAGGACCAGCTCTCAGCCCATGCGCGCGCCACGAACGAGCACACATGCGCCTCGTCCAGCACACACGCAGACAAGCGGACCCCATGCGCACAAGAGGGCCACACACAGAGAGCAAAGCTAGGCCACGCGGGAGGAAAGAAAAGCGACCACGCAGGCCACGCGGGAGGAAAGGAAAGCGACCACGCGCGCGCAGCCAATCGAACGACCACACATGGCAAGCCCAGGAGCGCTGCGCGCGACGGGAGCGCCTCGTGGCCGATTTGCAGAGACAAACACCTCCTCCATCCTTTATAGGAGTAATGACATGCAACTCTTGAATAATCTCTATTGTTATTAAGCAGAACCGGATCTCGTTGACACTAAACAAAGTATTTCAAACTTAAGAGAATATGTTTTTTGGAGACAAGATTTGGCATGTGCACAATGTTTTTCTCAATGGATATTTAACTTTTACCATGCACGACATATATTTGAAATCATACATATTACAGAAACATTAAGTTTATGCTGGTGAGGACATCTTATAAGCATTCAAATCTAAATGTTTCCTCGAACATACACAACTTAGAAAAATGCACAAATATTTACACATGCATATTTCTTCTCCTTGGTGATTGAAAGCTCTTCGGCTAGTCCATAATTGTAATGGGACGGACATTCCGACTTCTCTTCATACCTCCATCACTCACGCTCTTCCTTGCCGCCTCCAGCACGCTGGCGGGCTTTAAGACGACGTTGCTGGAGCACTTATATCCATATATGAAAAAGTGTCACACGATTCCTTTTCCGTGACATGTTTCAGCTACAAATCAGAACTTCCTTTTCTCATATGACAAAATTTCCAAGTATAGTAGATCACAAAGAAGAAGAAAGTATATTTATTTCTTGAAAGTACAAATCATCTTTGTTGAGGAAAGAAAAGCGCAAGATTATATAAAAAGCATATAAGGAAAAAAAATTACCAAAAGAATAGTTGCATGTGAATTGTCTACCAGAATGTCTGTCTTGGACATGGTACATAAATATCGTGGTTATCTTTAAGGGGAATAGGAATAGCAGTCTATGTTGTAAAAAGTAATACGCAGGTCATCCAAAATTTGTCAACTTTTATCGCTTCGGTCGTTAGGACGATGGGGAACCTGAGTTTCAGTGTCTTGTGGCTGACAGCAAAGACCTTACCCACATAATAAAGATCATATAAAACACTTGTTTTCAGAATGACCGGTGATAATGAAATGGCATTAATTTGTTAGATTCAGGTGTTAAGTACCTGGAGTTACTAATCCCAAATATATGTCATTTAAAGTAGCTTTTGCACCACGCGGCACATGACAATGGTGGTATTCTCATATTCAGTGGCAGACTGACCATTCGTCTGCACCAACAGAAGACAAGGAAGCTAAATTCTCATTAAGATAAATTTCAGGTAAAAAACTCAAGAAGAATTCTTGGTAATGAGAGTTGTAGGTAAACGCTTCTGAATATAACAAAAGTTCTATAAGCTCATATACCATGTAAAATGTGGTATTACAACATTGTTGGAACGCATAGAGATAAACGAAAAACTTTTCCTACGCGATGCTTCCAAGATCTAGCCGAGGTAGAAGGCCACGAGTATTACCACTAGACGTGCAGGTGCGGATTATCGATGCAGCGCGTCGGGGCAGTGCAGTCCCACGATCCGGTCCGGCCGATCCAACCCTCGAACGTCGAAGTGCTGAACGTACAGCACCTCTGCCGGTATCCACACGTACGAGGAGGAGCTCCGACGGCGGGCTGCTAGGTCCGGTGCGGCGGCTGGACTGAGTGGGGCTAGGGTTCCCAACGCATGGGAGAGTGGACTAACGTGCCCGCTGGGCAACATGCGCCCCTCTTTATATAGCGTATGGTAATGGGCTTCACAACACTTGTGGCCCATTCCCTCTGTGAGTCCGACTCACAAAACCAGTCCATTTCCGGTTCGGGTCCAACCCGACCAATACTTGCTTCCGCTCTTAAGTGTGCGACCCTGCAGGCTCATGGCGACATGGACATGATTGGAGTCCAACTCCCAATCGATCAATCGGTAGCGGCTCCTAGCAGAACGTGCCGACTCCCAAGTACCATTGAGTCATGACGACATACCTTTCAATGTGATATTCATCTTAGTCCCTTTTGCCTCACGATATACCTTGTCGAACTATAGGCGATTTATCGTCATCCCTTAAATAGTTTGACTCTCTTCTCGATCCGCGATATGTGATTCATCTGACTAACTCTTAGTCAACAGATACAGTTAACACTTAACTGAGTCGCGCATGGCCATGTTTCCTGAATCATATCACTCGAGAGGGCCCAGAGAATATCTCTCCATTCGGAGGCGCAAAATCACATCTTGATTATCCACATCACGCAGCTTGCTTCTCATTCGACCCGAACTCTGCCTTTATAGTTGCCTTGTCACAGAACAACGTTTGACAGAACCTAAGTCGGTGATCCACAACTCGGATTGTGCGACAACCTCAGGTCTAAAGATTACATTGATTGAGACATGCAAATGACGACTTGATCGTTGCATCTCAATGTGGGTCAGTCCGACTTGCTAAACTCTTTAGCCAAGTCCGTGATCGTTGGAATGGCATCACCATGCCCATGAAAAGTGGAACCGTGTCATCAGCCAACACTCACATTAGTCTAGGGTGTGTGTCCAGCACATCCTAAATGACCAAGGACAATCTAGTATGAACAACATGAATATATAGTTCCACAATCGAATAACATATTCAATGACATATATCAGATGTTCAAAACAAGGACAACTTAATAACTTTATGAATACAGTGGGAATTACATCATACATGATTGCCTCTAGGGCATATTCCCAACAAACATACCGCCAGAGGATGCAAGGGACGCATGAGGCAAGCAAGGCGCCTTGTATGGTGGACTTCAGCAGCAGAAGCGACTGCGGCTGGCCTTCTGCGTCTCCTGCCGCCCCTGAGAGGGGATCTCCGGCCGCATCTGCTGTTTGAGGCGACAGGGCTGCACCCCAAAGATGGACATCAGTTCAGCGAGAATGGAGCCCACCACCCCGCGTCCGCTCATAGCCGCCATAGCTCTTGACAAGCGAGCTGAATAGAAGCAGAAAGCTGAGAGAGGCGGCGAGAGGGCGGATGTAGCGAAGGGCAAGTGGGGCGATCGGATTCTAGTTGTGAGCGGACGGAGGAGTTTCCTGGTTGTATTATTAGGCCGGATTTGTTTCCGATAATTGGGCGTAGACGGGATTTGTTTCCGGTAATTGGGCGTGTATAATAACTGCTGATTGAATTGGTCCCGATTGATTTCCGATAATTGGACGTTAGAAGGCTTGGAAATAACTGTGCAGCTGCAGGAGAAAGATGGAAAAAAATTGACGAAGCGCGAGGGATGTGGGACGAAGTGTTTCGCCTCACGAACGACAGAACCAAAGGTTCTTTTTAGGTAGTAGAGATTATGCAAAAAATATGTTATTAACAGCCTCATCGAAAAAAAAACAGCACAGAAAAACAGCCCGAAACTTAACATGCCAAAGCTCTGCCGCGGCAGAGAAACACCCAAAACTCTGCCGCGGCTGGGAACCTTTTGCCCCGGTTGGTGTTACGAACCGGGGTAAAAGGGTGGGTGTCTGCACGCTGCGCAGAGCTCACGTGGGGAACGCCTTTTACCCCGATTGGTAACACCACCGGGGCATAAGGGGGGCCTTTAGCCCGGATTTACGGAAGCCGGTTGGGCAGCCGGGGGCATTAGGCCCTTACCAACCGGGGCAAATGCCCTGTTCTGCACTAGTGAACCAGGCGAGTGGAGGGCCACAGAGCGCTAGGGGAAAGTACCTCATGAGGCACCTATCTCATCCCCCGGCGGCCCTGACCCTTGCTTGATACCTACGTAAAAATCCTAAAGGGGGGACGTCGCGAGTGTAGCGAGGCGGGAGACGAGGGCGGAACGTGGACATCCATCTTGCCTCCCACAGGTCCTGGAGAACGCATAGCATCATCCTGCCCAAGCGCTCGCCCGCCGCTCTCGGTAGCTAGGCAACTCTGAGTTGGCGGTGACGTTCCCGAGGCAAAGGGTGTCATGTCGCGCGCTCGAAGATGTCGAGTCCCACGAGCGCGGGTCTCCGCGGGTTCAGCCTCAGGCGTGGTTTTCGGGGTGGAGCTGATCAGCTCCCAAGTGGAGGGAGGGGTGCTAGTCATAGCAGGGGTGGCTCCCGCTGCCCGAGTGTGCTCAGTGGCAGGTACCAACGAAGATTCACTCGCGCCAGTGTTGGGCAGACAACGCCGCGGTCCCTGTGCTCCAGGAAGGGCTTGACACGCGCACTGACGACCATGCGCGCGCACGGCCGATGGTCCTAGGGAAAACGTCGCCTGCACAGGGGAAGGCAGAGGACGTGTCGGGTCCGCGGGGGACTCCTCGACAGGCGTCATGTCACGCCCGTGGCGCAGCGCGGACGATCGAGAACGGTGGGATCCGGTTCTGCAGAGGCTGGAGACGAGGCCGCTGAGGGTGGTCCTCTTCCAGGACCACGCCTTGCGGCTAGTCCGGTCAGTGCGGGAGGCGGCCATGGTGGAGGAGATGCGAGAGAACTTCTTAGCCCCCTACCTAGCGCGCCAAATGTCGGAGAGGCGGATCTGTCCTAGATAGGATTGCTTCTAGCGGTTCGAACACTGGGGGCTAAGCATGTTCTGACGCACCTCAAGAGGCCTCGAGAAGGGAACTCTAGAAGACCAACAATGGAGACACATAGAGTTTACCTAGGTTCAGGCCACCGTGAGGGTGTAAACCCCTACTCCTGCTTGTCTGATGGATTGCACTGCGATGTGTACAGTAAAAGCGTGAGCTCGTGCTCGGAACATACTACCGGTACTCTCCTAGGGATTTTGCTACCTATCTTCGGATCGGTCCCCTTCTACAAGGGTAGGAGAGCCCTGCTTATACCAGCACTTGGCCCTCTTTCCCGCTCATTGGGCGAGAAAGAGCTACCACAAGGTGCCAAAGGAGTACACTGCGGCACTCTGCAACACCAGGTGTCGCCGGTTGTCGAGGACAACACCATCGTCCATGGCAGAGAGGTGGGGTGTCCGATGACGCTCCTTCCGTCTTGTAGTGGTAGACCGGTCTCCTTACACCAAAGAGGAAAGCCTCGGTCAGGGCTTTGGCGCGCGCAGCTGTGCTTCACACTTTATACACAAGAATGGCAACTGCGGCCAAAGTTTCTATGCGGCCCTATGGTGCCTCCGTCGCTCGCACATAGGCTCCAGCGTCACCCCCACATGGGCTGTCCTCCAACGGGAAAGGGCCCCTCCGGAGAGGAGCGTGGGCAATGAAGGGCTCCTCTCCGGCAATCCGCGAGGATATCAACGAAGATGGACCCTCGCCAAGGGATCGTACTTGGAAAACGTAGGGCCAATGCGTCCATCTCTTGTGAGGATGCAGGACTACTCCTTTCGTGTTGGGTGGTCTGGGCCTGCATAGATGGCCTAGGATACCCTGATATCCATGGGTCCAACAGGAGCTCCCACACCCCGGGTGCGCCTTCCCCCTGTCCTGCCGCCTTTCATTGGATCACCGACCTAGTTCATTTTAGTCAACCCGTTTTACATATCCACATGACATACTAAGCTCATTAATTTTTCATCTCAAACAATATAAATTTTATAACTCATGAAGCTTCCCATTTCAAGATGAGTTGATGAAAGATCAGTTTGTACTGCACGCATTTGTTGTGAGGCAGGTATCGAGCCCAACCCCTGCATCGTCATTTGAGATAAGACCATGAATAGAACGTGGAGCACAAGAGACAAGAATCCAGACCCACCATAGCTTCTCGATCTCAGGGTCAGGGTCAGAGAGGGCCTACCGCCAGAGAGATTGAGGGGATCGGCAGCCCAACAACATCCAATACACCCCCTTCGCCGTTGTCGGCCGCCTCGTCGCTGACGACCTCACTAGTCTACGGCCAAGTTACCTTTTCCACCGTCCTCCCTGATTTATTTCTGCATGTTTATGCGTTTTGTCGCCAACTTGTGATCTTCTTGGGACATCAGCCATATCTCTACCCGCGAGCGCCATCGGGACTCGATGGCAACTACCAGTGCATTTGGGCGCGGAGTGTCCTCAGTTCGATGGCAAGCGCCATCTGGATGTTCATTGGCATTCATGAAGGCATTGGGAGCGCAAGTATTCCTAGCTAAAAGGAAATTGCCCGTTGTTGCACCTCTACCTTTTCCACTCTTTTCTATTTTCCTTCTCAACCCCTGTCCTTTCTCCTTTCAGCTCCGACCAGCACTAGGACCAGAGGATGCATCCTCTCTAGCTGGAAGCAGTCCCTTGTGGCGTGTGAGTACATGCGGTGAAACTCATAGTAAGGGCGGTTGTCCGCCACGGGTGAAGCGTCGATGCGTCCTTGCTTGCGTTCTGGCTAGGCAGCCAGAACGGCCGGAGCTTTTCATTTGTCGTCCGCATCGTCACCTCGAGCCTTTGTCTTTGTCTTGGGTGCCACCGGCTTGGATTCATCGGGAGGCACGTTGTGCCTGAAGAGGCGTCCCTTCTCAGCCTTAGCGCACATGTCAACCATGTACACGAGCTCGACAGCGGAAGTGAGGTCGTCCCTGATGCCGACCTCTTCGAGCATGCGCTCGTTGGTGATCCCTTCCCTGAAGGCGAAGATAACGTTTGCGTCGGCGATGCGGGCGATCTTGTTGCGCGTCTAGCTGAAGCACTATAGGTACTGGCGAAGTGTTTTGCCGAGCCGCTGGCGTATGCCACGAAGTTCGTTGTAAGAGAGGGGGCGCTCGGTGGAGCCCTTGAAGTTGGCGACAAAGTGGAGGCACCACTCCTCGAACGACCTGATAGAGCCTTCTTGCAGATTCATGAGCAAGACGAGGGTTGGCCCTTGAGGGCCATGGGCAACCAGTTCTCCATGCACTTGTGGCCCCCCCTTTGCAGCTCCTACGCTCAGGCAGTAGAGCTGTAGGAAGTCAAGGGGAGGAGTAGTGACGTCGTAGAGAGATGGCAGCGTGGGGTTGAACTTTGGCGGCCAGGAGACCGTGGCAAAGTTGCTTGGTGAACGCGAGGGCGCCGCCGACGTAGACCACTGCGCGGCCGACCCTGGCGAGGTTGCGGATGGTGCGGCGCTCGCGTTCGTGGCAGCGCTCGATTTGAACGCGCGCATCCGGAGGGGTGCGCGGGATATGGCAGCTATTGCGGGGGTCGCTGCTGGACTCCGTGCTGCCCCACGGCACAACACGTGGCGTGCCTTGGTGGTTGTGGACGATCCGGAGGGGTCTCCAGCTCGAGCAGGGGAGAGCCCTAAGGGACAACGCAGCCGAGGTGGTCGGGCTTCTCATGGTCGTTGTGTGATGGGGAGCTCTCTCCTTGTTGGGCGGAAGACACTCGTGTGCTGGCGCACGAGTTCCTGGTGGCTCTCTGTGGCCTCCTCCGCAGCCGCCTGAGGCTCCCTGACTCATTCGTGAGGGCCATCGACCGTAACTCTCCCCGTGGGTTTTGGCTCCAGGTGGTGCGTTGTATCAACGGACCCTGGTGGGCGTCTATGGATCTTTGCTCCGCTGTCCACTTGTCATTGACGAGAGGATGGAAAATCTTCGCCCATGCCCAGAAGCTGGAGGAGAGCTAGGATCTCCATCTTTGGTTCGATGGAGGAGACATGATCTTCGTGAAGATCTTCGGGCGTCATGGTGAGAGCAAGGAGTGCTGCGTCGAGAGCGGAAGCAGCGACGAGAGCTAAGATGGCGATGAAGATGATGCTGATGAAGAGGAGGACAAAGAAGATTCATCAGCCGTCGAGGTTGAGGGTGAGGAGTCTGACTCGGTCGGGGCTTGAGTGCTATTGTCGAGAGGGAAGGCCTGACGATCCTGATCTGTTAGCCTTACTTTTCATCTAGGTCGTCAGCCTTCGTATAGTCTCCTCTTCTTCCTCACTTTTCCCCTCAACAACTCCTTCTCCGGCCGACCATATCCTGTAGCTTTGGCGAGATAGGTTCGGCCACGGTTGGTCGCCGTCCTTCCTTCTTCTACAACCGCAGAGAGATAGTAGCTCTCCCACTTCCCTTGCTTCTTTTTGTCTTATGTATGGTCCTGGAACATGCTTATGTACTGAAATGTTCTTCGAGAACTAAATCTCAAAAAAGGATGTGCTTTCTTTCCTTGTGATTCTTTTGAAGAATTGTATTGAGGTTTTCCGTAGAGTAGTGCATCTCTAAGGGTGCAGCAAGGGCAGTTGAACTTAGCTCTGTGCGAGTCGCTTGATGGTGCATTGCATCCGTGGAGGTCGCTGTGGTGGTTCCTTGTTGAGATGCTTTGTGTTTCCTTGGAGGAATTCCTGCTTGGTTGCTTCGCGAAGCGGGTGGTTGTTTCTGTAGTGAGCAAGAGCGTGTGTCTGATTCTCTTATCGTGGGTACCTCGAGAGGAAGTCAGCACTAATGACTTTAGTCGAGGTGTCGTGCACGGTAGCGACATTTTTAGACAGAGCTCTGCCGCTTTGGTTTAATCTAATTGGGTCCCACCGATGCAATGGTACCGATCCCAGCCCCTCCTCGCGAGGCGTCCTCGAGAAGAAGTAGCACATGCAGAGAGAAACAGCTTGTCGAGGCGACAAGGACAGAGGGCAAAAAGGAATTTACTGCTAGGGTGAGGCTTTCCATTACAACACTTAAGGATGTCATGACCCTACGGTCCCCCAAGAGGCACTTGGCGTCATCGTGCGGACACGGGACTCCCATCATGGGGCTAATGCTCGCGCGAGTTCAGGTGCAAAGGTTTGCCATGCGGCTTCCCACTTGTGTGGGTAGAGGCCCTCACACTAGGCGACACTCCTGGTGAGTGCCCTCTGAAACCCTCACGGAGAGAGGTCCTGGAGCTGTTTTTACGGTGGCGTCACGGGGTCCCCTCGAGGGTGCATCACCACAGCCTAGGAGTGGCATGTTGAGCACGAAAGTACTATGGGTAGAACTTCCACAGGTGTTGGATGTTCCACGGGTTTGGCACAGGCGTGCCGCCTTGTGTCTCCGGGCGAGCCACCCCGGGACCCGCGACGTGCGTACCCGGTACGGTCCCTCCCACATGGGAGAGACTTGTGCAAGCCTTGTCTGGAGAGGATCCTCCTCGGGACCAGGTGTGCGTATCCTAATGTTGTTGCCGTGGTAGCGCTGGAGGCCTTGCAGATACCGAGCCACGCGGACAACGGCTCGGGTTCTTGCCTCCTCTAGGAGCAGCAGGTCTTCGGCGTGGAGTTCCCCCTGCTTATCTTCGTTGAAGGCCAGGGCTCGGCGAGATCCATGCTTGAGTTCAATAGGGAGAACGGCCTCGACCCCATAGACGAGGGAGAAAGGCGTTGCCCCAATGGCCTTGGTTGCGGTGGTGCGGATGGACCACAAGACCGACGGGAGTTCGTCGATCCACTTCTTCCCGTGGCCTCGAGCTTGTTGAAGCACTGTGTCTTGAGGCCCTTGAGGACCTCGGCGTTGGTGCGCTCTGCTTGGCCATTGCTGCGTGGGTGCGCGATGGAGGCGTAGCATATTTTGGTGCCTAGGTTGGCGCAGTAGGACTTGAAGAGGCCGTTTGTGAACTGTGCGTCGTTGTCGGTGATGGTGCGGTTGGGTACGCCGAAGCGGCAAACCAACCTCTTGATGAACTTCACCGTCGTTCTTACCGGGATGTCCCAGACCGGTTCGACCTCTACCCACTTGGTGAATTTGTTGATGGCTACATAGAGGTAGCAGTAGCCCCCGAGCGCTCGTGGGAATGGTTCCAGGATATCCAAGCCCCTGACCCCGAACAGCCACGAGAGGTGGATTGTTTGCAATCCTTGCACAGGCTGGTGTGTTTGCTTGGTGTGGAACTGGTATGCCTCACGGGTCTTGACTAGCTCGATGGCTTCCTTGATGGCTGTAGACCAGTCTAAGCCGTATCGGAAGGCCTTGCCGACGAGGGTGCGCGATGAAGAGTGGTGGCCACAGTCGTCTTGGTGGATGTTCTTGAGGAGCTACACGCCATCATCCCGGGGGACGCATAGCAGCGCCACACCATTTGGGCGCCTCGGGTACAGCTTCTGGTCGATGACGCAATACATCTTGTTCGAGGAGCAACGTGCTCTGCCTCTTCTTCATTCTCGGGGAGATCCCCTTTCTGGATGTAGTCGACGAGTCTCTTGTTCCAGCATGCTTCCTCATGAGTGTATACCAACACTAGGCGGTATCCCGAGGGGATACCTTAGTCCGGTGCGCCTTGGGCGGGAGCTCTTCCTCGAGGTGCTGGTGACTTTGCCCCTCATCGTCGTCAACTGGGGGACGATGGACGACTTGTCGAGCCTGTATTCAAAGACACCTGGGGCTTGCGCCCAGTTTCTTGATGCTCCTTTGGCAATGTCGTCTGCTTCTTTGTTGTCGCCTTGAGGGATGTGTTGCAGCTCCATGCAGAGGAACCGTTTCTCAAGCTTTTGAACCTACTCGAGGTATAAAGCCATGTGTTTTTCCTTTGATGTGTAGCTATTGTTGGATAAGTTTACGAGGAGCTGGGAGTCTCCCTTGATGGTGAGGCGCTTGACGCCTAGGGCTGCGACCGCCCTGATGCCGGTGAGGAGGCCCTCGTACTCGGTGATGTTGTTGGAGACTTTGGCCTTGTGGCCAAAATGGAGCTGGATGGCGTAGTAAAGCTTGTCACCGGATGGCTACGTAAGCACGACGCCAGCCCCAAGCCCTGGAAGGAGAAGGCGCCGTCAAAGTGCATGGTCCATACTCCTGGAGCCAGCATGCCCGGGGCGGCTGGCTCCTCTTCAAGGTCTTCCTCTGGTGGCGGGTTAGTCCATTCTTCGTTGAACTCTGCCAGAGCTTCTCCTAAAATTGTCTTGGTCGTCAGGAACTGGAGCCCGAAGAGTTGGAGCTCGACAGCCCACTCGGTGACATGATCAGTGGCATTGGAATTGTGCAGAATCTGCTCGAGAGGGAACGCGGATACCATTGTGGTGGGCTGTCCGTCGAAGTAGTGGCGAAGCTTCCTTGAAGCCCCAAGGACCGCATATAGAAGCTTCTGCTGCACGGTCTGCCTCTCGCAGGCATCTCAAAGCATGGTGCTAACAAAGTAGACATGGTGTTCGACGAGAGAGACTCTAGAGGTATAGGCAGTGAGTTGTTCTAACGTATTGGAGCTCTACTAGGGCTTGAGGGTGTCCCCCTTGTGGTGGTTTTTCCGTGCAGCGGGGTCCTCTAGGGGAGAGGAGGGCGTGGGATCCAGGCCGGGCAGGGCGTGGGCTCTAGACCAGGCAGTGGCTCCCGCGGTCGCGGTGCGACCAAGATGGAGGGCTTGCCAGATACTTCTGGAGGTCCTCAAATGTAGTAGCCGTCTCGGTACTCCATTTGAATGGATCTGATCTCTTCATGAGTTTAAAGAATGGTAGAGCCTTGTCGCCAAATCCTGAGATGAATCGTCCTAGTGCTGCCACGCATCCCGCGAGGCGATGAATTTCCTTCAACCATCGTGGAGGCTACATTTCTTCCATGGCTCGAATCATGTCGGGGTTGGCCTCGATGCCGCGGTGAGACACCAGGAAGGCGATCAACTTCCCTGCCGCAACCCTTAATCGTATTTGTCGCGATTGAGCATGATTTTCACCATGCGGAGATTTTGGAAGGTCTCCGTGAGGTCGTCGATGAGCGTGTGCTCCTCGCGAGTCTTGACGGCGATGTCATCGACGTACACCTCCGCGTTCCTCCCTATCTGTGTTCCCAGGGCGATGCGCATTAGCTATTGGAATGTAGCCCCGACGTTCTTCAGGCCGAAGGGCATGCACACATAGTAGAACACTCCACAAGGAGTCATGAAGGAGGTCTTCTCCTCATCTTCTTTGGCCATCTTGATCCCGAGAAAGCGTCCAGAAAATAGAGGAGGTTACACCCAGCGGTGGAGTCCACTATCTGGTCGATCCTCAGGAGAGGATATGGATCCTTGGTTCGGGATTTGTTGAGGTCGGTGAAGTCCACGCAGAGCCATCCCCCGCCTGTGTGCTTCGAGATCACGACCGGGTTGGAGATCTACTCAGCGTGGATAGCCTCATAGATGATCTTGGCGTCCATCAGCTTCTCCACTTCGCGGATGATGAAGTCCTGCTTCTCGCGGCTATGGCAACAAGCCTTCTGCTTGACCGGTCGTGCGCCGGTGCACACAGCTAGATGGTGCATGATCGCCTCCCTTGGCACGACGGGCATATCAGACGTTGTTCGTGCGAACATGTCCGCGTTTTCCCGAAGGAAGGCAACGGACGCGCTTTCTTGTTTGGGAGGCAACCCGGCTCTAATGGTGAGGGTAGGCCCCGTGCCATCGGGGACCATGGAGAACAACAGCTTCTTCTTCAGGGGCTCGACAGCATCCCCGAGGCTGTCCTCGTCCATGGGGTGTGACGCTGCCGCCTCCTTATAGGCGTCTTCCACGGAGCGCACGACATCCTTCACGTCTCCGTAGACAGTGAGGGGTCCGTTGTTGCCAGACATCTTGACCAGGATGTACACGTGGTGTGTGACGGTCATGAACTTGGCCAAGGAGGGGTAGCCCAGGTTAGCGTTGTAGGGGAGCCCGATGTGGGCGACTTCAAAGTCGATGTCCTCGGTGCGATAGTTCTGGCGTGTGCCGAACGTTACCTCCAGGCACACTCACCCCAAGGGAACGGTGGTGTCGCTGGTGGCGCCGGTGAAGGGCCTTGTTACCTTCAAGCGATCGTGCGAGATACATAACTTCTCGAAGGTTTCGAGAGAGATCACGTTGAGGCCCGCGCCTTCGTCCACCAGAGGCTTGGAGACGGCGACGTTGTTGATCGTGGGGGTGCAGACCAGGGGAACGGCTCCCATGGAGCCAGTGGTTCTAGGAAGGTCAGCGATGTCGAAGGAGATTTCCTGCTATGGCCACTTGAGAGGTTGCGGGGGTGGCCCGTCCCCCTGACAGACGGCATTGACCTCCCGCGAGACCCTCTTCAGATGGCGGCTCGAGAGCGGGGCGTTTGACCCGATGAGGATGCATGCTGCAGATGGAGCGGTGTGGCGCGCCACCGCAGAGCTGGGACTGTCGCCTCCCACGGCAAAGCGCCAAAGAGTCACGTGACCCTCGGGCTCACCGTGGGGAAGACGGTCGCTGTGGTGGAAACTTCGGAGGAACTGCGCGCGCAGGCCACATGCTCATGGAGCTGTCAGGGAGGTTTAGCAACCAGGCAAGTGGTGGGCCGCGGAGCGCCAGGGGAAAGTACCTCAAGAGGCACATATCTCATCCCCCGACAGCCCTGACCCTTGCTTGTTACCTCCGTAGAAATCCCAAAGGGGGGACATCGCCAGTGTAGCGAGGCGGGAGACGAGGGCGGAACACGGACAACCATCTTGCCTCCCACAGGTCCCTGGAGAACGCATAGCATCATCCTGCCCAGGCGCTCGCCCGCCACTCTCGGTAGCTAGGAAACTCTGAGTTGGTGGTGACATTTCCCGAGGCAAAGGCTGTCGTGTCGCGCGCTCGAAGATGTCGAGTCCCACGTGCGCGGGACTCCGTGTGTTCAGCCTTAGGCGTGGTGTAACCGCCCAATTTTTGGAAGACAGGAAAAAACTTGTTTTCAATGACCCAAAAATCAGGGCCAACAAAAACTGTTTAACTAGTTTGGCTAATGCTTGTGTTTCTTTTCTATTTGCTTGTTGATTGTGTTTGTGTTTATGTTTGTTAACACCTGACATTCAAACCAATGATCATAACTTTCTTAAAACACAACCCTTGTGATCAAGTCATGACAAGAAAGCTTTCCATCTTCATCCATCACACTCCTTTGGCAAAAACCTTTTTGAAAATGTTTTGATTTTAGAAGAAACCCAAAGGCCCAGTTTTGAGAAAACAAAAGATAATTTCCAAAACTATGTGAAAAGTATTTTGGAGCTAATCATCTCCAACCTGTTTTCAACCAAGATGTTTTTGCAAGTATTTCAAAAACTCCTTCTCAGTTCCTTCTTTTGTGAAAACAATAAGAGGGCATTATGTTACCCCTGTGTTTAAACTCAAATATATTCTTTTGGAAATAACAACTTCTGAGATGAACCTCTTTACAAAATCCTCTTGTCATGGTATGTCTTGATCACTACCTAAAATTTAACACATGAGAAAACATCCTGGAAATTAAATTGAAGAACTCAGTTGTTTGAGTGATCTTGTGTGTCTTATTATTTTATCTGCTTGTTGGGTGATCTTATCTTGTGTTTGCTTTGAAGTATTCATTTCTGTTTCTTGATGAATGTGTGTTGTTCTAAGTAAATAAAACCTATTAATAACAAGATTAAACATCAATGTCATATTTCATCATATGCCCATCTCATACTCTGTTTTCTTAAAAACTTCCAACCTTGGAGACATGCCTTTATGTCAAATGGTGTTCTATTCATCAATGTACCCTCATGTGTATCATGTTTAACATCTATTCCATATATCCATGGTGTTATCTTGGATATTGAAACCCTTTGGTATCATCTATCAAAGTTCTATTGAAGGCATCCCCAAAAATAATGATCATATCACCTTTATCATGAAGCACTTTTTCCATGTTACTCCAAATCACTCCTTATTGTTTTCGGGCCCTATGAACCTACCCTTGTCATCTCCATGAACTATACATCACCTCCATGTGGTTCATTCATTTTTCAAAGTCCATTTAGTTACTTATCTCTTATGGTTTTTATCCTATTAAATAAACACTTGTTTTCACCCTTTTTCCACTTGGTGTCTCAAATATTTTCAAAGGAGTTGTTTATTAAAAATCACTTTTGAGACCTATATTATTTACTCTCTCATCCCGACTCAAAAATATTTGTTTTAAAGAATTTTAATATTTATTATTTTCCATTTTCCAAAAAGCCAGAAATGGATTTTAAAATATTTTGTGAAGAAAAGTATTTCCTAAAATCTTGGGAAAATTACCCAACATGCCTATGGTCATGTGGGATCATTTTGTACAAAAACGTTTGGAAGTTTTGTTGCAAATTTTGGAGAAAACATTTAAAAATAGATTCAGCACTTTTTGAATTTCCAAAATTTTGTGAAACAAATATTTTCAGAAAACCTTGAGACCACCACCCCTAGACTCCATTTTTTAATCTCTATCCAATAGACATGATCTTGTACTTGTGTCTGTTCAAAAATTTGGTGAAAACAATCAAAAACCTCCTCTGGTTATTTTGGACACTGTTGGGTTCATGCATGTTCTGGTCCACACACTCACTCTCTCTGCCTCTCTTCTGTTCTGGGAGATGAAAAACACCCTCCCCAACCTCCTAGACATGGTCTAGCTGATACACCATTCCTCTCTCTCTCTCTCTCTAACTCAGCCAACCACAAATGGACAAGGATGGTGATCACCCTCTCTTTCTCTATCCTCCACCACAGTCCATTCCTGGCAAAGCCCTTGCGCCACAATGCTCCTCGTGCATCATGTGACTCTCTGGAAGAAGCCCCTCCCTCTCTGCTTGTCCTCTTCCTCCTACCCGTGCGTTGTCCATGGCGCCCAGGACGCCCTCGCCAAGTCGCTCGCGTTCCGACACCTGGGTCGCATGCCCGAGCTCGTGGCCTCTTGTTTCAGATCCTGAAGCTCTCCAGTAACCTACCCGTGCTCATCACTTGTCCCCTCTTGTTTTCCTTCTCCCTCTAGCCCCTATCGAACACCTGTGGGTGCCGAGGCTCATCGTCAATCCTCCACCACTCTAGACCTCCTCCTCCTCTCTAAATCCCTCCTGGAGGATGTACTATGCACGGACACTCACCCAGGCATCCTCCTCCCTGTCCTATCCCGCTCGTGTCTGCTCGCTTTGAGCACCGCACGGACGTGCTCGCCGTCGTTCATGGCGCGACCACTTGAGGCCTCGTTTTCACTATCCAACTTGCCCCACCACCTCCACACATCCCCAACCGAGTTCATGCACTAAAACCCCTCTCTCTAGCCTTGTTGTTCACCGGAATCGACAACCGACTGCCGCGGGCGAACTCCTCGTCGAATCTGCATCTCAGGGCCGCTCCGCCCTCCTCATTCCTTCCCCTAGACTCCTATCCATCTTAATCGACTCGTGCCACTCCTTATTTGTACCTTCACTCACTGCAGGGCTGCCGCCATCCACGATCCTGCTCGGCCGCCGCCACTATCCATCGGGGTTCCATTTGGGGACTCCCCCTTCAAGCGCTGAGGGCACGAAGAGCTTGGCGGCGTCTCTGTGATCCTTCTGGTGCAATCCTCTGCCTCAGGAGACCTCGGGATCGCTCTACGGTGGAACTCCGGCGAGTATCCGCCTCGGGCCGCCGTTTCTCGCGTTTCCGCCGCCCGTTTTTGGTCATCGCCGGCCTGGATCGACGTGGGCATCCGAGGACCCTCAGATCTACATCCTACGGTTCCCTTTGAATCAAGGCCGTTCTAATCTCACGCGTTGGTCGTGGATCGGACGGTAGCTTACCGTTTCGCCACGCGCGGGCTCGCCACTGGGCCGGCCTGCCTCGCGCGGCCCGTTTCCCTCACAGATCCGGCCTGTTAATGTTTTTCTGCAGGTGGTTATTTCTTTTCCTTGCAGCTCTGTTTTCTGATGTTTGTTTTAATTCGAAATAAAAATGTTACCCAGTGAATCTTGCCAAAATAAAAATCACAGTACTAGATCTACAAAATCTTAACCACCTCCAACTTGTAGATCTGCATTTTGTGCAATATGTTAGGAGAAATAAAATAAATGGCGGAAGCACTCATTAACACCTTTTATTTAATAACTTGAGTTTTAAGTATCCAAATCATGCAAACTCAACTGTTCTGAGTATCCCTTGCAAATGTCTATCTGTGGAAATTTACCTTGTGTTGACTTGAGTTGTTGTGTGAAAATGACATGCATGTTAGTTTTAGGCCAGAGAGCACTTCCGTGAATTGCTTAATTTTATTGGTGATGATTTTTGATGTGAATCCACTTGTGTTGGTTTGCTAGTGACTAAGAGAACCTTATAATAGATTATCATGATTTTAGGAGTTACAGAATAGGCTTGGTGCCAATATTTAGTGTTTAGCCCTTTTCTGCATATTATTGCTATGCCTTTATTAATTTGTGTGCTATATTGTTTTTGTTATAAAATTGATTCCTAGCATGTGTAAGGTACTAATACATGATTGAGATGTGTTTTGAGTGATTCACTAGCATGATAGGGTTTGGGTGTGGAAAACCATGTTTGTTATAGTTTTATTCTCATGGGGTGTTTTTCCTAGTAATAATAGGTTAAATTATCGTTATTCTTCATATTGGTATGATGAATTGATTAAATTCTTTAGTATTGTTTTACATAGAATAGATACTGTTATTATAGCATATTATACTTTCTTGCATGCTTGAGTGAGCTCTGGATCAAATTGTCATGCTACGATAGTTTTAGGTGTTATTCTACCATAAGTTGTTATTTGCATGCTTAATTTTTGAGGTATTAATTAGATTGTTATTTTGATGATTACTAGCATGTCTAGGTGTTGTTTTCTATGTTACTTGGATGCCATCTTACAGATCCATCTTGTTAGAATAAATCTTGTTTGATGATCTCTTATGGTTAAGCATGTCTGCTTGTCTGAATGGCCCTTTTTACATCTCTAGTTTTAGTAGTCTTTTTGCTCCATGATTATTTTCATGCATTAAGTGATGCCATGACATGTTTGGTATTGTTTTGTCTCTGTTATTAGGTTTCTTAGCTACTGGTTATATTAATTCTCCATGTTTAGAAAAGCATGTGTTACTATGGGCTTGTAGTATTGCTTGATAATATTTTCCTATGCATGTGTATATATTCCTAGGTTTGTTTTCTTGTTATTTTGTTCATCCTCATGAATGACCAGAGAGTCATTTAACCTTATTTGGGCATGTTATGAGAGTGTCACACCCACTGGACTCATGCCATTTTGGTTGAGGATCCATAACATCAATTCTAGTGTTATTCATGTGTGTTGTCTGTGCATGTTTTGTTTGTTGGTGTGCACCCTAGTAATTTTGTTTGTGATTGTACTTGTTTGATGAAATGCTTGCTGTATGATTACTTTTTGTCAAGTCCTTGCCTTTGTTTGGTTCTGATTGGGTGTTTTCCTTTTTGAGGTTACGACGTTAGATAACGGAGACGGTATTATTTCCCGGAGAGGTTTTTATTGCAACTCTTGTTTATTTCAAGAGCAAGACCAAGACCAGTGCCAAGGAAAGCCATTCTAAATGCTTGCTGTTGTTTTACTTATCATTATCTATCATGCATGTTTTACTTCTGAAGTTTTACAAAAGTTGATTCAAAAACTATTACCTCAAGTGGACTATACCACTATCTATTTTTTTATGTATCTGTTATGCTATATCCACTATATAATCTTGGTGTTACCAAGCCCTTTAGATATTTTAGTATCATCAATTAATCAACTTAAGTCCCCTAGTGGACATTTTTTAACTTGATGTTTTTGGAAAGCAAAAGCTTAGAAAAACCCCGAGGAAAGGTGGGACCTTGTCCGAGGGAGGTTTGTGAAGAAGGAAATGTTTTCGACTTGTTTTCCAAAAATGACACATAACCTAGTCTTCGCCGGACAACCAAGCCGTGCTGCCACATTACCTCAATATGGGAACGGGTTCTAGCTAATTGCTTGTCGGTGTTAGTCCGTGTCTACCTCAAAGTGCTATAGGGGTAGAGTCCCCCGAACCAAATTGTCGCCGGGAGGGAGAAATGGGACATTCACAGTGTGGGATTAAGTTCACTACCAGTTGCAGCAATTGGGTCTCCTGCCCTGGCGGTGTGTTGTCAGGGGAAACCGGATCGATACGGCTGACTCACTCGGTGCCGGGGAGAACAAACCCAGTTGAAGAGGTAGTCATTTACTAGCGCTGACATAGTGGATGGTTAGGACCAGTTATCCGATGTTTGCATACTGTCTCGGGCAGTCCGTGGTTGTTCACTGCGGATATACTGGACCTTGTGGATTGTGTACACCTCTGTAGAGTAAAACTATTCAGAATAGCCGCGTCCTCGGATATGGACAGTTGAATGGCCATGTAGCTAGCATTGTGTCAATGTTTTCAAAAAGGTTGTAAAGTGTTTTGAAATTGTACCTGGGAGGTACGTTGAAAGGGAATAATTGTACCTTTGAGGTACATGAGAAATGATGGTTTTGAAGAGGTGTTTTCCAAGAAGTTTTGCAAAGAAAAACTTTCTTTTATTTAGAATGCTTTATCAAAACCTGGTGGATATACAATATCTACAAGAGAAATAAAATATCTTTTGAAGTATCTTCTTCAACAAAAACAGCTAAAACTTGTGCAACCATGATGTGTCTTAAATTCATCATGGCTAGTTGAACCTTAATTACAGCCTTCCTACCACCTTTATATTTTTGCATACTTGCATGTTTAGCTTTCATTTGGGGTGTCTTGCGGAGTACATTCCAATGTACTCACAATGGTTTCGTCCCTGGCTATTGTCTTAGCCAGGCTTTGAGCAGAAAACCGGAGAACCTGAAGAAGATGGTGTCGCTGGCGGCTATGCGACCTAGGATCGTCCCCGAGTCAGTAGCCTGTAGGTAGTGAAGGCATGACTTGGGTTTACCACGAGTGTGTTTTGTAGACTTCCGATGTTTTTAGTGTGTGTTCCTGCCCTGCGTGGCAGTTGTGTTTCAACTGAGTCATGTGACCAGTTGTGTAGGGCGTGTAATCGTGTAGTGGATGTTGTATCTGTAATGCCAACTCGAGTATGTTGTTCACGACTAACTGATCATGGGATCGTGAATGTATGCATACTGGAGGTCTCAGACTGCTAGTCTGGGGTCCCCACACGTGGGTTTCGGGGTGGAGCTGATCAGCTCCCAATTGGAGGGCGGGGCGCCAGCTGTCACAGGGGTGGCTCCCGCTACCCGAGTGAGCTCAGTAGCAGGTACCAACAAAGAGTCACTGGCGCCAGCGTTGGGCAGACAACGTCGCGGTCCCTGTGCTCCGGGCAGGGCTTCCCACGCGCACTGACCACCATGCGCGCGCATGGCCGATGGCTGTAGGGACAGCGTCGCCTGCACGGGGGAAGGCAGAGGACGTGTCGGGTCCGCGGGGGACTCCTCGACAAGCATCATGTCACGCCCGCGGCGCAACGCGGGGGATTGAGAACGGTGGGTTCCGGTGATGCAGAGGCGTGAGACGAGGCCGCCAATTGCGGCTAGTCCGGTCAGTGCGGGAGGCGGCCATGGTGGAGGAGATGCGAGAGAACGTCTAAGCCCCCTACCTAGAGCGCCAAATGTCGGAGAGGCGGATCTGTCCTAGACAGGATTGCTTCTAGAGGTTCGAACACTGGGGGCTAACCACGTTCTGACGTACCTCAAGAGGCCTCGAGAGGGGAACTCTAGAAGACCAAGAATAGAGATACACAGAGTTTACCTAGGTTCAGGCCACCGTGAGGTGTAAACCCCTACTCCTGCTTGTCTGATGGATTGCACTGCGATGTGTACAGTACAGGCGCGAGCTCGTGCTCGGAAAAGACTATTGTTACTCTCCTAGGGATGTTGCTACCTATATTCAGATCGGTCCCCTTCTACGAGGGTAGGAGAGCCCTGCTTATACCAGCACTTGGCCCTCTTTCCCGCTCATTGGGCGGGGAAGAGCTACCACAAGGTGCCAAAGGAATACACTGCGGCACTCTGCAACACCAGGTGTCACCGGTCGTTGAGGACAGCACCATCGTCCATGGCAAAGAGTTGGGGTGTCCGATGACGCTCCTTCTGTCTTGTAGTGGTAGACCGGTGTCCTTACACCAAAGAGGAAAGCCTCGGTCAGGGCTTTGGCGCGCACATCTGTGCTTGACACTTTATACACGAGAATGACAACTACGGCCAAAGTCTCTATGCGGCCATGTGGTGCCTCCGTCGCTCGCACATAGGCTCCGGCGTCACCCCCACATGGGTTGTCCTCCAACGGACGAGGGCCCCTCCGGAGAGGAGCGTGGGCAATGCAAGGCTCCTCTCCGGCAATCCACGAGGATATCAACGAAGATGGCCCCTCGCCAAGGGATCGTACTTGGAAAACGTAGGGCCAATGCGTCCATCTCTTGTGGCGATGCAGGACTACTCCTTCCGTGTTGGGTGGGCTGGGCCTGCAATAGATGGCCCAGGATACCCTGATATCCATGGGTTCGACAGGAGCTCCCACACCCCGGGGGCGCCTTCCCCCTGCCCTGCCTCCTTCCATTGGATCACTGGCCTAGTTCATTTTAGTCAACCCGTTTTACATATCCACATCACATACTAAGCTCATTAAATCTTCATCTCAAATAATATAAATTTTATATCCCATGAAGCTTCCCATTTCAAGATGAGTTGATGAAAGACTCTATGTCCTATTATACCACTAGCTTAACATAATAATGATAAGATATAATTGTCATGTTATTGTTCGGAGATGCTATCTTATAGAAAGTATACACACATAAAATTCATATGTGCTCCACAGTGCAGTACACGAGCTAATTCCAAAAGCACCCAATAATGGAAAAACAAACATATATGTCCGTCCTACATACAATCAAGAGTGTGTATATTGGTTATATTTCTATCTACCATATTTATTTTGCGATTGTGTTCTTACATTTCAAGAGTTACCAAATCACCGTCCTAAATATGCGTAAAATCTTTTATTTTTCACGAAATAAAGTTATACATGTAGCTCATGGGTCTAATGCTTAAATACACCTCTAGCTAGTCTAGATGAACATCATCGATGCATGTACTACGCTTGTACTAGTGAAAGTTGACATTCTACCTAATATAGGTACATGTGATTTGATTCTACGCCACATAATGAGCTATGTATCCAAACACGGTGGGATCACCGATCTAGTTCATTTTAGTCAACCAATTTACTGATCCACATCAGATCTAAGTTTAGCAAGTCTGCGTCTCATAAAATATAAAATTTAATCTTTCGGGAAGCTTCCGTTGTCTAGGTGAAAGTCTCTATTTCCTTTTAGATCATTAGCTTAAAAATAATATCATGATATATACTCGTCATGTTATTCTTTATAGGTGTTATCTTATAGAAACTATAGGCACATAAAATTACTATGAGCTCTAAATTCCCCATACACAAGATATTTCACCGAGAGGGATGAATCAAAGTTGACATTGTGCCAATCTAGGTACATGTGTTTTGATTCTAGGTCACATAATGAACTTCATATGTAAGCAAGTTGACTCTGTTGGTTAATCTAGCACTCTGAGTTGTATGGCTACAGAAATTTTAGTAAGTTATATTGAAATAAGCATGTCATAGTATTTACATGTTAGGATACGCTTTATTACGTGTATAGAAACTTATATGGCGATATGACAAAACTAATTTATTATATTGTTTCGAATTGTAACTAACTTGTATACTTTTCTATTTATTAAAATTTAGGCATTAATATCTGCAATTACTTCAATTCTCACGAACCTAAATTATACCAATGTCTTATGTTTAAATATCCATGTAGCTATTGCTGAGTAACTTCGGGCATACAAATACTAGCTCGGACTGAGTGCAAATTGAGACTCTGCCAAACCTACATACATTTTTGTTCAATTTTTGGCCAAATTGTAATCTACATCTAAACGTGTTGAATGTGCCCTTTAATCTAGAACATTGATTAATCATACATTAGATATGAAAAATTGCATCGATTTTACGATTTATGTAAGTTATACTAAAATTGGTATGCTATAGTATATACATGGCATGTGTATAGATATTTTATGGTGATGAGACAAAGCTAATGAATTGGATGATTTATTGTATTTCCATATTTTTTTAAAAATTGTGAGAAAATAGAGTCAATTTTCATTGTTGGTTCCCAAGAATGATATGCATAGTGAAAAATTATAGATCTAGATAATCCGATTTATCTGACATGAACATATATTGATACGCTTGTTTATGTGTTCGACTTTACTATGCATATTTAAACATAATTCCCATATCTCATGTGATACTCTATCGTAAAAACAACTTGAAAACATTGTTTTACTCAAGCAAGCATTCTTCATAATATATACTTCTGAAACTTGCATGGGACAATACTCATATTGCTAAAATTTGTTTCGGCGAGTATCTGCTTCTTCCAGTGTCTTGTATGTTTCTCTGTGATATCATCTCGCCTTTGGTTAATTCCGTGGTCAGGCCATCGAGCCGATGAACTAGGATTCGGTAAGTCTTTTGAGAAAATGCAAGTTATGAATATGATGTCTCAGTTACTTGATTGCATGGGCACTATATGTAGACTGAGTTGTTAATGATGCACCGATAGTTAATCCTGCTACCATGTTTCCGTTGCTAAGACACTCACTTGCTGTAGGCATATTGGTAATAGACATTGGCTCCAAGTCACTCGTAGCCTACCGACATGAGTTGACAATGAGACAAAGAGTTTGTTTAATTTTTAGCTAGCTTATGATTTGTATTGGCACTGTTTGGTTGCATTGGCACTGTCTAGCTGATGTACAATGCCTCTTGTCGCAGAGCAAGGAGGTGGATAAACTAAGGAGCAACCTGGAACCAATAGCTGACCAATAGCGTCACGCAAGTTAGAAGCAGACCCAGACCCAGGAACGGACAAGATGCCTCTATCTCACCATCCATGTAGCCTTTGCGTCCCTCTTTTTACTCAATGGTAAGCTTACTCTAGCTTCCTTATGGAAGTGGTTGCGATTTTTGTGCTCCGCCTTTAACTGTTAGTGAAATCCGACTTCAAATTCTTATGAAGTAGTGATTTGATGGTGAATTGCAGACACCGGTGGTGATTGCGTGATTGAGAATGCTGAAGGTGCAAGAACAATGCATTCCATTGTCGCCAAGAACAATAACGGGACCCTCTTGTTGGCATCAGTGCCATTTTTTCTACTCATTTTCCCGTGAACTCTGTGTATCTGGCTTTTTGTGTATTGCTGAATGTAATCTTCCTCCATGTGCACTAGTGTATTGCAGTTCTGTGAAGGTTGCTGATTGTGGAAATTCAACTTACCCTGTAATTTGCTGTTATTAATTCCTATCTAAATGCAAGAAATGTCTGAACTAGTTATTAATTTGCTCTGTATTTTCCTGTTATTTATTCTAAGATATATGCAAAAAAAAAGGCAGAAAAAATGGGCTACGAATTTGTACCTAAGGTGGCCATGGCCCAACCAAAAAAGCCAATTTTCGGTCTGAGCAACGAAATAAACTATAGGCTCTAAAAAGGCCATGGCCCAAATATGAAAAAAAATGAATCACAAAATGGACCGGACCCATCGGCTCAGGCCCAAGTAAGAAAAGGACCAATAAAGCCCGAAGTTATTGGGCTAGGCCCACGCAGAACAACAAAATGGACCGGGCTGAATTAGGTCCACGACGATTTCATTTCGTCACTATTCTGCCACGTAGGACATGCCACGTCGGCGCTGAGCTGTCCTGGCCGGATTGCTCACGACGATTTTGGATCGTCATAGATTAATGACGTTCCTGTATCGTCGTGGATATCCATGACGATTCCTACAAAATCGTCGTGGTGAACCATTACTGACGCTCGGTTTTCAACGATTTGTTTTTCGTCATAAGATCGTCATGGATGAAATTTGGTGACGATTTAGTGACGAAAATTGAGCGTCATGTATCAGCATATTTCTTGTAGTGGTCCCCGCCGGCTGGATGCGGAGCGTCGGAGGAGTGCCGGTCCCTCCTGTTCCTCAAGGTGTGGCGCGTCGGACGGCCATCACGAACCACTACTACCACGAGCTCACGCCGGAGCAGCGGAGGAATCCCAGTTGGAATCCCGACTACCGCCCTACTTGGGACGCCTTCTTCATTAATCGGCGTGAGAGTGCGCTTGCCAGGTACGAGGAGAACGGCCCACCTCCTTCGAACTTCAACGAGGCCGGTCGTCAGCTGTGGTGGGGCGGCGGACGGACTCTTCAGAGCGTCATGAACTACATCAGAGCTGGGGATAACCCCCGCCTGCGCTACCCTCACGCCCAGTCCTGGGGTCGTGATCCTCCGAGTGAGTCCAGAGCACCGTCCGACGATAGTGACGACGACGGCGGCGACTACGACGACTACGAGTCGGAGTACTATAGGCCTAGGCAGGAGAATGACTAGCAGATCAGATCCACTCTTCTCATTATGTACTTCCTTGTTTATCTAGATCTCTATAATCTCCGTTTAGGTTTAGATCCACTCTTGCCATTATGTACTGCCTTGTTTTATCTATCCAAATGTACTGGCCTCCTCCCTAATTAATGTTAGCTCTTGTGAGTCGTTGGATAAGGATTGTGCTTCTTTCTAGCGTATGAATCCCACCAATCAGGAAGAATTACATGGAATACAAATTCTTTTATTAAAAACAGAAAACAGACGCGCTAGCACGCTGCAGTTCGCCGGAATACAAATTCTTTTATTAAAAACAGAAAACAGACGAACACTACTCGTCGTCGTCGTCGTCGGGGAACTCGTCAGTGACCTCCTCCTGGTCGTCATCGTCGGAGGTGCATGATGTTATGTCCGAGATAGGCCCCCACCTCGGATCAGTGGAGGCCCAGACTTGGCCAGCATGGTCGGCCCGGCGGAGCTCTTCCAGCGCCTTCGTCCTCGCTTCCCGAGCGGCATCTAACGTGAGGTGGCGTTCGAGGCGACGCTCCGCCCGCGCAGCCGCGCGGGTCTGCCAGAGCTCCTCGTCGGCGCTCTCCTCCCCCGGATTGTTCCGGTAATACTCGCGGACAACGCGGTCGTCCCTGGCGTCGACTAGGCCCTGAAACGCGCGGTGGCGGAGGTGGCGGTGGTCGGCGGCAGTGACGATCTGCGGCGTCAACGCCCTGGCCTCCGCTTCCCAGAGGGTGTGGTAGTCGTTGAAGTTCATTAGTGACCGTGGGCGTTTGTGGCGCCAGGCCGCCGCGTCCTAGGCGCGGGCGGCCTCCGCCGCCGTCGTAAAGGAGCCGAGGGGGATGCGGTCGTCCCCGTAGCGGATATGCGCGGTGAACATTCCGTTCTGGCGTGCTCGGACACCGTGGAAGCCAGTGGTGTTGTTCCTCCTCGGAGGAATGGTGGCGGCGCGACGATGCGTGGAGAGGACTGCGCGCGTGGAGTGTAGAAGACGCTCGAGGCGCGGCGGTTTATACCGCGCGCTCGTGGCCACGCGGCACAACTCCCGCGCCACACGTCACAACTCCCGCGCCACTCGTCCACGCGGCAGGACTTTCATATTGAAAATGTATTTGAAATGATTACGCAATTTTAAACACTTTTTGTATTGAAAGTTTCTTCAAATTCAAAACCATTCGTAAACTAGGTTTTTAAAAATGTTTGAAATTTCAAAAATTGTTACTAGTTTAAATAGTTGGAATAATTAATTTTTTAGACAGAAAATGTGTTTGAAATCTTTGTCCAATTTTAAACACATTTCATATTGAAACTTTCTCCTAATTCGAAATCATTTGAAATGTAATTGAAAAACATTTTGAAAATATATTTAAGCGGAGCAGGGGAAAAAAATGGCGGCAGGAAGCCAAAAAACTAAATTTTGGGGCTTCTTCCCCGGTTCGTGTTACCAACCCGGGCAAAAGGGGGGAGGTGAGCGGCAGGCGAGGGCCCCATCTCCCACTCTTTTGCCCCGGTTGGTAACACGAACCGGGGCAAAAGGCCTCCAAGTGTAGAACCCCGGGCAGAGCAACAGCCCGGGGCAAACCTTCAGAAACTGCTAAGTCCCCGGCGCCGAAATCCTCTCCGACGCCGTCAGGCTGTCCAAATTCACCGCCGCCGGAGAGAGCTCCACCTCGCCGCGCCGTTCGAAGCTCTCCGCCTACCTCGCCACCGCGCCCTCGAGCCCGCGCCTGCGCCCCCGAGCCCGCGCCCGTGCCTAACTCGCCGCCGAGATCCTCGTCGCCGTCTTGCTCGCCGTTCGCCCTGTTCTGCCCTTGAGGTACTGCTCGCCGTAGTGCTCGCCGGAGAGAGCTCCACCGCCGTAGTGCTCACCGCCGTGGTGCTCACCTCGCCGGAATTTTTAGTAATTAGGAATATTACTTAGTATAATTAGTGATTTTGTACTTAGGAATATTAGTATTTAGTATAATTAGTAGTTAATAATTTTTCTTTAGAAATAGAAACTGAGTGAATATTTAGTATTGAATTTTTTTAGGATTAGATATAGAAATTTAGAAATAGATATAGGGATTATATAATTTTAGTTTAGAAATTTTGAATTATAGATATTATAACTTGTTTTAGAAATTTATTATAGATATAGAATTTTTATTAATTATAGATATGAGTTGTTCAAAAAAACATATGATATAGAATTTTTATTATAGATATGACCTCTTGAAATAGTTAGGACATGTTAGTACCATTTTAGTACATTAGCATTTTAGTACCATTAGCTATTTTAGATAGTACTCCCTCTGTATCAAAATATAAGATGTTTTAGCATTTTGTGGATATAATGTATCTTGACATGTTTTAGTGTGTAGATTCATATGCATCTTACACTAAAACATCTCTAGGTACATATTGTCTAGAAAATGCTATCTAAAACATCTTATATTTCGATACGGAGGGAGTATTTTTTTTTTAGAGAAATTAGCTATATATCTAGAGGGAACCGAGGGGAACCAAGACGAACACTACTCGTTAGAGTACTACAGGCCTAGGCAGGAGTATAACTAGCAGATCAGATCCACTCTTTCCTAGTAAACTTGTGACTCAAACGGTGCATAACAGCGTTCCAGATTATCCAATCATGTGTGAAAATATTGCAGATCACTTCCTCTTATTCTTCAAGAAGAAGAGAAAGTAACCTGCAATGTTTTTACACATGATATGGATAATCTGGGATGCTACATCTGTTATGCCCCGTTCGAGTCACAACTTTACTCGGCAAGACTCGATCTGATCTGCTAGTCATACTCCTTACTAAAGTGTACTGTTGTCATGATTGTTTAGTGGAATATTATTATTTTTCGAGAGAATTTATAACCTACTAAAGTATTTTATCTTCCATTTGTATTAGTTGAGCTATGAACGGCAGAGAGGGTGAAGAACAGGTGTTTGCGATAATAGAAGAAGGTACACTCCCCGGTGGACCCAATGACGGTGGAGGTGATCAAGACGACGGCTCACAGTACCTGAATGAATCAGGTCAGGGAATGGAGGAAGAGGAGCAATTGCAAGGAACAAATGCGGAACCGGAGAAAACAAGTGATGAACAAGCCTTAGTGAAGGTTGCATCGACATCGTCTAGCAAAGGGTCGAAACGAGGCCCAGCCCAAGAGATGAGCTCGAAAGTGAAACTGTTAATCGAGCAAGTCTATCGAACCGGCGAACCTGCTTGGCCCATCAAGACAGCAACAAAGTTTACAAGCCAATGTGGAGTTATTGTTAGGGACATGATCCATATAAGTATTGAAGAATGGAATGAGCCAGCAAAGGATGAAGACGATCCTGGACGAATGTCAGTTTCTTTTGTCACAGACCGGTCCAAACAACTCTTGTTCGAGAAGCTGATGAGCCATTTCAGGCTTCCAGAATGTGATGATGAAGAGGATGACGAGACGGCACAGCCGGAACTGCGCGACGGAGTGAAGCACTGGGCTCTAAATAAGATGGCCGAGTCTTTCAATGCTTACAAGAAAAGATTATGGAAGGAATATCAGAAGAAAAAAGAAGTCCCAAAATTCGAGGGGCCGCTTGAGAAGCAGAAGGTACACTGTCCAGCATTTCTGGCTTACAAGGAATCAGAAAAGGGGAAGCTGAGGTCAGCCAAGAATGCGGCAAATGCCAAGAGGAAGGTATATCACCATAAGATGTGTTCAGGTGGCTACAGAGTTGCAGTGCCTAAGTTTGACGCACTCGAGGCAGAGCTGCGAGAGAAGGGGATCATTCCAGGTACTCAGGATTTTCCGTGGAGGTCAAGGAATTGGTTGCTTGGGCATGGGGCAACGTTTGACGAACAAGGGTACATTATTATGAGTGAAAAAATAAAGGTCCCCTTTGCGGCACTTGAGAAAGTGTTCAAGGAGGTTAAAGAGGGAGAGTTCAAGCCAGATCGAGAGAATGACGAGCTTACAAAGGCCCTCGGGAATGCATAACATGGCGGATGGACACGAGGCAAAGGAACATATCCGTGGTGCTTTGGCTTCAAGCCGGAAGATTGTCTCTTTCCATATAGAAGCCGAGCGAGAGGACAGATAAAGAAGGATGCAGCGGTCGTAGAACGGGTTGGTGCCTTGGAAGCCGTAGTGATGAAGCAACAACTACAGATTAATGAGCTTACTAGCCGGCCCTCCCAGACGCAAGACACTAGTACATTCGAGGAAACAGAACCATCTCAACGCCGGAGCAGCGTGGCTTCAACAGAGGTACCGGCTTCCGCTGCAGTTCTGTTTGTTAATGCCCCTCCACAGACAAAGGCCGTGGATGCAATCAAGGAGAAGACAAGCTGTGCGCTATACGTGTCGGTCTCAAACATATCCATCAAGGTGGCAGACGGCTACGCTTTACCTTGTGTAGAGGGAGTGACCTCGCATGGCCGTCCGGTTACACCTGGCTATGCTCGTGTCGGTGTTCATGATGTTCAGCCTGATTGGAGGATATTGCGGCTAGACATCCCCGGAGGTGACGGGGTAGAGACACTTGGAGAGGTCGTCAATTCAATCATTCAATGGAAAAAGAGTGGCATAGTGTTTCCCCCACCCAGTCCACCGCCGCCACCACCGCCACCTTCTCCTAGACGCAGTCCACCGCCAACACAGGCAGCTACTTCTCCGAGACGCAGTCCACCGCCGCCACCATCGCCACCTTCTCCGAGACGCAGTCCACCGCTGCCATCACCGCCACCAACTTCTCCGAGACATAGCCCCGCTCGATCATCGCCAGCACACGTCGACGCCATGGACGTCAACAGCCCGAGTCCGGTTCGATCTCCGATGACTAAGCCGACTCTGTCGCCCACTAAGTCCTCTAAGCGGAAGGCTGCTGCCTCTAAGTCTTCCCCGGAGAAGAAACCTCCTACGAAGAAGAAAGCCAAGAAGCTGCCAAAAGTGTTGCCTTACCATAGGACTGACCAGGAGTTAGAGGAATGGGTGACTGCGGACATGAAACGTCAGATGGCTTCGTGGGGAAAGAGAACCCTGGAGCCGCCAAAGGAACCAATAGATACGGCTATTAAGAAGCACTTCCAGAATATGCTGGAGATGCCGTCCCAAGTTAAGATGAATCTGCCATATGACTATGATCGCGGAGTAACGATGAATTATTCCAAAGCCAAGAAGGCGGGGAGAATAATTTCCCAGCTCGGGAAGCAGTCAAAACAATCCCCCCTGCTCAAGGTGTCGGACTCTGTACATGCTCAAGTTGATCGGGAAGAAGCTGAGAAGTTTGCCAGAGACTGTGGTATAACACTTGACAAACTCCTTGGCCAATTCGACAAAAAAGGCTGAATTGGCATGGAAATATGAGTGTGGGAAGTCTCTCGTCAAACCTGGTCAGCTCAGCCCTATGACAACATTGAAGCGCCAACTGCATACGTGGTATATCCAAACCACAAAAGACGGGCTAGACCAAATCATGCTAAAAATTAGAGAACAGGATTACTTCCGCGATGACATGATGTTTATTGATTTTGAAGATCTTTTTTCCTTCTATAATCTAGACGCCCTCGAAAAATCGATCATCATCACCTATTGTCTGTAAGTATCTACCTCAGCTAGTTCGATCATTGCTTCTTATATATATTATATCCTCACTTCACGATATATATTATGCAGGATGAAGATTCTGGAATGTAATGGAAACGGTGGCGTTGGGTTCATTGACCCATATATCGTCAATGATATCGTTTTAAAGCAACACGCTCAAGATACGGAGGATAACATAGTTATGTTTTTGAGGAATCAATTTCACTGTAGTGAAATACTATTTCCTTACAGACATAAGTGAGTGTTACTGTCTTATGCATATTCCTTCGCATTTCTATTCTGCTAAGTCGGTGTTAATTAACTGTAATTGATGAGTTAATCGCCTGTGCAGTTTTCACTGGATTCTTTTCGACATTCAGGTTGACAACGGAATAGTTGATATCATGGACTCTTTGGATAAAGGCCAAGAGGAGTACCAGCCTATTATTTCAATTCTCATAAAGTAAGTTCAATCGTTGTCGGACTATACCGTGCCCTTTTGTTCAATCATTATCGTACGATGACCCATAATTTTTGTTTCCCGGACAGAGCTTGAAACCGGTTTAGGAAGCAACAACCCGGTTTAATGGAGTTGAATATGAGATTTGACACACTCGGCGTAAGTAGTACTTGCTACATTCACGCATCTCTCTTTAATTCCTTGATCGTTATTTGACTCAATTATATTTCTCGTAAAGTGCCCTCAGCAGCCACATGGAACAAATTTATGTGGCTTCTATGTCATGGAGAACATAAGGATAATCGTGAATGAGCGGTTAGGAAGAAGAGTAAATATAAGGCTCTACGATCTCAAGAGGCATCTCCTACCGGCAGACTGCTTACAAGCACTTCAAGAGGAATTTGCGGGTTTTTTTGCTGAAGGAGGTCATATCTCAAAATGGAAGATTGCATTGTTAAGTATAAACAATGATCTGCATGTAATGATCTCAATGTGTATAACTCTATTCAGATGTAATGATCTAATTGAGATCAGTGTAATTATATTTTGATGATATCAATGCATGCAATGATTTTTATGATGACTAGCAATATGCCCATGCGTTGCAACGGGTAAGAACAAAATATGTGTCTTGGAGCCTTACAAAGTAAGCTCTCGGTCGTAGAACCACAACATGTCACAGAAAACGACCAATTTCAACGTGTCCATGACACCTTGTGCAGTGCGCCAACAAAACATTTGTCACCATATCCATCTCGTCCCACTTCGAGAAGGCATTGACCTCCCTCTAGGGTCGAGGAATAGAGGAAGAGGAAGAGGAAGATAGATAAATAGTTATGGGAGGAGTTTGGATGTAGATGCATTACGCCTATTTGACCATGTGCTCTAGTACCAGCTCGATCGTCCGCTCCAACACCGGCGACGTTGAAGGCTTCACCACCGAATTCTCATCAAATTAAAGACATGACATGCAACTCTTGAATAATCTCTATTGTTATTAAGCAGAACCGGATCTCGTTGACACTAAACAAAGTATTTCAAACTTAAGAGAATATGTTTTTTGGAGACAAGATTTGGCATGTGCACAATGTTTTTTCTCAATGGATATTTAACTTTTACCATGCACGAAATATATTTGAAATCATACATATTACAGAAACATTAAGTTTATGCTGGTGAGGACATCTTATAAGCATTCAAATCTAAATGTTTCCTCGAACATACACAACTTAGAAAAATGCACAAATATTTACACATGCATATTTCTTCTCCTTGGTGATTGAAAGCTCTTCGGCTAGTCCATAATTGTAATGGGACGGACATTCCGACTTCTCTTCACACCTCCATCACTCACGCTCAACCTTGCCGCCTCCAGCACGCTGGCGGGCTTTAAGACGACGTTGCTGGAGCACTTATATCCATATATAAAAAAGTGTCACACGATTCCTTTTCCGTGACATGTTTCAGCTACAAATCAGAACTTCCTTTTCTCATATGACAAAATTTCCAAGTATAGTAGATCACAAAGAAGAAGAAAGTATATTTATTTCTTGAAAGTACAAATCATCTTTGTTGAGGAAAGAAAAGCGCAAGATTATATAAAAAGCATATAAGGAAATAAAATTACCAAAAGAATAGTTGCATGTGAATTGTCTACCAGAATGTCTGTCTTGGACATGGTACATAAATATCGTGGTTATCTTTAAGGGGAATAGGAATAGCAGTCTATGTTGTAAAAAGTAATACGCAGGTCATCCAAAATTTGTCAACTTTTATCGCTTCGGTCGTTAGGACGATGGGGAACCTGAGTTTCAGTGTCTTGTGGCTGACAGCAAAGACCTTACCCACATAATAAAGATCATATAAAACACTTGTTTTCAGAATGACCGGTGATAATGAAATGGCATTAATTTGTTAGATTCAGGTGTTAAGTACCTGGAGTTACTAATCCCAAATATATGTCATTTAAAGTAGCTTTTGCACCACGCGGCACATGACAATGGTGGTATTCTCATATTCAGTGGCAGACTGACCATTCGTCTGCACCAACAGAAGACAAGGAAGCTAAATTCTCATTAAGATAAATTTCAGGTAAAAAACTCAAGAAGAATTATCTTTGCTGAAACATATAGAGAAACTCGTAGATGCAAGTCTGAAGAGCCGAAGGGTTTGAGTTGCTGGGTAACAGTAAGTCTAGATGTTATCCAGTTAAAAGTGCTTCGTATGTACTGACTACTGAATGATATTGAGTGCTAGTGTGCCTGCTTTCTCCTCAAAGTAAATGGAGTTGCCAAGTTCATAAAAGAATTCTATCCCTGCAAGTGCAAAAACAGAAAATTCACAAATACTCTGTAAATTTGAAATACAAATAGGAGAACTTAACAGAAAGCAAAAAGACATATAACTTAGTAGTCAAAATAAGAAAAATGCTGCAGTTGCTTGATCTACACATGAAGGCACCACACCAAATCATACTTCGTTCCCCTCTCTGGATACTTAACACACCATTTATCAGCCCTCTTTCATATTAGTCAGCACATGTTGTTTCCTTTGTCCATCTGAACAGGTTGCGGAAACCTGCATACCACTTACATATGAAACATTTTGAAGAGGGAAAGTAAATGTCCCAGAAAATTGGTTGATAATTTAAACTTAAAACAGGTTGTACGTAGTGTATCATTCCGCATTCTTGGTAATGAGAGTTGTAGGTAAACGCTTCTGAATATAACAAAAGTTCTATAAGCTCATATACCATGTAAAATGTGGTATTACAACATTGTTGGAACGCGTAGAGATAAACGAAAAACTTTTCCTACGCGATGCTTCCAAGATCTAGCCGAGGTAGAAGGCCACGAGTATTACCACTAGACGCGCAGGTGCGGATTATCGATGCAGCGCGTCGGGGCAGTGCAGTCCCACGATCCGGTCCGGCCGATCCAATCCCTCGAACGTCGAAGTGCTGAACGTACAGCACCTCTGCCGATATCCACACGTACGAGGAGGAGCTCCGACGGCGGACTGCTAGGTCCGGTGCGGCGGCTGGACTGAGTGGGGCTAGGGTTCCCAACGCATGGGAGAGTGGACTAACGTGCCCGCTGGGCAACATGCGCTCCTCTTTATATAGCGTATGGTAATGGGCTTCACAACACTTGTGGCCCATTCCCTCTGTGAGTCCGACTCACAAAACCAGTCCATTTCCGGTTCGGGTCCAACCCGACCAATACTTGCTCCCGCTCTTAAGTGTGCGACCCTACAGGCTCATGGCGACTTGGACACGATTGGAGTCCAACTCCCAATCGATCAATCGGTAGCGGCTCCTAGCAGAACGTGCCGACTCCCAAGTACCATTGAGTCATGACGACATACCTTTCAATGTGATATTCAACTTAGACCCTTTTGCCTCACGATATACCTTGTCGAACTATAGGCGATTTATCGTCATCCCTTAAATAGTTCGACTCTCTTCTCGACCCGCGATATGTGATTCATCTGACTAACTCTTAGTCAACAGATACAGTTAACACTTAACTGAGTCGCGCATGGCCATGCTTCCTGAATCATATCACTCGAGAGGGCCCAGAGAATATCTCTTCATTCGGAGGCGCAAAATCCCATCTTGATTATCCACATCACGCAGCTTGCTTCTCATTCGACCCGAACTCTGCCTTTATAGTTGCCTTGTCACAGAACAACGTTTGACAGAACCTAAGTCGGTGATCCACAACTCGGATTGTGCGACAACCTCAGGTCTAAGGATTACATTGATTGAGACATGCAAATGACGACTTGATCGTTGCATCTCAAGTGGGTCAGTCCGACTTGCTAAACTCTTTAGCCAAGTCCGTGATCGTTGGAATGGCATCACCATGCCCATGACAAGTGGAACCGTGTCATCAGCCAACACTCACATTAGTCTAGGGTGTGTGTCCAGCATATCCTAAATGACCAAGGACAATCTAGTATGAACAACATGAATATATAGTTCCACAATCGAATCACATATTCAATGACATATATCAGATGTTCAAAACAAGGACAACTTAATAACTTTATGAATACAGTGGGAATTACATCATACATGATTGCCTCTAGGGCATATTCCCAACAAACATACCGCCAGAGGATGCAAGGGACGCATGAGGCAAGCAAGGCGCCTTGTATGGTGGACTTCAGCAGCAGAAGCGACTGCGGCTGGCCTTCTGCGTCTCCTGCCGCCCCTGAGAGGGGATCTCCGGCCGCATCTGCTGTTTTAGGCGACAGTGCTGCACCCCAAAGATGGACATCAGTTCAGCGAGAATGGAGCCCACCACCCCGCGTCCGCTCACAGCCGCCATAGCTCTTGACAAGCGAGCTGAATAGAAGCAGAAAGCTGAGAGAGGCGGCGAGAGGGCGGATGTAGCGAAGGGCAAGTGGGGCGATCAGATTCTAGTTGTGAGCGGACGGAGGAGTTTCCTGGTTGTATTATTAGGCCGGATTTGTTTCCGATAATTGGGCGTAGACGGGATTTGTTTCCGGTAATTGGGCGTGTATAATAACTGCTGATTGAATTGGTCCCGATTGATTTCCGATAATTGGACGTTAGAAGGCTTGGAAATAACTGTGCAGCTGTAGGAGAAAGATGGAAAAAAATTGACGAAGCGCGAGGGATGTGGGACGAAGTGTTTCGCCTCACGGACGACAGAACCAAAGGTTCTTTTTAGGTAGTAGAGATTATGCAAAAAATATGTTATTAACAGCCTCACCGAAAAAAAAACAGCACAGAAAAACAGCCTGCAACTTAACATGCCAAAGCTCTGCCGTGGCAGAGAAACACCCAAAACTCTGCCGCGGCTGGGAACCTTTTTCCCCGGTTGGTTTTACGAACCGGGGTAAAAGGGTGGGTGTCTGCACGCTGCGCAGAGCTCACGTGGGGAACGCCTTTTACCCCGATTGGTAACACCACCGGGCATAAGGGGGGCCTTTAGCCCGGATTTACAGAAGCCGGTTGGGCAGCCGGGGGCATTAGGCCCTTACCAACCGGGGCAAATGCCCTGTTCTGCACTAGTGAACCAGGCGAGTGGAGGGCCACGGAGCGCTAGGGGAAAGTACCTCATGAGGCACCTATCTCATCCCCCGGTGGCCCTGACCCTTGCTTGATACCTACGTAAAAATCCTAAAGGGGGGACGTCGCGAGTGTAGCGAGGCGGGAGACGAGGGCGGAACGTGGACAGCCATCTTGCCTCCCACAGGTCCTGGAGAACGCATAGCATCATCCTGCCCAGGCGCTCGCCCGCCGCTCTCGGTAGCTAGGAAACTCTGAGTTGGCGGTGACGTTCCCGAGGCAAAGGGTGTCGTGTCGCGCGCTCGAAGATGTCGAGTCCCACGAGCGCGGGTCTCCGCGGGTTCAGCCTCAGGCGTGGTTTTCGGGGTGGAGTTGATCAGCTCCCAAGTGGAGGGAGGGGTGCCAGTCATAGCAGGGGTGGCTCCCGCTGCCCGAGTGTGCTCAGTGGCAGGTACCAACGAAGAGTCACTCGCGCCAGCGTTGGGCAGACAACGCCGCGGTCCCTGTGCTCCAGGAAGGGCTTGCCACGCGCACTGACGACCATGTGCGCGCACGGCCGATGGTCGTAGGGACAACGTCACCTGCACAGGGGAAGGCAGAGGACGTGTCGGGTCCGCGGGGGACTCCTCGACAGGAGTCATGTCACGCCCGTGGCGCAGCGCGGACGATCGAGAACGGTGGGATCCGGTTCTGCAGAGGCTGGAGACGAGGCCGCTGAGGGTGGTCCTCTTCCAGGACCACGCCTTGCGGCTAGTCCGGTCAGTGCGGGAGGCGGCCATGGTGGAGGAGATGCGAGAGAACTTCTTAGCCCCCTACCTAGCGCGCCAAATGTCGGAGAGGCGGATCTGTCCTAGATAGGATTGCTTCTAGCGGTTCAAACACTGGGGGCTAAGCACGTTCTGACGCACCTCAAGAGGCCTCGAGAAGAGAACTCTAGAAGACCAACAATGGAGACACGGAGAGTTTACCTAGGTTCAGGCCACCGTGAGGGTGTAAACCCCTACTCCTGCTTGTCTGATGGATTGCACTGCGATGTGTACAGTAAAAGCGTGAGCTCGTGCTCGGAACATACTACCGGTACTCTCCTAGGGATTTTGCTACCTATCTTCGGATCGGTCCCCTTCTACAAGGGTAGGAGAGCCCTGCTTATACCAGCACTTGGCCTTCTTTCCCGCTCATTGGGCGAGAAAGAGCTACCACAAGGTGCCAAAGGAGTACACTGCGGCACTCTGCAACACCAGGTGTCGCCGGTTGTCGTGGACAACACCATCGTCCATGGCAGAGAGGTGGGTGTCCGATGACGCTCCTTCCGTCTTGTAGTGGTAGACCGGTCTCCTTACACCAAAGAGGAAAGCCTCGGTCAGGGCTTTGGCGCGCGCAGCTGTGCTTCACACTTTATACACAAGAATGGCAACTGCGGCCAAAGTTTCTATGCGGCCCTATGGTGCCTCTGTCGCTCGCACATAGGCTCCAGCGTCACCCCCACATGGGCTGTCCTCCAACGGGAAAGGGCCCCTCCGGAGAGGAGCGTGGGCAATGCAGGGCTCCTGTCCGGCAATCCGCGAGGATATCAATGAAGATGGACCCTCGCCAAGGGATCGTACTTGGAAAATGTAGGGCCAATGCGTCCATCTCTTGTGAGGATGCGGGACTACTCCTTTCGTGTTGGGTGGTCTGGGCCTGCATAGATGGCCCAGGATACCCTGATATCCATGGGTCCAACAGGAGCTCCCACACCCCGGGGGCGCCTTCCCCCTGTCCTGCCGCCTTTCATTGGATCACCGACCTAGTTCATTTTAGTCAACCCGTTTTACATATCCACATCACATACTAAGCTCATTAATTTTTCATCTCAAACAATATAAATTTTATAACTCATGAAGCTTCCCATTTCAAGATGAGTTGATGAAAGACTCTATTTCCTATTATACCACTAGCTTAACATAATTATCATAAGATATAATTGTCATGTTATTGTTCGGAGATGCTATCTTATAGAAAGTATACACACATAAAATTCCTATGTGCTCTACAGTGCAGTACACGAGCTAATTCCAAAAGCACCCAATAATGAAAAAACAAACATATATGTCCATCCTACCTACAATCAAGAGTGAGTATATTGGTTATATTTCTATCTATCATATTCATTTTGCGATTGTGTTCTTACATTTCAACAGTTACCAAATCACCGTCCTAAATATGCGTAAAATCTTTTATTTTTCGCGAAATAAAATTATACATGTAGCTCATGGGTCTAATGCTTAAATACCCCTCTAGCTAGTCTAGATGAACATCACCGATGCATGTACTACGCTTGTACTAGTGAAAGTTGACATTGTATACCAAATATAGGTACATGTGATTTGATTCCACGCCACATAATGAGCTATATATCCAAACACGGTGGGATCACCGATCTACTTCATTTTAGTCAACCAATTTACTAATCCACATCAGATCTAAGTTTAGCAAGTCTGCGTCTCATAAAATATAAAATTTAATCTTTCAGGAAGCTTCTGTTGTCTAGGTGAAAGTCTCTATTTCCTTTTAGATCATTAGCTTAAAAATAATATCATGATATATACTCGTCATATTATTCTTTAGAGGTGCTATCTTATAGAAACTATAGGCAAATAAAATTACTATGAGCTCTAAATTCCGTATACACAAGCTATTTCACCGAGAGGGATGAGTCAAAGTTGACATTGTGCCAATCTAGGTACATGGGTCTTGATTCTAGGTCACATAATGAACTTCATATGTAAGCAAGTTGACTGTGTTGGTTAATCTAGCACTCTGAGTTGTATGGCTACAAAAAATTTAGTAAGTTATACTGAAAAAGTATGTCATAGTATTTACATGTTAGGATACGCTTTATTACGTGTATAGAAACTTATATGGCGATATGACAAAACTAATTTATTATATTGTTTCTAATTGTAACTAACTTGTATACTTTTCTATTTATTAAAATTTAGGCATTAATGTCTGCAATTACTTCAATTCTCACGAACCTAAATTATACCAATGTCTTATGTTTAAATATCCATGTATCTATTGCTTAGTAACTTCAGGCATACAAATACTAGCTCGGACCGAGTGCAAATTGAGACTCTGCCAAACTTACATACATATTTTTTCAATTTTTGGCCAAATAGTAATCTATATCTAAACGGGTTGAATGTGCCCTTTAATCTAGAACTTTGTTAATCATACATTAGATAGGAAAAATTGCATCGATTTTACGATTTAAGTAAGTTATACTAAAATTGGTATGCTATAGTATATACATGGCATGTTTATAGATATTTTACGGTGATGAGCCAAAGATAATGAATTGGATGATTTATTGTATTTCCATATTTTTTTTTAAAATTGTGAGAAAATAGAGTCAATTTTCATTGTTGGTTACCAAGAATGATATGCATAGTGAAAAATTATAGATATAGATAATCCGATTTATCTGACATCAACACATATTGATACGCTTGTTTATGTGTTCGACTTTACTATGCATATTTAAACGTAATTCCCATATCTCATGTGATACTCTATCGTAAAAACAACTTGAAATTTTTTTTTTACTCAAGCAAGCATTCTTCACAATATATACTTCTGAAACTTGCATGGGACAATACTCATATTGCTAAAATTTTGTAACACATGAAATCTAGCAAGATCTTAACCTATTTCACATTTATGCTCTGTTCAAAACTATTTTAAAATATAATCGATCAGTTTGGTATTGTAATGAATAGATAAAAAAAATGGAATGGTGTGCTATTGCAGTTTACATAACTCCTTTTACTTATGCATTGTATGGAAGTATGTACAAAAGTCTTAAAGGACATCATAGTTGTGAATGGCAAAAGTAGTGCTAGATAGTAGATGGGATCACTCGCCTGGTGCAGTTTTAGTCAACGAATTTGTAGATCTAAACATCACTTGCATTTAGACCCCCCAACTTATAAGAATTATTGTAAGAGATACTCTTCATGGTCTTTTATAGATCCAAGAGCACTTGAAAGAACTCCTAGGACTCTATAAATAGAAACGTCTACCCTTGCTTGTCCCACAGTCCTTCACCCCTCTGCAAGCTCATCCTAGTTTCCAGTTCTTCGTGTCACTAGCACATTTGTCCATGGCTGCTCCATCAACCTTTTTTTTTGTTCTTTTCCTCGCAACACCAACACTTCTAGCCCTAGCCAGTACCCCTTATCCGGCCAATACACCTTATCCGTATTGTAACCGTCCTTGCCAAAGTGAGCTTAGCTTGCACTTGTACTTGCACCAGTTTGTTGCTGGAGAAAACCGCCCAAACCGCAATGAAGAATTTGTGATTAGCACAAATTATACTTTTAATTTCGGTACAACCCTGATCCACGATTGGTCCATCACTGATACAGTCAGTCCCAGCAGTACCGTTGTTGCACGCGCACAAGGAACACACATACAGGCGAGTAGAACAAGAGCTGATGGGTGGTACATTTCTCTCAACATAGTGTTTGAGAGCGGCAGGTACTTTCCTTTAATGTGCTTTCCTGGTTAGTAATTTCTAATTTCCTTTTTTCTTGATATTCGAAAATATTATTGTGTTTTATGATGATGTTAATTAGTTTAATACATTATTTTTTATTTACTTATCATTTCAAATATGTTAGAGAATGATGACTATAGCACGTTGAATAGATTCGATGACACATCCGTTAATAATACATGTACACCCTAGATAAATTCAATTACGAGAATGTACACACATGATGCACATATGCACATAGTACATGTTAACATGATCTACCATCGTGCACATCTATAAAGAACATGATAAATATCACGTGTAGGTGCAAATTTACCATAGTAGCTACTAGCGAGCGTACATGGTGATTAAATGTAGTATAATGTGTTGATTAATAATGAGATATGTAAAATTTATCACTAGGAATCCATTCTTGCATCTAAATAGTAATATCATTTGGGAAAGATCGATGAGAAAGATAATTAGGGAAAATAAGAAAGCATCATTTGCATTTCTAACTTAGGAGAAATAGTTAATTTTGAATTATTGAATCTTCCATGCTTATCTTACATTCTAATATGAATACATGGGTCCTCCATGTGAATTAGGTTTGCAGGATCTACCCTCCAGGTGATGGGGACTTTAACCAAAGAAATCGAAGGTCAATGGTCCATCATTGGCGGGACCGGAGAGTTTACAATGGCGCAGGGAATTATCAAGTATAAGATGGACCTTTCCTCCTCTACCAGCGAGGATGGTATAAGAGAACTTGATATTCATATTATATACACTCCTAATTCCCCACAAGATGTAAGTCTAACTGCAACCTCTGTGTCTTAAAATGTTCTCTTATTTTTAACTTCATTTACAGAGCAGCTGACCTATCACGATAAAAGTTGCAAAAATTTCATCCATATAGATAATAGTTCATACATAGGCAAGGTATAGCCACCCATACAGAAATGGTCATATTCAATTTGATTTGGAATATGATATTCTTTAAAAATAATTTTGAAAAATCAGGCTATAATTTCTTGCATCAATTACAAAATACTGAAATTAAAGCAGAAAAAATGAATGTATATATGTACCTACACATGCGATTCATATTTGATTTTGACAACATTTTTTGTTCACCATATATATATATATATGCAGGTTCAATCTGCTTCGACAAATAATGGAAATCATTTGGGTGCTTGTAAGCTGATTGACAATTGCTGCTGCAAGAAGTAGTTGAGTAATATGAAGACGAGCAATGTTGATTTTATTCTAGGGTGTGTGCACTTGCGTCGTGTACGTGTATCTTTGAGTTCAAATAATGTGTGTGTTTTAGTGATGTGGGTCTACCCATCATGAATTCATGTACACTTTGCTTTGATTTACTTTGAACATTTTATTGTAATATTTCGATGTCATGTTATGTAGTTCGTCTTTAAGATGATGAAATTTTTATGAAAGAAGAAAGTTCTCAATCCCTAAAGATTTTTTCTATTCCCTCCGTCCACTTTTATAAGGTATTTCAATTTTGTCCTCATATATTCTAAAATTAGTGAATCTAGAATTATTTTATAGAAAGATTCCCTCATTTTAGTGTGTATATGGTCAAAATTGAAATTGGCAAGTAATGTGCCTTATAAAGTAAACGGAGGAAGTACTACTTTTTATGGACTAATCGGGCAACACGTTGACATCAACTATATATACATTAGATACGTCCACTTTTATCCATCTTTGTGACAATTAATTTGAGATGGAGGGAGTATGTTCCGAGTACGCTAGCCAGCATATGACTTGCTTCATGGGGTCAATGATTCACACTGGAGCAAGTTGTACCAGCACTTACCTGGGCGCCCAAGAGCTCGCTCAGCGATGTACTCCTCTTCGATTTGTACTAGTACATCAGTTTGTACTGCACGCATTTGTTGTGAGGCAGGTATCGAGCCCAACCCCTGCATCGTCATTTGAGATAAGACCATGAATAGAACTTGGAGCACAAGAGACAAGAATCCAGACCCACCATAGCTTCTCGATCTCAGGGTCAGGGTCAGAGAGGGCCTACCGCCAGAGAGATTGAGGGGATCGGCAGCCCAACAACATCCAATACACCCCCTTCGCCGTTGTCGGCCGCCTCGTCGCTGACGACCTCACTAGTCTACGGCCAAGTTACCTTTTCCACCGTCCTCCCTGATTTATTTCTGCATGTTTATGCGTTTTGTCGCCAACTTGTGATCTTCTTGGGACATCAGCCATATCTCTACCCGCGAGCGCCATCGGGACTCGATGGCAACTACCAGTGCATTTGGGCGCGGAGTGTCCTCAGTTCGATGGCAAGCGCCATCTGGATGTTCATTGGCATTCATGAAGGCATTGGGAGCGCAAGTATTCCTAGCTAAAAGGAAATTGCCCGTTGTTGCACCTCTACCTTTTCCACTCTTTTCTATTTTCCTTCTCAACCCCTGTCCTTTCTTCTTTCAGCTCCGACCAGCACTAGGACCAGAGGATGCATCCTCTCCAGCTGGAAGCAGTCCCTTGTGGCGTGTGAGTACATGCGGTGAAACTCACAGTCAGGGCGGTTGTCCGCCACGGGTGAAGCGTCGATGCGTCCTTGCTTGCGTTCTGGCTAGGCAGCCAGAACGGCCGGAGCTTTTCATTTGGCGTCCGCATCGTCACCTCGAGCCTTTGTCTTTGTCTTGGGTGCCACCGGCTTGGATTCATCGGGAGGCACGTTGTGCCTGAAGAGACGTCCCTGCTCAGCCTTAGCGCACATGTCAACCATGTCCACGAGCTCGACAGCGGAAGTGAGGTCGTCGATGCGGGCGATCTTGTTGGTGATCCCTTCCCTTAAGGCGAAGATAACGTTTGCGTCGGCGATGCGGGCGATCTTGTTGCGCGTCTAGCTGAAGCACTGTAGGTACTGGCGAAGTGTTTTGCCGAGCCGCTGGCGTATGCCGCGAAGGTCGTTGTAAGAGAGGGGGCGCTCGGTGGAGCCCTTGAAGTTGGCGACAAAGTGGAGGCACCACTCCTCGAACGACCTGATAGAGCCTTCTTGCAGATTCATGAGCAAGACGAGGGTTGGCCCTTGAGGGCCATGGGCAACCAGTTCGCCATGCACTTGTGGCCCCCCTTTGCAGCTCCTACGCTCAGGCAGTAGAGCTGTAGGAAGTCAAGGGGAGGAGTAGTGACGTCGTAGAGACATGGGAGTGTGGGGTTGAACTTTGGCGGCCAGGAGACCGTGGCGAAGTTGCTTGGTGAACGCGAGGGCGCCGCCGACGTAGACCACTGCGCGGCCGACCCTGGCGAGGTTGCGGATGGTGCGGCGCTCGCGTTCGTGGCAGCGCTCGATTTGAACGCGCGCATCCGGAGGGGTGCGCGGGATATGGCAGCTGTTGCGGGGGTCGCTGCTGGACTCCGTGCTGCCCCACGGCGCAACACGTGGCATGCCTTGGTGGTTGTGGACGAGCCGGAGGGGTCTCCAGCTCGAGCAGGGGAGAGCCCTGAGGGACAACGCAGCCGAGGTGGTCGGGCTTCTCATGGTCGTTGTGTGATGGGGAGCTCTCTCCCTGTTGGGCGGAAGACACTCGTGTGCTGGCGCACGAGTTCCTGGTGGCTCTCTGTGGCCGCCTCCGCCGCCGCCTGAGGCTCCCTGACTCATTCGTGAGGGCCATCGACCGTAACTCTCCCCATGGGTTTTGGCTCCAGGTGGTGCGTTGTATCAACGGACCCTGGTGGGCGTCTATGGATCTTTGCTCCGCTGTCCACTTTTCACTGACGAGAGGATGGAAAATCTTCGCCCATGCCCAGAAGCTGGAGGAGAGCTAGGTTCTCCATCTTTGGTTCGATGGAGGAGACATGATCTTCGTGAAGATCTTCGAGCGTCATGGTGAGAGCAAGGAGTGCTGCGTCGAGAGCGGAAGCAGCGACGAGAGCTAAGATGGTGATGAAGATGATGCTGATGAAGAGGAGGACAAAGAAGATTCATCAGCCGTCGAGGTTGAGGGTGAGGAGTCTGACTCGGTCGGGGCTGGAGTGCTGTTGTCGAGAGGAAAGGCCTGACGATCCTGATCTGTTAGCCTTCCTTTTCATCTAGGTCGTCAGCCTTCGTATAGTCTCCTCTTCTTCCTCACTTTTCCCCTCAGCAACTCCTTCTCCGGCCGACCATATCCTGTAGCTTTGGCGAGATAGGTTCGGCCACGGTTGGTCGCCGTCCTTCCTTCTTCTACAACCGCAGAGAGATAGTAGCTCTCCCACTTCCCTTGCGTCTTTTTGTCTTATGTATGGTCCTGGAACATGCTTATGTACTGAAATGTTCTTCGAGAACTAAATCTCAAAAAAGGATATGCTTTCTTTCTTTGTGATTCTTTTGAAGAATTGTATTGAGGTTTTCCGTAGAGTAGTGCATCTCTAAGGGTGCAGCAAGGGCAGTTGAACTTAGCTCTGTGCGAGTCGCTTGATGGTGCATTGCATCCGTGGAGGTCGCTGTGGTGGTTCCTTGTTGAGATGCTTTGTGTTTCCTTGGTGGAATTCCTGCTTGGTTGCTTCGCGAAGCGGGTGCTTGTTTATGCAGTGAGCAAGAGTGTGTGTCTGATTCTCTTATCGTGGGTACCTCGAGAGGAAGTCAGCACTAATGACTTTAGTCGAGGTGTCGTGCACGGTAGCGACATTTTTAGACAGAGCTCTGCCGCTTTTGTTTAATCTAATTGGGTCCCACCGATGCAAGGGTACCGATCCCAGCCCCTCCTCGCGAGGCGTCCTCGAGAAGAAGTAGCACATGCAGGGAGAAACAGCTTGTCGAGGTGACAAGGACAGAGGGCAAAAAGGAATTTACTGCTAGGGTGAGGCTTTCCATTACAACACTTAAGGATGTCATGACCCTACGGTCCCCCAAGAGGCACTTGACGTCACCGTGCGGACACGGGACTCCCATCGTCATGGGGCTAATGCTCGCGCAAGTTCAAGTGCAAAGGTTTGCCATGCGGCTTCCCACTTGTGTGGGTAGAGGCCCTCACACTAGGCGACACTCCTGGTGAGCTCCCTCTGAAACCCTCACGGAGAGAGGTCCTGGAGCTGTTTTTACGGTGGCGTCACGGGGTCCCCTCGAGTGTGCATCACCACAGCCTAGGAGTGGCATGTTGAGCACGAAAGTACTATGGGTAGAACTTCCACAGGTGCTGGATGTTCCACGGGTTTGGCACAGGCGTGCCGTCTTCTGTCTCCAGGCGAGCCACCCCGGGACCCGCGACGTGCGTACCCGGTACGGTCCCTCCCACATGGGAGAGACTTGTGCAAGCCTTGTCTGGAGAGGATCATCCTCGGGACCAGGTGTGCGTAGCCTAATGTTGTTGCCGTGGTAGCGCTAGAGGCCTTGCAGATACCGAGCCGCGCGGACAACGGCTCGGGTTCTTGCCTCCTCTAGGAGCAGCAGGTCTTCGGCGTGGAGTTCCCCCTGCTTATCTTCGTTGAAGGCCAGGGCTCGGCGAGATCCATGCTTGAGTTCAACAGGGAGAACGGCCTCGACCCCATAGACGAGGGAGAAAGGCGTTGCCCCAGTGGCCTTGGTTGCGGTGGTGCGGATGGACCACAAGACCGACGGGAGTTCGTAGATCCACTTCTTCCCGTGGCCTCGAGCTTGTTGAAGCACTGTGTCTTGAGGCCCTTGAGGACCTCGGTGTTGGTGCGCTCTGCTTGGCCATTGCTGCGTGGGTGCGCGATGGAGGCGTAGCATATTTTGGTGCCTAGGTTGGCGCAGTAGGACTTGAAGAGGCCGCTTGTGAACTGTGCGTCGTTGTCGGTGATGGTGCGGTTGGGTACGCCGAAGCGGCAAACCAACCTCTTGATGAACTTCACCGTCGTTCTTACCGGGATGTCCCAGACCGGTTCGACCTCTACCCACTTGGTGAATTTGTTGATGGCTACATAGAGGTAGCAGTAGCCCCCGAGCGCTCGTGGGAATGGTTCCAGGATATCCAAGCCCCTGACCACGAACGACCACGTGAGGTGGATTGTTTGCAATCCTTGCACAGGCTGGTGTGTTTGCTTGGTGTGGAACTGGCATGCCTCACGGGTCTTGACTAGCTCGGTGGCTTCCTTGATGGCTGTAGACCAGTCTAAGCCGTATCGTAAGGCCCTGCCGACGAGGGTGGGCGATGAAGAGTGGTGGCCACAGTCGTCTTGGTGGATGTTCTTGAGGAGCTACACGCCATCATCTCGGGGGACGCATAGCAGCGCCACACCATTGGGGCGCCTCGGGTACAGCTTCTGGTCGATGACGCAATACATCTTGTTCGAGGAGCAACGTGCTCTGCCTCTTCTTCATTCTCGGGGAGATCCCCTTTCTGGATGTAGTCGATGAGTCTCTTGTTCCAGCATGCTTCCTCATGAGTGTATACCAACACTAGGCGGTATCCCGAGGGGATACCTTAGTCCGGTGCGCCTTGGGCGGGAGCTCTTCCTCGAGGTGCTGGTGACTTTGCCCCTCATCGTCGTCAACTGGGGGACGATGGACGACTTGTCGAGCCTCTATTCAAAGACACCTGGGGCTTGCGCCCAGTTTCTTGATGCTCCTTTGGCGATGTCGTCTGCTTCTTTGTTGTCGCCTCGAGGGATGTGTTGCAGCTCCATGCAGAGGAACCGTTTCTCAAGCTTTTGAACCTACTGGAGGTATAAAGCCATGTGTTTTTCCTTTGATGTGTAGCTCTTGTTGGAGAAGTTTACGAGGAGCTGGGAGTCTCCCTTGATGGTGAGGCGCTTGACGCCTAGGGTTGCGACCGCCCTGATGCCGGTGAGGAGGCCCTCGTACTCGGTGATGTTGTTGGAGACTTTGGCCTTGTGGCCAAAATGGAGCTGGATGGCGTAGTAAAGCTTGTCACCGGATGGCTACGTAAGCACGACGCCAGCCCCCAAGCCCTGGAAGGAGAAGGCGCCGTCAAAGTGCATGGTCCATACTCCTGGAGCCAGCATGCCCGGGGCGGCTGGCTCCTCTTCAAGGTCTTCCTCTGGTGGCGGGTTAGTTCATTCTTCGTTGAACTCTGCCAGAGCTTCTCCTAAAATTGTCTTGGTCGTCAGGAACTGGAGCCCGAAGAGTTGGAGCTCGACAGCCCACTCGGTGACACGCTCAGTGGCATTGGAATTGTGCAAAATCTGCTCGAGAGGGAACGCGGATACCATTGTGATGGGCTGTCCGTCGAAGTAGTGGCGAAGCTTCCTTGAAGCCCCAAGGACCGCATATAGAAGCTTCTGCTGCACGGTCTGCCTCTCGCAGGCATCTCAAAGCATGGTGCTAACAAAGTAGACATGGTGTTCGATGAGAGAGACTCTAGAGGTATAGGCAGTGAGTTGTTCTAACGTATTGGAGCTCTCCTAGGGCTTGAGGGTGTCCCCCTTATGGTGGTTTTGCCGTGCAGCGGGGTCCTCTAGGGGAGAGGAGGGCGTGGGATCCAGGCCGGGCAGGGCGTGGGCTCTAGACCAGGCAGTGGCTCCCGCGGTCGCGGTGCGACCAAGATGGAGGGCTTGCCAGATACTTCTGGAGGTCCTCAAATGTAGTAGCCGTCTCGGTAGTCCATTTGAATGGATCTGATCTCTTCATGAGTTTAAAGAATGGCAGAGCCTTGTCGCCAAATCCTGAGATGAAGCGTCCTAGTGCTGCCACGCATCCCGCGAGGCGATGAATTTCCTTCAACCATCGTGGAGGCTACATTTCTTCCATGGCTCGAATCTTGTCGGGGTTGGCCTCGATGCCGCGGTGAGACACCAGGAAGGCGATCAACTTCCCTGCCGCAACCCTTAATCGTATTTGTCGCGATTGAGCATGATTTTCACCATGCGGAGATTTTGGAAGGTCTCCGCGAGGTCGTCGATGAGCGTGTGCTCCTCGCGAGTCTTGACGGCGATGTCATCGACGTACGCCTCCGCGTTCTTCCCTATCTGTGTTCCCACGGCGATGCGCATTAGCTGTTGGAATGTAGCCCCGACGTTCTTCAGGCCGAAGGGCATGCACAAATAGTAGAACACTCCGCAAGGAGTCATGAAGGAGGTCTTCTCCTCATCTTCTTTGGCCATCTTGATCCCGAGAAAGCGTCCAGAAAATAGAGGAGGTTACACCCAGCGGTGGAGTCCACTATCTGGTCGATCCTCAGGATAGGATATGGATCCTTGGTTCGGGATTTGTTGAGGTCGGTGAAGTCCACGCAGAGCCATCCCCCGCCTGTGTGCTTTGAGACCACGACCGGGTTGGAGATCCACTCAGCGTGGATAGCCTCATAGATGATCTTGGCGTCCATCAGCTTCTCCACGTCGCAGACGATGAATTCCTGCTTCTCGCGGCTATGGCAGCAAGCCTTCTGCTTGACCGGTCGTGCGCCGGGGCACACAGCCAGATGGTGCATGATCGCCTCCCTTGGCACGACGGGCATATCAGACGTTGTTCGTGCGAACATGTATGCGTTTTCCCAAAGGAAGGCAACGGGCGCGCTTTCTTATTTGGGAGGCAACCCGGCTCCAATGGTGAGGGTAGGCCCCGTGCCATCGGGGACCATGGAGAACAACAGCTTCTTCTTCAGGGGCTCGACAGCATCCCCGAGGCTGTCCTCGTCCATGGGGTGTGACGCTTCCGCCTCCTTGTAGGCGTCTTCCACGGAGCGCACGACATCCTTCACGACTCCGTAGACAGTGAGGGGTCCGTTGTTGCCAGGCATCTTGACCAGGATGTACACGTGGTGTGTGACGGTCATGAACTTGGCCAAGGAGGGGTAGCCCAGGTTAGCGTTGTAGGGGAGCCCGATGTGGGCGACTTCAAAGTCGATGTCCTCGGTGCGATAGTTCTGGCGTGTGCCGAACGTTACCTCCAGGCGCACTCACCCCAAGGGAACGGTGGTGTCGCTGGTGGCGCCGGTGAAGGGCCTTGTTACCTTCAAGCGATCGTGCGAGATACATAACTTCTCGAAGGTTTCGAGAGAGATCACGTTGAGGCCCGCGCCTTCGTCCACCAGAGGCTTGGAGACGGCGACGTTGTTGATCGTGGGGGTGCAGACCAGGGGAACGGCTCCCATGGAGCCAGTGGTTCTAGGAAGGTCAGCGATGTCGAAGGAGATTTCCTGCTATGGCCACTTGAGAGGTTGCGGGGGTGGCCCTTCCCCCTGACAGACGGCATTGACCTCCCGCGAGACCCTCTTCAGATGGCGGCTCGAGAGCGGGGCGTTTGACCCGCTGAGGATGCATGCTGCAGATGGAGCGGTGTGGCGCGCCACCACAGAGTTGGGACTGTCGCCTCCCACGGCAAAGCGCCAAAGAGTCACGTGACCCTCGGGCTCACCGTGGGGAAGACGGTCGCTGTGGTGGAAACTTCGGAGGAACTGCGCGCGCAGGCCACATGCTCATGGAGCTGTCAGGGAGGTTTAGCAACCAGGCAAGTGGTGGGCCGCGGAGCGCCAGGGGAAAGTACCTCAAGAGGCACATATCTCATCCCCCGACAGCCCTGACCCTTGCTTGATACCTCCGTAGAAATCCCAAAGGGGGGACATCGCCAGTGTAGCGAGGCGGGAGACGAGGGCGGAACACGGACAACCATCTTGCCTCCCACAGGTCCCTGGAGAACGCATAGCATCATCCTGCCCAGGCGCTCGCCCGCCGCTCTCGGTAGCTAGGAAACTCTGAGTTGGCGGTGACATTTCCCGAGGCAAAGGGTGTCGTGTCGCGCGCTCGAAGATGTCGAGTCCCACGCGCGCGGGACTCCGTGTGTTCAGCCTTAGGCGTCGTGTAACCGCCCAATTTTCGGAAGACAGGAAAAAACTTGTTTTCAATGACCCAAAAATCAGGGCCAACAAAAACTGTTTAACTTGTTTGTCTAATGCTTGTGTTCCTTTTCTATTTGCTTGTTGATTGTGTTTGTGTTTATGTTTGTTAACACCTGACATTCAAACCAATGATCATAACTTTCTTAAAACACAACCCTTGTGATCAAGTCATGACAAGAAAGCTTACCATCTTCATCCATCACACTCCTTTGGCAAAAACCTTTTTGAAAATGTTTTGATTTTAGAAGAAACCCAAAGGCCCAGTTTTGAGAAAACAAAAGATAATTTCCAAAACTATATGAAAAGTATTTTGGAGCTAATCATCTCCAACCTGTTTTCAACCAAGATGTTTTTGCAAGTATTTCAAAAACTCCTTCTCAGTTCCTTCTTTTGCAAAAACAATAAGAGGGGATTATGTTACCCCTGTGTTTAAACTCAAATATATTATTTTGGAAATAACAACTTCTGAGATGAACCTCTTTACAAAATCCTCTTGTCATGGTATGTCTTGATCACTACCTAAAATTTAACACATGAGAAAACATCCTGGAAATTAAATTGAAGAACTTAGTTGTTTGAGTGATCTTGTGTGTCTTATTATTTTATCTGCTTGTTGGGTGATCTTATCTTGTGTTTGCTTTGAAGTATTCATTTCTGTTTCTTGATGAATGTGTGTTGTTCTAAGTAAATAAAACCTATTAATAACAAGATTAAACATCAATGTCATATTTCATCATATGCCCATCTCATACTCTGTTTTCTTAAAAACTTCCAACCTTGGAGACATGCCTTTATGTCAAATGTTGTTCTATTCATCAATGTACCCTCATGTGTATCATGTTTAACATCTATTCCATATATCCATGGTGTTATCTTGGATATTGAAACCCTTTGGTATCATCTATCAAAGTTCTATTGAAGGCATCCCCAAAAATAATGATCATATCACCTTTATCATGAAGCACTTTTTCCATGTTACTCCAAATCACTCCTTATTGTTTTCAGGCCCTATGAACCTACCCTTGTCATCTCCATGAACTATACATCACCTCCATGTGGTTCATTTATTTTTCAAAGTCCACTACTTATCTCTTATGGTTTTTATCCTATTTAATAAACACTTGTTTTCACCCTTTTTCCACTTGGTGTCTCAAATATTTTCAAAGGAGTTGTTTATTAAAAATCACTTTTGAGACCTATATTATGTACTCTCTCATCCCGACTCAAAAATATTTGTTTTAAAAGAATTTTAATATTTATTATTTTCCATTTTTCAAAAAGCCATAAATGGATTTTAAAATATTTTGTGAAGAAAAGTATTTCCTAAAATCTTGGGAAAATTACCCAACATGCCTATGGTCATGTGGGATCATTTTGTACAAAAACGTTTGGAAGTTTTGTTGCAAATTTTGGAGAAAACATTTAAAAACAGATTCAGCACTTTTTGAATTTCCAAAATTTTGTGAAACAAATATTTTCAGAAAACCTTGAGACCACCACCCCTAGACTCCATTTTTTATTCTCTATCCAATAGACATGATCTTGTACTTGTGTTCTGTTCAAAAATTTGGTGAAAACAATCAAAAACCTCCTCTGGTTATTTTGGACACTGTTGGGTTCATGCATGTTCTGGTCCACACACTCACTCTCTCTGCCTCTCTTCTGTTCTGGGAGATGAAAAACACCCTCCCCAACCTCCTAGACATGGTCTACCTGATCCACCATTCCTCTCTCTATCTCTCTAACTCAGCCAACCACAAATGGACAAGGATGGTGATCACCCTCTCTTTCTCTATCCTCCACCACAGTCCATTCCTGGCAAAGCCCTTGCGCCACAATGCTCCTCGTGCATCATGTGACTCTCTGGAAGAAGCCCCTCCCTCTCTGCTTGTCCTCTTCCTCCTACCCGTGCGTTGTCCATGGCGCCCAGGACGCCCTCGCCACGTCGCTCGTGTTCCGACACCTGGGTCGCATGCCCGAGCTCGTGGCCTCTTGTTTCAGATCCTCAAGCTCTCCAGTAACCTACCCGTGCTCATCACTTGTCCCCTCTCGTTTTCCTTCTCCCTCTAGCCCCTGTCGAACACCTGCAGGTGCCGAGGCTCATCGTCAATCCTCCACCACTCCAGACCTCCTCCTCCTCTCTAAATCCCTCCTGGAGGATGTACTATGCACGGACACTCACCCAGGCATCCTCCTCCCTGTCCTATCCCGCTCGTGTCTGCTCGCTTTGAGCACCGCACGGACGTGCTCGCCGTCGTTCATGGCGCGGCCACTTGAGGCCTCGTTTTTACTGTCCAACTTGCCCCACCACCTCCACACATCCCCAACCGAGTTCATGCACTAAAACCCCTCTCCCTAGCCTTGTTGTTCACCAGAATCGACAACCGACCGCCGCGGGCGAACTCCTCATCGAATCTGCATCTCAGGGCCGCTTCGCCCTCCTCGTTCCTTCCCCTAGACTCCTATCCATCTTAATCGACTCGTGCCACTACTAATTTGTACCTTCACTCACTGCAGGGCTGCCGCCATCCACGATCCTGCTCGGCCGCCGCCACTATCCATCGGGGTTCCATTTGGGGACTCCCCCTTCAAGCGCTGAGGGCACGAAGAGCTTGGCGGCGTCTCTGTGATCCTTCTGGTGCAATCCTCTGCTTCAGGAGACCTCGGGATCGCTCTACGGTGGAACTCCGGCGAGTATCCGCCTCGGGCCGCCGTTTCTCGCGTTTCCGCCGCCCGTTTTTGGTCATCGCCGGCCTGGATCGACGTGGGCATCCGAGGACCCTCAGATCTACATCCCACGGTTCCCTTTGAATCAAGGCCGTTATAATCTCACGCGTTGGTCGCGGATCGGACGGTAGCTTACCGTTTCACCACACGCGCGCTCGCCACTGGGCCGGCCTGCCTCGCGCGGCCCGTTTCCCTCACAGATCCGGCCTGTTAATGTTTTTCTGCAGGTGGTTATTTCTTTTCCCTGCAGCTCTGTTTTCTGATGTTTGTTTTAATTCGAAATAAAAATGTTAACCAGTGAATCTTGCCAAAATAAAAATCACAGTACTAGATCTACAAAATCTTAACCACCTCCAACTTGTAGATCTGCATTTTGTGCAATATGTTAGAAGAAATAAAATAAATGGCAGAAGCACTCATTAACACCTTTTATTTAACAACTTGAGTTTTAAGTATCCAAATCATGCAAACTCAACTGTTCTGAGTATCCCTTGCAAATTTCTATCTGTGGAAATTTACCTTGTGTTGACTTGAGTTGTTGTGTGAAAATGACATGCATGTTAGTTTTAGGCCAGAGAGCACTTCTGTGAATTGCTTAATTTTATTGGTGATGATTTTTTATGTGAATCCACTTGTATTGGTTTGCTAGTGACTAAGAGAACCTTATAATAGATTATCATGATTTTAGGAGTTACAGAATAGGCTTGGTGCCAATATTTAGTGTTTCGCCCTTTTCTGCATATTATTGCTATGCCTTTATTAAATTGTGTGCTATATTGTTTTTGTTATAAAATTGATTCCTAGCATGTGTAAGGTACTAATACATGATTGAGATGTGTTTTGAGTGATTCACTAGCATGATAGGGTTTGGGTGTGGAAAACCATGTTTGTTATAGTTTTATTCTCATAGGGTGTTTTCCTAGTAATAATAGGTTAAATTATCGTTATTCTTCATATTGGTATTATGAATTGATTAAATTCTTCAGTATTGTTTTACATAGCATATATACTGTTATTATAGCATATTATACTTGCTTGCATGCTTGAGTGAGCTCTGGGTCAAATTGTCATGCTACGATAGTTTTAGGTGTTATTCTACCATAAGTTGTTATTTGCATGCTTAATTTTTGAGGTATTAATTAGATTGTTATTTTGATGATTACTAGCATGTCTAGGTGTTGTTTTCTATGTTACTTGGATGCCATCTTACAGATCCATCTTGTTAGAATAAATCTTGTTTGATGATCTCTTATGGTTAAGCATGTCTGCTTGTCTGAATGGCCCTTTCTACATCTCTAGTTTTAGTAGTCTTTTTGCTCCATGATTATTTTCATTCATTAAGTGATGCCATGACATGTTTGGTATTGTTTTGTCTCTGTTATTAGGTTGCTTAGCTACTGGTTATATTAATTCTCCATGTTTAGAAACGCATGTGTTACTATGGGCTTGTAGTATTGCTTGATAATATTTTCCTATGCATGTGTATATATTCCTAGGTTTGTTTTCTTGTTATTTTGTTCATCCTCATGAATGACCAGAGAGTCATTTAACCTTATTTGGGCATGTTATGAGAGTGTCACACCCACTGGACTCAAGCCATTTTGGTTGAGGATCCATAACATCAATTCTAGTGTTATTCATGTGTGTTGTCTGTGCATGTTTTGTTTGTTGGTGTGCACCCTAGTAATTTTGTTTGTGATTGTACTTGTTTGATGAAATGCTTGCTGTATGATTACTTTTTGTCAAGTGCTTGCCTTTGTTTGGTTCTGACTGGGTGTTTTCCTTTTTGAGGTTACGACATTACATAACGGAGACGGTATTATTTCCCGGAGAAGTTTTTATTGCAACTCTTGTTTATTTCAAGAGCAAGACCAAGACCAGTGCCAAGGCAAGCCATTCTAAATGCTTGCTGTTGTTTTACTTATCATTATCTATCATGCATGTTTTACTTATGAAGTTTTACAAAAGTTGATTCAAAAACTATTACCTCAAGTGGACTATACCACTATCTATTTTTTTATGTATCTATTATGCTATATCCACTATATAATCTTGGTGTTACCAAGCCCTTTAGATATTTTAGTATCATCACTTAATCAACTTAAGTCCCCTAGTGGACATTTTTTAACTTGATGTTTTTGGAAAGCAAAAGCTTAGAAAAACCCCGAGGAAAGGTGGGACCTTGTCCGAGGGAGGTTTGTGAAGAAGGAAATGTTTTCGACTTGTTTTCCAAAAATGACACATAACCTAGTCTTCGCCGGACAACCAAGCCGTGCTGCCACATTACCTCAATATGGGAACGGGTTCTAGCTAATTGCTTGTCGGTGTTAGTCCGTGTCTACCTCAAAGTGCTATAGGGGTTAGAGTCCCCCGAACCGAATTGTCGCCGGGAGGGAGAAATGGGACATTCACAGTGTGGGATTAAGTTCACTACCGGTTGCAGCAATTGGGTCTCCTGCCATGGCGGTGTGTTGTCAGGGGAAACCGGATCGATACGGCTGACTCACTCGGTGCCGGGGAGAACAAACCCAGTTGAAGAGGTAGTCATTTACTAGCGCTGACATAGTGGATGGTTAGGACCAGTTATCCGATGTTTGCATACTGTCTCGGGCAGTCCGTGGTTGTTCACTGCGGATGTACTGGACCTTGTGGATTGTGTACACCTCTGCAGAATAAAACTATTCAGAATAGCCGCGTCCTCGGATATGAACATTTGAATGGCCATGTAGCTAGCATTGTGTCAATGTTTTCAAAAAGGCTGTAAAGTGTTTTGAAATTGTACCTGGGAGGTACGTTGAAAGGGAATGATTGTACCTTTGAGGTACAGGAGAAATGATGGTTTTGAAGAGGTTTTTTTCCAAGAAGTTTTGCAAAGAAAAACTTTCTTTTATTTAGAATGCTTTATCAAAACCTGGTGGATATACAATATCTACAAGAGAAATAAAATATCTTTTGAAGTATCTTCTTCAACAAAAACAGCTAAAACTTGTGCAACCATGATGTGTCTTAAATTGATCATGGCTAGTTGAACCTTAATTACAGCCTTCCTACCACCTTTATATTTTTGCATACTTGCATGTTTAGCTTTCATTTGGGGTGTCTTGCGGAGTACATTCCAATGTACTCACAATGGTTTCGTCCCTGGCTATTGTCTTAGCCAGGCTTTGAGCAGAAAACCGGAGAACCTGAAGAAGATGGTGTCGCTGGCGGCTATGCGAACTAGGATCGTCCCCGAGTCAGTAGCCTGTAGGTAGTCAAGGCATGACTTGGGTTTACCACGAGTGTGTTTTGTAGACTTCCGATGTTTTTAGTGTGTGTTCCTGCCCTGCGTGGCAGTTGTGTTTCAACTGAGTCATGTGACCAGTTGTGTAGGGCGTGTAATCGTGTAGTGGATGTTGTATCTGTAATGCCAACTCGAGTATGTTGTTCACGACTAACTGATCATGGGATCGTGAATGTATTCATATTGGAGGTCTCGGACTGCTAGTCTGGGGTCCCCATAGGTGGTTTTCGGGGTGGAGCTGATCAGCTCCCAATTGGAGGGCGGGGCGCCAGCTGTCACGGGGGTGGCTCCCGCTACCCGAGTGAGCTCAGTAGCAGGTGTTGGGAATATGCCCTAGAGGCAATCATGTATGATGTAATTCCCACTGTATTCATAAAGTTATTAAGTTGTCCTTGTTTTGAACATCTGATATATGTCATTGAATATGTGATTCGATTGTGGAACTATATATTCATGTTGTTCATACTAGATTGTCCTTGGTCATTTAGGTTGTGCTGGACACACATCCTAGAATAATGTGAGTGTTGGCTAATGACACGGTTCCACTTGTCATGGGCATGGTGATGCCATTCCAACGTTCACGGACTTGGCTAAAGAGTTTAGCAAGTCGGACTGACCCACATTGAGATGCAACGATCAAGTCGTCATTTGCATGTCTCAATCAATGTAATCCTTAGACCTGAGGTTGTCGCACAATCCGAGTTGTGGATCACCGACTTAGGTTCTGTCAAACGTTGTTCTGTGACAAGGCAACTATAAAGGCAGAGTTCGGGTCGAATGAGAAGCAAGCTGTGTGATGTGGATAATCAAGATGGGATTTTGCCCCTCCGAATGGAGAGATATTCTCTGGGCCCTCTCGAGTGATATGATTCAGGAAGCATGGCCATGCGCGACTCAGTTAAGTGTTAACTGTGTCGATTGACTAAGAGTTAGTCAGATGAATCACATATCACGGTTCGAGAAGAGAGTTGAGCTATTTAAGGGATGACGATAAATCGCCTATAGCTCGACAAGGTATATCGTGAGGCAAAAAGGACTAAGATGAATATCACATTGAAAGGTATGTCGTCATGACTCAATGGTACTTGGGAGTCGGCACGTTCTGCTAGGAGCCGCTACCGATTGATCGATTGGGAGTTGGACTCCAATCGTGTCCAAGTCGCCATGAGCCTGCAGGGTCGCACACTTAAGAGCGGGAGCAAGTATTGGTTGGGTTGGACCCGAACCGGAAATGGACTGAGTTAGTGAGTCGGACTCACAGAGGGAATGGGCCACAAGTGTTGTGCAGCCCATTACCATACGCTATATAAAGAGGGGCGCAGGTTGCCCAGCGGGCACGTTAGTCCACTCTCCCATGCGTTGGGAACCCTAGCCCCACTCAGTCCAGCCGCCGCACCGGACCTAGCAGTCCGCCGTCGGAGCTCCTCCTCGTACGTGTGGATACCGGAAGAGGTGCTGTACGTTCAGCACTTCGACGTTCGAGGGATTGGATCGGCCGGACCGGATCGTGGGACTGCACTGCCCCGACGCGCTGCATCGATAATCCGCACCTGCGCGTCTAGTGGTAATACTCGTGGCCTTCTACCTCGGCTAGATCTTGGAAGCATCGCGTAGGAAAAGTTTTTGTTTATCTCTACGCGTTCCAACAGTGGTATCAGAGCGGTAGCTTCTGGTATTAGGCCCGAGATCCGTACATATGTGATATGTAGTTAGCGTTAGATGTGATCTAATTGCTGTTTTGGTGGTCGGTCTATGAGATAGATCGGTTTTGTACAAGGTTGATTGGATCAATCGTACTCGGGGTTAATGGATGATCTGGTTTCCGGGATCATACTACTAAGGTCGTGGAACAACTTACCCCTACCGGTCGGTTTCCGCCATCGGGGTATACCGTGACACATAAATCCAGTTGCGGTGATCGAAGATCAAAGAGTTTGGTCGAATCGGAATACGGATCAGATTCGGGTAAAATCGTTTTATCCGATGAAGAAATCCATGATCGGAATGCAGATTCGGGACCGCCGGCTTCGCCCTGTCGTAGCGCCTTAGATGTCGTTGCGAGTTCACAACGCCGGTAGATATCGTATCTATGCATAACTTGTTTTTGCAGGAAGTTGTGAATGGTATGGCTTATGTGCATGTGATGTGTGTAATCCATACATGATCTGCGTATCATGTTTGTGTCAGCCGGCTGGAGCCTAGGTGCTGTCATTTTATTGTATACCGGCCTACGTGTCGGATTCTCTATGTAAATTTTCATTTACTAGCTAGTGTAGCTTGTTGGAGAACCCGGAAGGCATGCAAGTCGATGTACAAGTCGGCGACATGGAGCAAGATGGCACGTGACAAAAGTTGGCACGAGTCGACTTGCAAGCTTTGTGGAGATGGAGATCACCATGAAGAGAGCCATACCATTTCACATTATAATTGCTTTATTTGTGTTATTGTTATGTCTCTATTTACCTCTATTTAGATAGTTGGTACATTATTTAATCCCTCAAATAAGGTCTAGTCGGTCGCCCCGCCAGTGCTGCACCATCACAAGTCAGACATTCTTGGTAGTGGGCTCATAAAATTGAGGTGCTACCAATTCTTTCCGGTTAGGTGGGTTTGAGTCGGACTCTTACGAGCAGAAGCACTTGGTAATCTAGACGAGTCCATCACAACGGTTGTGGGGCTCGGGGCGAGGTAGGTTGGGAGCCGGGACATGTGATGCCACCCAACTAACAGGAGTCGTATTGGATACGATTGGCAAGGTGTTGCCTACCTAGATCACTTGACGGCTAGCGGTGATGCTAAAGCTCACTAGTCGGCTTGCTTATTTAGGATCTTGAATCACTTAGAAACCATCGGAGGGATGTTGGTTCTAGTGGGAGCATAAGTATTAAAGCGTTTAATATGCCTGCTCTTTTATGAATACATGTCTTAAGTGTTTTTGCGTATTTTCTGTTGTAGATCAATGGCACCTAGCAACCTCCCTCAGTTGTCCGCGTTTGCGTTGAGGTCAATCCTAGAGAAAGATAAGCTTAATGGAACCAATTTCACCAACTGGTATCGTAATCTGAGGATAGTCCTCAAGCATGACAAGAAAGAACATGTTCTAGAAACTCCACTTCCAGATGAGCCTGATGACGATGCGACTGTCGCTGTCATGAATGCCTACCGTAAGGCTAGAGACGAGTCTACGGAAATCAGCTGTCTTATGCTTGCACACATGGAACCGGACTTGCAGCAGCAGTTCGAGAATGTTGAGGCCTACGATATGATCGAAAGCCTCAAAAGTATGTTCCAGGCTCAAGCAAAGACTGAGAGGTATCAAGTCTCTCAAGCTTTGCTTGGCTGTAAGCTGAAAGACGGTGATCCACTGAGTCCGCATGTAATCAAGATGATTGGTTACATACAGTCTTTGGATCGGTTGGGCTTCCCAATTAACGAAGAGTTCGCTACTGATATAATTCTGAACTCTCTTCCTAGTGCGTATGGTTCGTTCATCTCGAACTACCATATGCATGGTATGGATAAGAGTATCACTGAATTACATGGGATGCTCAAAACGGCAGAGGCTGATATCAAGAAAGGCACCAGTCAAGTGTTGATGGTGCAGAATAAGGCTAAGTTCAAGAAGAGTTCTTGGACTAAGAAGAAGAAGGATAAGTCAGGAGGTAGCGCCCATGGCCCTATCCAGAGTGCTCCCTCAAAGACTAAGCCTTCTCCTACAGCCGGAGCCAACTGCTTTTATTGCAAGCAAGATGGCCACTGGAAGAGGAACTGTACCAAGTATTTGGCTGACAGAGCCAAGAGTGGAGGTGTGACTTCCAACTCAGGTACGCTTGTGTGCAATGTTATAGACATTTATCTTGCTGATGCGCCTAATAGTTCTTGGGTATATGATACCGGATCAGTTATTCACATATGCAACTCGTTGCAGGGACTGGTAAGAACTAGGAGCGTGGCAAGAGGAGAGGTTGACATTCGGGTCGGCAACAAGGCGAGAGTCGCTGCGTTGGAAGTCGGCACGATGCAACTTCATTTACCTTCAGGATTTATTTTGGAACTAAATAATTGTTATTATGTTCCAGCGCTTAGTCGAAACATTATTTCCGCCTCATGTTTGATGAGACAAGGTTATGAGTCGAATATTAAGAATAATGGTTGTTCTTTATATTTGAAAGATATGTTTCATGGCTTTGCACCCGTTCAGAACGGGTTATTTATTTTAAATCTTGATAGTGAAACGGTCTATAACATAAATGTTAAAAGGTTGAAACCAAATGATCTGAATATGACTTACTTTTGGCACTGTCGGCTTGGTCATATAAGTTGGAAGCGCATGAAGAAGCTCCATGATGATGGACTTCTAACTTCGTTTGACTTAGAGTCATTCGAGACATGCGAATCATGCCTACTAGGCAAGATGACCAAGACACCTTTTGCAAGGAGTTGTGAAAGGGCGTCCGACTTGTTGGAACTAATACATAGTGATTTATGTGGTCCAATGAGCACGACAGCCAGAGGTGGTTATGAGTACTTCATTACCTTCACTGATGATTTGAGTAGGTATGGATATATCTATTTAATGAAACACAAGTCGGAAGCCTTTGAAAAGTTCAAGGAATTCCAGAGTGAGGTACAAAATCAGCTCGGCAAGAAAATAAAGTTTCTACGGTCGGACCGTGGAGGCGAGTACATGAGCCATGAGTTTGATGACCATCTAAAGAGTTGTGGAATAGTTCCTCAACTCACTCCGCCGGGTACACCGCAGAGAAACGGTGTATCGGAACGGAGAAATCGGACCTTGTTGGACATGGTACGATCAATGATGAGTCGGACAGATCTACCTTTATCATTTTGGGGTTATTGTCTAGAAACTGCAGCTTTCACACTAAACAGAGTACCATCAAAGTCAGTAGAGAAGACACCACATGAGATGTGGACTGGTAAAAAACCAAGTTTGTCTTTTCTTAAGATTTGGGGTTGTGAAGCATTTGTCAAGCGACTTCAGTCGGACAAACTCACGCCCAAGTCGGATAAGTGTATTTTTGTGGGGTATCCGAGGGAAACCTTGGGGTACTACTTCTACAACCGGGAAGAGGGCAAAGTGTTTGTCGCTCGGAATGGTGTCTTCCTTGAGAAAGAGTTTCTCGGTCGGGAAGTCAGTGGGAGCACAGTGCAACTCGAAGAAATTCGAGAGGAACCGGCTAGGGGCGAGTCGGTGAACGCCTTGGAGGCTGAGCCGGTCGTGGTACCTACACCGGTAACAGCACCTGAACCACGGAGATCTGCCAGATTACAGAGTGCTCGAGATGTTTTACTGTTAGACAGTAATGAGCCGGCAACTTATTCGGAAGCGATGGTGGGATCTGATTCCGAGTCATGGCTTGGAGCCATGAGATCCGAGTTAAAGTCCATGGATGAAAACCAAGTTTGGAATTTGGTTGATCTGCCTGACGGTGCAAGACCCGTCGAGTGCAAATGGGTCTTTAAGAAGAAAATTGATATGGATGGAAATATTTCCGTCTATAAAGCACGACTTGTCGCGAAGGGGTTCTGACAGGTTCAAGGAGTTGACTACGACGAGACATTCTCGCCTGTAGCGATGCTTAAATCAATTCGGATCATGTTAGCCATAGCAGCCTATTTCGACTATGAGATATGGCAGATGGATGTCAAGATGGCTTTCCTTAATGGAAATTTGACTGAGGACGTGTATATGATACAGCCCGAAGGTTTTGTCGATCCGGCTAATGCTGACAAGGTATGCAAACTTCAGAAATCCATTTATGGGTTGAAGCAAGCATCTCGGAGTTGGAACATTCGCTTTGATGAGGTAGTCAAATCGTTTGGCTTCATCAAGAGCGATCACGATTCTTGTTTATACAAGAAGTTTAGTGGGAGCAAAGTAAACTTTCTAATCTTATATGTGGATGACATATTACTGATTGGAAATGATGTCATGATGTTGCAAGAAACCAAAGAGTCATCGGAAAGGAGTTTCTCAATGAAAGATTTGGGTGAGGCAACTTACATATTAGGAATCAGGATCTATAGAGATAGATCAAGGCGGCTCATTGGATTGAGTCAGAGTACATATCTGGACAAAGTTTTGAAGAAATTCAAAATGCAAGAGTCCAAGAAGGGATTCTTGCCGATGTCCCATGGCATAAAACTTAGCAAGACTCAGTGTCCTTCGACGACTGATGAGCGAAGTCGGATGAGTGTGATCCCGTATGCTTCGGCAATCGGATCCATCATGTATGCCATGATTTGTACTAGGCCAGATGTTTCCTATGCTCTAAGTGTTACGAGAAGATACCAGGCTGACCCTGGCGAAGCCCACTGGGCAGCGGTTAAGAACATCCTTAAGTATTTGAGAAATACTAAGGAAATGTTCCTAGTTTATGGAGGTGATGAGGAATTCAGTGTAAAGGGTTACACGGATGCGAGTTATCTCACCGACTCAGATGATTCTCGTTCGCAATCTGGATACGTGTTCGTGATGAACGGAGGGGCTGTGAGCTGGAAGAGTTCCAAGCAAGATACGGTGTCTGCATCTACAACAGAGGCTGAGTATATTGCTGCCTCAGAGGCGGCAAAGGAAGCTGTTTGGATCAGGAACCTCCTGATTGATCTTGGTGTGGTTCAGGGCGCGTCCAATCCTTTGGACGTATATTGTGACAACAATGGTGCTATCGCACAGGCCAAGGAACCTAGACAACACCAGAAGAACAAACATATACTCATGCGGTACCACCTCATTCACCAGTTTGTCGAACAAGGTGATATCAAGTTATGCAAAGTACACACGGATGCAAACATTGCAGATCCGTTGACAAAGGCGCTACCACATCCTAAGCATGAGGCGCACACGAGAGGCATGGGCATTCGATGCCTAGGCATATGATGCCAGGATGATTGACTCTAGTGCAAGTGGGAGACTGTTGGGAATATGCCCTAGAGGCAATCATGTATGATGTAATTCCCACTGTATTCATAAAGTTATTAAGTTGTCCTTGTTTTGAACATCTGATATATGTCATTGAATATGTGATTCGATTGTGGAACTATATATTCATGTTGTTCATACTAGATTGTCCTTGGTCATTTAGGTTGTGCTGGACACACACCCTAGACTAATGTGAGTGTTGGCTGATGACACGGTTCCACTTGTCATGGGCATGGTGATGCCATTCCAACGTTCACGGACTTGGCTAAAGAGTTTAGCAAGTCGGACTGACCCACATTGAGATGCAACGATCAAGTCGTCATTTGCATGTCTCAATCAATGTAATCCTTAGACCTGAGGTTGTCGCACAATCCGAGTTGTGGATCACCGACTTAGGTTCTGTCAAACGTTGTTCTGTGACAAGGCAACTATAAAGGCAGAGTTCGGGTCGAATGAGAAGCAAGTTGTGTGATGTGGATAATCAAGATGGGATTTTGCCCCTCCGAATGGAGAGATATTCTCTGGGCCCTCTCGAGTGATATGATTCAGGAAGCATGGCCATGCGCGACTCAGTTAAGTGTTAACTGTGTCGATTGACTAAGAGTTAGTCAGATGAATCACATATCACGGATCGAGAAGAGAGTTGAGCTATTTAAGGGATGACGATAAATCGCCTATAGCTCAACAAGGTATATCGTGAGGCAAAAAGGACTAAGATGAATATCACATTGAAAGGTATGTCGTCATGACTCAATGGTACTTGGGAGTCGGCACGTTCTGCTAGGAGCCGCTACCGATTGATCGATTGGGAGTTGGACTCCAATTGTGTCCAAGTCGCCATGAGCCTGCAGGGTCGCACACTTAAGAGCGGGAGCAAGTATTGGTTGGGTTGGACCCGAACCGGAAATGGACTGAGTTAGTGAGTCGGACTCACAGAGGGAATGGGCCACAAGTGTTGTGCAGCCCATTACCATACGCTATATAAAGAGGGGCGCAGGTTGCCCAGCGGGCACGTTAGTCCACTCTCCCATGCGTTGGGAACCCTAGCCCCACTCAGTCCAGCCGCCGCACCGGACCTAGCAGTCCGCCGTCGGAGCTCCTCCTCGTACGTGTGGATACCGGCAGAGGTGCTGTACGTTCAGCACTTCGACGTTCGAGGGATTGGATCGGCCGGACCGGATCGTGGGACTGCACTGCCCCGACGCGCTGCATCGATAATCCGCACCTACGCGTCTAGTGGTAATACTCGTGGCCTTCTACCTCGGCTAGATCTTGGAAGCATCACGTAGGAAAAGTTTTTGTTTATCTCTACGCGTTCCAACAGCAGGTACCAACAAAGAGTCACTGGCGCCAGCGTTGGGCAGACAACGTCGCGGTCCCTGTGCTCCGGGCAGGGCTTCCCACGCGCACTGACCACCATGCGCGCGCATGGCCGATGGCTGTAGGGACAGCGTCGCCTGCACGGGGGAAGGCAGAGGACGTGTCGGGTCCGCGGGGGACTCCTCGACAAGCATCATGTCACGCCCGCGGCGCAACGCGGGGGATTGAGAACGGTGGGTTCCGGTGCTGCAGAGGCGTGAGACGAGGCCGCCAATTGCGGCTAGTCCGGTCAGTGCGGGAGGCGGCCATGGTGGAGGAGATGCGAGAGAACGTCTAAGCCCCCTACCTAGAGCGCCAAATGTCGGAGAGGCGGATCTGTCCTAGACAGGATTGCTTCTAGAGGTTCGAACACTGGGGGCTAACCACGTTCTAACGTACCTCAAGAGGCCTCGAGAGGGGAACTCTAGAAGACCAAGAATAGAGATACACAGAGTTTACCTAGGTTCAGGCCACCGTGAGGTGTAAACCCCTACTCCTGCTTGTCTGATGGATTGCACTGCGATGTGTACAGTACAGGCGCGAGCTCGTGCTCGGAAAAGACTACTGTTACTCTCCTAGGGATGTTGCTACCTATATTCAGATCGGTCCCCTTCTACGAGGGTAGGAGAGCCCTGCTTATACCAGCACTTGGCCCTCTTTCCCGCTCATTGGGCGGGAAAGAGATACCACAAGGTGCCAAAGGAATACACTGCGGCACTCTGCAACACCAGGTGTCGCCGGTCGTTGAGGACAGCACCATCGTCCATGGCAAAGAGTTGGGGTGTCCGATGACGCTCCTTCTGTCTTGTAGTGGTAGACCGGTGTCCTTACACCAAAGAGGAAAGCCTCGGTCAGGTATTTGGCGCGCGCATCTGTGCTTGACACTTTATACACGAGAATGGCAACTACGGCCAAAGTCTCTATGCGACCATGTGGTGCCTCCGTCGCTCGCACATAGGCTCCAGCGTCACCCCCACATGGGTTGTCCTCCAACGGACGAGGGCCCCTCCGGAGAGGAGCGTGGGCAATGCAGGGCTCCTCTCCCGCAATCCGCGAGGATATCAACGAAGATGGCCCCTCGCCAAGGGATTGTACTTGGAAAACGTAGGGCAAATGCGTCCATCTCTTGTGGCGATGCAGGACTACTCCTTTCGTGTTGGCTCGGCTGGGCCTGCAATAGATGGCCCAGGATACCCTATATCCATGGGTCCGACAGGAGCTCCCACACCCCGGGGGCGCCTTCCCCCTTCCCTGCCTCCTTCCATTGGATCACTGGCCTAGTTCATTTTAGTCAACCCGTTTTACATATCCACATCACATACTAAGCTCATTAAATCTTCATCTCAAATAATATAAATTTTATATCCCATGAAGCTTCCCATTTCAAGATGAGTTGATGAAAGACTCTATGTCCTATTATACCACAAGCTTAACATAATTATGATAAGATATAATTGTCATGTTATTGTTCGGAGATGCTATCTTATAGAAAGTATACACACATAAAATTCATATGTGCTCCACAGTGCAGTACACGAGCTAATTCCAAAAGCACCCAATAATGGAAAAACAAACATATATGTCCGTCCTACATACAATCAAGAGTGTGTATATTGGTCATATTTCTATCTACCATATTTATTTTGCGATTGTGTTCTTACATTTCAAGAGTTACCAAATCACTGTCCTAAATATTCGTAAAATCTTTTATTTTTCACGAAATAAAGTTATACATGTAGCTCATGGGTCTAATGCTTAAATACCCCTCTAGCTTGTCTAGATGAACATCATCGATGCATGTACTACGCTTGTACTAGTGAAAGTTGACATTGTACCTAATATAGGTACATGTGATTTGATTCTACGCCACATAATGAGCTATGTATCCAAACACGGTGGGATCACCGATCTAGTTCATTTTAGTCAACCAATTTACTGATCCACATCAGATCTAAGTTTAGCAAGTCTGCGTCTCATAAAATATAAAATTTAATCTTTCAGGAAGCTTCCGTTGTCTAGGTGAAAGTCTCTATTTCCTTTTAGATCATTAGCTTAAAAATAATATCATGATATATACTCGTCATGTTATTCTTTATAGGTGTTATCTTATAGAAACTATAGGCACATAAAATTACTATGAGCTCTAAATTCCCCATACACAAGATATTTCACCGAGAGGGATGAATCAAAGTTGACATTGTGCCAATCTAGGTACATGGGTTTTGATTCTAGGTCACATAATGAACTTCATATGTAAGCAAGTTGACTCTGTTGGTTAATCTAGCACTCTGAGTTGTATGGCTACAGAAAGTTTAGTAAGTTATATTGAAATAAGCATGTCATAGTATTTACATGTTAGGATACGCTTTATTACGTGTATAGAAACTTATATGGCGATATGACAAAACTAATTTATTATATTGTTTCGAATTGTAACTAACTTGTATACTTTTCTATTTATTAAAATTTAGGCATTAATATCTGCAATTACTTCAATTCTCACGAACCTAAATTATACCAATGTCTTATGTTTAAATATCCATGTAGCTATTGCTGAGTAACTTCGGGCATACAAATACTAGCTCGGACTGAGTGCAAATTGAGACTCTGCCAAACCTACATACATTTTTGTTCAATTTTTGGCCAAATTGTAATCTACATCTAAACGGGTTGAATGTGCCCTTTAATCTAGAACTTTGATTAATCATACATTAGATATGAAAAATTGCATCGATTTTACGATTTATGTAAGTTATACTAAAATTGGTATGCTATAGTATATACATGGCATGTGTATAGATATTTTATGGTGATGAGACAAAGCTAATGAATTGGATGATTTATTGTATTTCCATATTTTTTTTAAAAATTGTGAGAAAATAGAGTCAATTTTCATTGTTGGTTCCCAAGAATGATATGCATAGTGAAAAATTATAGATCTAAATAATCCGATTTATCTGACATGAACATATATTGATACGCTTGTTTATGTGTTCGACTTTACTATGCATATTTAAACATAATTCTCATATCTCATGTGATACTCTATCGTAAAAACAACTTGAAAACATTGTTTTACTCAAGCAAGCATTCTTCATAATATATACTTCTGAAACTTGCATGGGACAATACTCATATTGCTAAAATTTTGTAACACATGAAATCTAGCAAGCTCTTAACCTATTTCACATTTATGCTCTGTTCAAAACTATTTTGAAATATAATCGATCACTTCTGTATTTTAATGGATAGATCAAAAAATGGAATGGTGTGTTATTATAGTTTAAATAACTCCTTTTACTTATGCATTGTATGGAAGTATGTACAAAACTCTTAAAGGACATCATAGTTCTGAATGATAAAAGTAGTGCTAGATAGTAGATGGGATCACTCACCTGGTGCAGTTTTAGTCAACGAATTTGTAGATCAAACTTCACTTGCATTTAGACCCCCCAGCTTACAAGAATTATAGTAAGAGATACTCTTCATGGTCTTTTATAGATCCAAGAGCACTTGAAAGAACTCCTAGGACTCTATAAATAGAAACGTCTACCCTTGCTTGTCCCATAGTCCTTCACCCTCTGGAAGCTCATCCTAGTTTCCAGTTCTTCGTGTCACTAGCATATTTGTCCATGGCTGCTCCATCAACCCTTTTTTTTTTGTTCTTTTCCTCTCAACACCAACACTTCTAGCCCTAGCCAATACCCCTTATCCGACCAATACAACTTATCCGTATTGTAACCGGCCTTGCCAAAGTGAGCTTAGCTTGCACTTGTACTTGCACCAGTTTGTTGCTGGAGAAAACCGCCCAAACCGCAATGAAGAATTTGTGATTAGCACAAATTATACTTTTAATTTCGGTACAACCCTGATCCACGATTGGTCCATCACTGATACAGTCAGTCCTAGCAGTACCGTTGTTGCACGCGCACAAGGCACACACATACAGGCGAGTAGAACAAGGACTGATGGGTGGTACATTTCTCTCAACATAATGTTTGAGAGCGGCAGGTACTTTCCTTTAATGTACTTTCCTGGTTAGTAATTTCTAATTTCCTTTTTTTCTTGATATTAGAAAATATTATTGTGTTTTATGCTGACATTAATTAGTTTAATACATTATTTTTTTATTTAATTATCATTTCAAATATGTTAGAGAATGATGACTATAGCACGCTGAATATATTCGATGACACATCCGTTAATAATACATGTACACGGTAGATAAATTCAATTACGAGAATGTACACACATGATGCACATATGCACATAGTACATGTTAACATGATCTACCGTCGTGCACATCTATAAAGAACATGATAAATATCACGTGTAGGTGCAAATTTACCATAGTAGCTACTAGCGAGCGTACATGGTGATTAAATATAGTATAATGTGTTGATTAATGATGAGATATGTAAAATTTATCACTAGGAATCCATTCTTGCATCTAAATAGTAATATCATTTGGGAAAGATCGACGAGAAAGATAATTAGAAAAAAAAGAAACCATCATTTGCATTTCTAACTTAGGAGAAATAGTTAATTTTGAATTATTGAATATTCCATGCTTATCTTACATTCTAATATGAATACATGGGTCCTCCATGTGAATTAGGTTTGCAGGATCTACCCTCCAGGTGATGGGGACTTTAACCAAAGAAATCGAAGGTCAATGGTCCATCATTGGCGGGACCGGAGAGTTTACAATGGCACAGGGAATTATCAAGTATAAAATGGACCTTTCCTCCTCTACCAGCGAGGATGGTATAAGAGAACTTGATATTCATATTATATACACTCCTAATTCCCCACAAGCTGTAAGTATAACTGCAACCTTTGTGTCTTAAATTTTTCTCTTATTTTAACTTCATTTATCAGAGCAGCTGACCTATCACGATAAAATTTGCAAAAATTTCATCCATATAGATAATAGTTCATACATAGGCAAGCTATAGCTACCCATACAGAAATGGACATATTCAATTTGATTTGGAATATGATATTCTTTAAAAATATTTTTGAAAAATCAGGCTATAATTTCTTGCATCAATTACAAAATACTGAAATTAAAGCAGAAAAAATGAATGTATATATGTACCTACACATGCGATTCATATTTGATTTTGACAATATCTTTTGTTCACCATGTATATATATATGCAGGTTCAATCTGCTTCGACAAATAATGGAAATCATTTGGGTGCTTGTAAACTGATTGACAATTGCTGCTGCAAGAAGTAGTTGAATAATATGAAGACGAGCAATGTTGATTTTATTCTAGGGTGTGTGCACTTGCGTCGTGTACGTGTATCTTTGAGTTCAAATAATGTGTGTGTTTTAGTGATGTGGGTCTACCCATCATGAATTCATGTACACTTTGCTTTGATTTACTTTGAACATTTTATTGTAATATTTCGATGTCATGTTATTTAGTTCGTCTTTAAGATGATGAATTTTTTATGAAAGAAGAAAGTTCTCAATCCATAAAGATTTTTCTATTCCCTCCATCCACTTTTATAAGGTATTTCAATTTTGTCCTCGTATATTCTAAAATTAGTAAATCTAGACTTATTTTATAGAAAGATTCCCTCATTTTAGTGTGTATATGGTCAAAATATAAATTGGCAAGTAATGTGCCTTATAAAAGTGAACGGAGGAAGTACTACTTTTTATGGACTAATCGGGCAACACGTTGACATCAACTATATATACATTAGATACGTCCACTTTTATCCATCTTTGTGACAATTAATTTGAGATGGAGGGAGTATGTTCCGAGTACCCTAGCCAGCATATGACTCGCTTCATGGGGTCAATGATTCACACTGGAGCAAGTTGTACCAGCACTTACCTGGGCGCCCAAGAGCTCGCTCAGCGATGTACTCCACTTCGATTTGTACTAGTACATCAGTTTGTACTGCACGCATTTGTTGTGAGGCAGGTCTCGAGCCCAACCCATGCATCGTCATTCGAGGTAAGACCATGAATAGAAGGTGGAGCACAAGAGACAAGAATCCAGACCCGCCATAGCTTCTCGATCTAAGGGTCAGGGTCAGAGAGGGTCTACCGCCAGAGAGATTGAGGGGATCGGCAGCCCAACCGCATCCAATACGCCCCCTTCGCCGTTGTCGGCCGCCTCGTCGCTGACGACCTCACTAGTCTACGGCCAAGTTACCTTTTCCACCGTCCTCCCTGATTTATTTCTGCATGTTTATGCGTTTTGTCGCCAACTTGTGATCTTCTTTGGACATCAGCCATATCTCTACCCGCCAGCGCCATCGGGACTCGATGGCAACTACCAGTGCATCTGGGCGCGGAGTGTCCTCGGTTCGATGGCAAGCGCCATCTGGATGTTCATTGGCATTCATGAAGGCATAGGGAGCGCAAGTATTCCTAGCTAAAAGGAAATTGCCCGTTGTTGCACCTCTACCTTTTCCACTCTTTTCTATTTTCCTTCTCTAACCCCTGTCCTTTCTTCTTTCAGCTCCGACTAGCACTAGGACCAGAGGATATATCCTCTCCAGCTGGAAGCAGTCCCTTGTGGTGTGTGAGTACATGCGGTGAAACTCATAGTAAGAGCGGTTGTCCGCCACGGGTGCAGCGTCGCTGCGTCCTTGCTTGCGTTCTGGCTCGGCAGCCAGAACGGCCGGAGCTTTTCATTTGGCGTCCGCATCATCACCTCGAGCCTTTGTCTTTGTCTTGGGTGCCACTTGCTTGGATTCATCGGAAGGCACATTGTTCCTGAAGAGGCGTCTCTTCTCAGCCTTAGCGCACATGTCAGCCATGTCCACAAGATCGACATCGGAGGTGAGGTCGTCCCTGATGCCGAGCTCTTTGAGCATGCGCTCGATGGTGATCCCTTCCCTGGAGGTGAAGATAACGTTTGCGTCGGCGATGCGGGCGATCTTGTTGCACGTCTACCTGAAGCACTGCACGTACTGGCGAAGTGTCTTGCCGAGCCGCTGGCGTATGACGCGAAGGTCGTTATAAGAGAGGGAGCGCCCGTAGGAGCCCTTGAAGTTGGCGACGAAGTGGAGGCACAACTCCTCGAACGACCCGATAGAGCCTTCTTGCAGATTCATGAGCAAGACAAGGGTTGGCCCTTGAGGGCCATGGGCAACTAGTTCGCCATGCACTTGTGGCCCCCCTTTGCAGCTCCTACGCTCAGGCAGTAGAGTTGTAGGAAGTCAAGGGGAGGAGTACTGACGTCGTCGAGAGATGGCAGCGTGGGGTTGAACTTTGGCGGCCAGGAGACCGTGCGAAGCTGCTTGGTGAACACGAGGGCGCCGCCGACGTAGACCGCTGTGCCGCCGGCCCATGCGAGGTCGCGGATGGTGCGGCGCTCGCGTTTGTGGCAGCGCTCGATTTGAACGCGCGGATCCAGAGGGGTGCGCAGGATCTGGCAGCTGTTGCGGGGGTCGCTGCTGGACTCCGTGCTGCCCCGCGGCGCAACACGTGGCGTGCCTTGGTGGCTACGGACGAGCCGGAGGGGTATCTAGATCGAGCAGAGGAGAGCCCTGAGGGACAACGCAGCCGAGGTGGCCGGGCTTCTCATGGTCGTTGTGTGATGGGGAGCCCTCTCCCCTGTGGGGCGGAAGACAATCGTGTGCTGGCGCACGAGTTCCTGGTGGCTCTCTGTGGCCGCCCCCGCAGCCGCCTGAGGCTCCCTAACTCCTTCGCGAGGGCCATCAACTGTAACCCTCCCCGTGGGTTTTGGCTCCAGGTGGTGCGTTGTATCAACGGACCCTGGTGGGCGTCTATGGATCTTTGCTCCGCTGTTCACTTGTCACTGACGAGAGGATGGAAAATCTTCTCCCATGCCTAGAAGCTGGAGGAGAGCTAGGTTCTCCATCTTTGCTTCGATGGAGGAGATATGATCTTTGTGAAGATCTTCGGGCGTCATGGTGAGCGCATGGAGTGCTGCGTCGAGAGCGGAAACAGCGACGAGAGCTACGATGGCGCTGAAGATGCTGCTGATGAAGAGAAGGACGAAGAAGATTCATCAGCTGTCAAGGTTGAGGGTGAGGAGGCTGACTCGGTCGGGGCTGGAGTGTTGTTGTCGAGAGGGAAGGCCTGACGATCCTGATCTGTCAGCCTTCCTTTTCATCTGGGTCGTCAGCCTTCGTATAGTCTCCTCTTCTTCCTCCCTTTTACCCTCAGCAACTCCTTCTCCGGCCGACCATATCCCGTAGCTTTGGCGAGATAGGTTCGGCCGCAGTTGGTCGCCGTCCTTCCTTCTTCTACAACCGTAGAGAGAGAGTAGCTCTCCCACTTCCCTTGCTTCTTTTTGTCTTATGTATGGTCCTGGAACATGCATATGCACTGAAATGTGCTTCGAGAACTAAATATCAAAAAAGGGATGTGCTTTCTTTCTTTGTGATTCTTTTGAAGAATTGTATTGAGGTTTTCCATAGAGTAGTGCATCTCTAAGGGTGCAGCAAGGGCAGTTGAACTTAGCTCTGTTTGAGTCGCTTGATGGTGCATTGCATCCGTTGAGGTCCCTGTGATGGTTCCTTGTTGAGATGCTTCGTGTTTCCTTGGTGGAATTCCTGCTTGGTTGCTTCGCGAAGCGGGTGGTTGTTTCTGAAGTCAGCAAGAGCGTGTGTCTGATTCTCTTATCGTGGGTACCTCGAGAGGAAGTCAGCACCAATGACTTTAGTCCAGGTGTCATGCACGGTAGCGACATGTTTAGACAGAGCTCTGCCGCTTTGGTTTAATCTAATTGGGTCTCACCGGTGCACGGGTACCGATCCCAGCCCCTCCTCGCGAGGCGTCCTCGAGAAAAAGTAGCACAGGCAGGGAGAAACAGCTTGTCGAGGCGACAAGGACAGAGGGCAAAAAGGAATTTACTGCTAGGGTGAGGCTTTCCATTAAAACACTTGGGGATGTCATGACACTACGGTCCCCTAAGAGGCACTTGACGTCACCGTGCGGACACGGGACTCCCATCGTCATGGGGATGATACTCGCGCGAGTTCAGGTGCAAAGGTTTGCCATGCGGCTTCCCACTTGTGTGGGTAGAGGCCCTCACACTAGGCGACACTCCTGGTGAGAGCCCTCTGAAACCCTCACGGAGAGAGGTCCTGGCGCTGTTTTTACCGTGGCGTCACGGGGTCCCCTCGAGGGTGCATCACCACAGCCTAGGAGTGGCACGTTGAGCAAGAAAGTACTATGGGTAGAACTTCCACAGGTGCTGGATGTTCCACGGCTTTGGCACAGGCGTGACGTCTTCTGTCTCCAGGCGAGCCACCCCGGGACGCGCGACGTGCGTAACCCGGTACGGTCCCTCCCACATGGGAGATACTTGTGCAAGCCTTGTCTGGAGAGGATCCTCCTCGGGACCAGGTGTGCGTAGCCTGATGTTGTTACCGTGATAGCGCCGGAGCCCTTGCAGATACCGAGCCGCGCAGACAACGGCTCGGGTTCTTGCCTCCTCGAGGAGCAGCAGGTCTTCGGCGTGGAGTTCCCCCTGCTTATCTTCGTTGAAGGCCGGGGATCGGCGAGATCCATGCTTGAGTTCAACAGGGAGAAGGCCTCGGCCCCATAGACTAGGGAGAAAGGCGTTGCTCCCGTGGCCTTGGTTGCGGTGGTGCGGATGGACCACAAGACCGACGGGAGTTCGTCTATCCACTTCTTCCCGTGGCCTCGAGCTTGTTGAAGCACTGTATCTTGAGGCCCTTGAGGACCTCGGCGTTGGTGCGCTCTGCTTGGCCATTGCTATGTGGGTGCGCGATGGAGGCGTAGCAGATTTTGGTGCCTAGGTTGGCGCAGTAGGACTTGAAGAGGCTGCTTGTGAACTGCGCCGTTGTCGGTGATGGTGCGGTTGGGTACGCCGAAGCGGCAAACCAACCTCTTGATGAACTTCACCGTCGTTCTTACCGGGATGTCCCAGACTGGTTCGACCTCTACCCACTTGGTGAATTTGTCGATGGCTACATAGAGGTAGCAGTAGCCCCCGAGCGCTCGTGGGAATGGTTCCAGGATATCCAAGACCCTGACCGCGAACGGCCACGAGAGGTTGATTGTTTGCAATCCTTGCACAGGCTGGTGTGTTTTCTTGTTGTGGAACTGGCATGCCTCACGGGTCTTGACTAGCTCGGTGGCTTCCTTGATGGATGTAGACCAGTCTAAGCCGTATCGGAAGGCCTTGCCGACGAGGGTGCGCGATGAAGAGTGGTGGCCACAGTCGTCTTGGTGGACGTTCTTGAGGATCTACACGCCATCATCCGGGGGGACGCATAGCAGCACCACGCCATTGGGGCGCCTCAGGTACAGCTTCTGGTCGATGACGCAATACATCTTGTTCGACGATCAACGTGCTCTTCCTCTGCTTCATTCTCGGGGGGATCCCCTTTCTAGATGTAGTCGATGAGTCTCTTATTCCAGTATGCTTCCTCATGAGTGTATACCAACACTAGGCGGTATCCCGAGGGGATACCGTAGTCCGGTGCACCTTGGGCGGGAGCTCTTCCTCGAGGTGCTGGTGACTTTGCCCATCGTCGTCGTCAACTGGGGGGACGATGGACGACTTGTCGAGCCTCTATTCAAAGACACCTGGGGCTTGCGCCCAGTTTCTTGATGCTCCTTTAGCGATCTCGTCTTCTTCTTTGTTGTCCCCTCGAGGGATGTGTTGCAGCTCCATGCAGAGGAACCGTTTCTCAAGCTTTTGAACCTACTCGAGGTATAAAGTTTTCCTTTGATGTGTAGATCTTGTTGGAGAAGTTTACGAGGAGCTGGGAGTCTCCCTTGATGGTGAGGCGCTTGACGCCTAGGACCGCGACCGCCCTAATACCGGTGAGGAGGCCCTCGTACTCGGCGATGTTGTAGGAGACTTTGGCCTTGTGGCCAAAATGGAGCTGGACGGCGTAGTAAAGCTTGTCACCGGATGGCTACGTAAGCACGACGCCAGCCCCCAAGCCCTGGAAGGAGAAGGCGCCGTCGAAGTGCATGGTCCATACTCCTGGAGCCAGCATGCCCGGGGCGGCCGGCTCCTCTTCAAGGTCTTCCTCTGGCAGTGGGTTAGTCCATTCTTCATTGAACTCTGCCAGAGCTTCTCCTAAAATTGTCTTGGTCGTGAGGAACTGGAGCCCGAAGAGTTGGAGGTCGACAGCCCACTCGGTGACACGCTCAGTGGCATTGGAATTGCGCAGAATCTGATCGAGAGGGAACGCGGATACCATTGTGATGGGCTGTCCCTCGAAGTAGTGGCGAAGATTCCTTGAAGCCACAAGGACCGCATATAGGAGCTTCTGCTGCATGGTCTGCCTCTCGCAGGCATCTCAAAGCATGGTGCTAAAAAAGTAGACATGGTGTTCGATGAGAGAGACTCTAGAGGTATAGGAAGTTAGTTGTTCTAACGTATTGGAGCTCTCCTAGGGCTTGAGGGTGTCCCCCTTGTGGTGGTTTTGCCGTGCAGCGGGGTCCTCTAGGGGAGAGGAGGGCGTGGGATCCAGGCCGGGCAGGGCGTGAGCTCTAGACCAGGCAGCGGCTCCCGCGGTCGCGGTGCGACCAAGATGGGAGGGTTTGGCAGATACTTCTGGAGGTCCTCAAATGTAGTAGCCATCTCGGTAGTCCATTTGATTGGATCCGATCACTTCAGGAGTTTAAAGAATGGCAGAGCCTTGTCGCCAAATCCTGAGATGAAGCGTCCCAGTGCTGCCACGCATCCCGCGAGGCGATGCATTTCCTTCAACCATCGTGGAGGCTACATTTCTTCCATGGCTCGAATCTTGTCGGGGTTGGCCTCGATGCCGCGGTGAGACACCAGGAAGGTGATCAACTTCCCTGTCGCAACCGTGAATACGTATTTGTCGCGATTGAGCATGATTTTTACCCTGCGGAGATTTTGGAAGGTCTCCGCGAGGTCGTCGATGAGCGTGTGCTCCTCGCGAGTCTTGACGGTGATGTCATCGACGTACGCCTCCGCGTTCTTCCCTATCCGTGTTCCTAGGGCGATGCGCATTAACTGTTGGAATGTAGCCCCGGCGTTCTTCAGGCCGAAGGGCATGCACACATAGTAGAACACTCCGCAAAGAGTCATGAAGGCGGTCTTCTCCTCATCTTCTTTGGCCATCTTGATCCCGAGAAAGCGTCCAGAAAATAGAGGAGGTTACACCGAGCGTTGGAGTCCACTATCTGGTCGATCCTCAGGAGAGGATATGGATCCTTGGTTCAGGATTTGTTGAGGTCGGTGAAGTCCACGCAGAGCCATCCCCCGCATGTGTGCTTGCAGACCACGATTGGGTTGGAGATCCACTCAGCGTGGATAGCCTCATAGATGATCTTGGCATCCATCAGCTTCTCCACTTCGCGGACGATGAATTCCTGCTTCTCGGGGCTATGACGGCAAGCCTTCTGCTTGACCGGTCGTGCGCCGGGGCACACAGCTAGATGGTGCACGATCGCCTCCCTTGGCATGACGGACATATCAGACGTTGTTCGTGCGAACATGTCCGCGTTTGCCCGAAGGAAGGCAATGGGCATGCTTTCGTATTTGGGAGGCAACCCGGCTCCAATGGTGAGGGTAGCTAGGCCCCGTGCCATCGGGGTCAATGGAGAACAACAGCTTCTTCTTCAGGGGCTCGACAGCATCCCCGAGGCTGTCCTCGTCCATGGGGTGTGACGCTGCCGCCTCCTTATAGGCGTCTTCCACGGAGCGCACGACATCCTTCACGTCTCCATAGACAGCGAGGGGCCCGTTGTTGCCAGGCATCTTGACCAGGATGTACACGTGGTGTGTGACGGCCATGAACTTGGCCAAGGAGGGGTAGCCGAGGTTGGCGTTGTAGGGGAGCCCGATGTGGGCGACTTCAAAGTCGATGTCCTCGGTGTGATAGTTCTGGCGTGTGCCGAACATTACCTCTAGGCGCACTCACCCCAAGGGAACGGTGGTGTGGCTGGTGGCGTCGGTGAAGGGCCTTGTTACCTTCAAGTGATCGTGCGAGATACATAACTTCTCGAAGGTTTCGAGAGAGATCACGTTGAGGCCCGCGCCTTCGTCCACCAGCGTCTTGGAGACGGCGACGTTGTTGATCGTGGGGGAACGGCTCCCATGGAGCCAGTGGTTCTAGGAAGGTCAGCGATGTTGACGGCTGTGGCCACTTGAGAGATTGCGGGGGTGGCCCGTCCCCCTGACAGACGGCATTGACCTCCCGCGAGACCGTCTTCGGATGGCGGCTCGAGAGCGGGCCGTTTGACCCGCCGAGGATGCATGCTGCAGATGGAGCGGTGTGGTGCGTCACCGCAGATCTGGGACTGCCGCCTCCCACGGCAAAGCGGCAAAGAGTCACGTGACCCTCGGGCTCACCGTGGGGAAGACGGTCGTTGTGGTGGAAACTTTGGAGGAACTGCGCGCGCAGGGCCTCCCACGTGCTCATGGAGCTGTCAGGGAGGTTTAGCAACCAGGCGAGTGGTGGGCCGCGGAGTGCCAGGTGAAAATACCTCATGAGGCACCTATCTCATCCCCCGGCATCCCTGACCCTTGCTTGATACCTCCGTAGAAATCCCAAAGGGGGGACGTCGCCAGTGTAACGAGGCGGGAGACGAGGGCGGAACGCGGACAGCCATCTTGCCTCCCACGGGTCCCTGGAGAACGCATAGCATCATCCTTCCCAGGCGCTCGCCCGCCGATCTCGGTAGCTAGGAAACTCTGAGTTGGCGGTGACATTTCCCGAGGCAAAGGGTGTCGTGTCGCTCGCTCGAAGATGTCGAGTCCCACGCGCGCGGGACTCCGCGTGTTCAGCCTTAGACGTGGTTTTCGGGGTGGAGCTGATCAGCTCCCAAGTGGAGGGCGGGGCCCCAGCTTTCACAGGGGTGGCTCCCGCTACCCGAGTGAGCTCAGTGGCAGACAACGCCGCGGTCCCCGTGCTCCAGGCAGGGCTTCCCATGCGCACTGACCACCATGCGCGCGCATGGCCGATGGCCGTAGGGACAGCGTTGCCTGCACGGGGGAAGGCAGAGGATGTGTCGGGTCCGCGGGGGACTCCTCGACAAGCGTCATGTCACGCCCGCGGCGCAACGCGGGGGATCAAGAACGGTGGGTTCCGGTGCTGCAGAGGCGTGAGACGAGGCCGCCGATTGCGGCTAGTCCGGTCAGTGCGGGAGGCGGCCATGGTGGAGGAGATGCGAGAGCGCGCCAAATGTCGGAGAGGCGGATATGTCCTAGACAGGATTGCTTCTAGAGGTTTGAACACTGGGGTCTAACCATGTTCTGACGTACCTCAAGAGGCCTCGAGAGGGGAACTCTAGAAGACCAACAATGGAGATACGGAGAGTTTACCCAGGTTCAGGCCACCGTGAGGTGTAAACCCCTACTCCTGCTTGTCTGATGGATTGCACTGTGATGTGTACAGTACAAGCGCGAGCTCGTGCTCGGAACAGACTACTGGTACTCTCTTAGGTATGTTGCGAACTATCTTCAGATCGGTCCCCTTCTACGAGGGGGCCAATAGCTCCTGTGCGACGGGTTTCAGTTGAATTGGAAGGAATGCGACGTTTTTCGATGAAATAGCCTACGTGCGACGGATTGGAGGAAGAAAATAGCTCACGGCCAACATGGTTCTTAAGCGGAGCTGATCGGTTAGTTAGGGTTATGCGACGCTTGGTCCCACAATGTATCCACCTCAGCAGCGTGGGACCCACCTCACGGATTCAAAAACAGAGATGCGCCTGTGCCCCACAACTTATCCACCTCAGCAGCGCGGGACCCACGACAGTGAATCTAAAACAGGGCTGCGCCCGTGCCCGAGCTGGTGTCTGTGCCATTTCTTTCCCTTTCCCCATTCTTCCTCGTCTCCGGCGACGGCGCACGGGATGTCCAGCTCCTCCGCCACGCAGTCAAGATGGCCAGAGTACGGTGCAGTTCCGATGACAAGGTGCCCGGACTGCCCACGGCCAGAGGCTCTGAAGCGGAGGGTCAGTAAAACTGACGAGAATGGAAATCTCGGGCGCCATTTTGTGTCCTGTTTGAGCATTCCCATGATGGGACGGGATGGCAAGGTAAGATCTTAAAACTGAGATGAGGAGGAGAGGGATGATAGGAGTATTTGGCATTCTAATTCGCGTTTTTTTCTCCTCAGTTTTGGGATCTAGATTCATGTCTACTGTTACAGATGCTGAAGAAATGTTCGCACTTTGAGTGGATCGATGAGTACGTTGCTAGGCTTGAATTTGAGGGCCACATTGAAGATCCAAATCTAGGTGGGTTTGCTCCCGATGTCAGCTCGGGCAGAGGAGGGCCGGCGGCGAGGATCACGCGCCCTATTGCTGGACTGCCCGTGGAGGCCGAAGTAAACGAGGAATTGAAGAAGATCAAGAAGTTTTTAAAGCAAATGGTGGATTTGCAGAAGCAAGCGAATCTCATGTCAGGAGCATTCTATTCTTGTATCATTGCTCTGTTTTTTGTTTACCTCTTGTTCATCCGTCGTTAGAATGGACTAGATTAATCTAGATTTTACTTGAGTTAGCTAGCAGAGGTAGCAATCTGTGCGCCGTGCTAGTTTCAGTGAAGTGTCTGATGTTAAATTTGAATATGCCCTTCAATGTTCAGTTGAAGTTCAGTTTCAGTGCAGTCACCAAAGTTCAGTTTCAGTAGAAAAAAACTTATTCGTTCTCATGCCGTAAGAGTAGTTGAAGAAAGGCCGAAAGAGTGTAGTTGGGCCAACAATTAGGCCCAAAGAGAAAACAAACCCACCTGCCTAGATTTGACTTATTTTAATTTGTAAAAACAATTGTTTTGCATGTCTTGGGTTCGTTTTTATTTTTGTAGGCCCAAATAATTGGATTCGTTTTCATTTTTGTATTATGTACTTCATAAATATTTTGTTAAGAGTTGCATGCATTGTTCACCGAAATACTCCCCTCCGTTCCAAAATGTAAGCCTTTTTAGCAAACTAGTTTAGCTTTCTAAAAAGGCTTACATTTTGGAACGGAGGTAGTATTTTGTAAAAACAATTGTTTTACTTGTTTTGCATGTCTTGGGTTCGTTTTCATTTTTTTAGGCCCGAATAATTGGATTCGTTTTCATTCTTGTAGTATTTTGCAAACATAATTAAACATGGATATTATATATATGGATAATATTGGCCCCACTTTACATATATTCGGTGGGGCCCGTCGGACATTACATCTACTAAAAAAAAAAAAAAGGGGCCTAGCTAGCCCTATACCCTAACCGCCCGCTGCATGCATGCGGGCGCCCTTCCGGCCATCCGGCCAACCGCCGGCGGTTGGCCTACTTCTTCCACTCCGCCGCCCTGATCTTGATCTCGTCGTCGATCCGGGCGCGGTGGTTCGCCTGCCGCCACCTATCCATGTCGTTCTCACGGGCCCTCTTGATGCGGGCCCGGAGAGCCTTCTCCTCCCTCTCCTCCTCCTTCTTCTCCTCCTTCTCGATCTCCTTCTTCTCCAGCCGCTCCTCTTTCTTGAGGAGGCGCTTCTTCGTCTTGGGGGAGAGGTTGTTGGCGTCGGCGGCGGGCTCGTCGCTGTCGGGGACGTCGGTCGACGGCGATCGCTCCCTTTTGGGAGATTCGACGGGCACGAGGCCCGTCTCCTCCGGCGTCCACTCGGGCTCGTACCAAGGCCGAGCCTTGGGGTGGTTGTCCTCGTCGGAGACGGACTCGGGGCTTGAGGGGAGAGAGTAGGAAGACATGGTGTTCGGGGCTTGAAGGGAGATGAGAAGGCAAAAGGCTGGAGAGTGATGAGAAGATGGTGGAGGAGAAACGGCTATTTAAAGTCACGATGAGACGTGGATTTATTGGGTTAGATGAAGCAAACTGTGTGAAACGTAGGATGCAGTGTGGAAAGTACAGTCCATGCATGGTCAATGCGGTGGTAGAACAGGCCTAGGTATAGGACTGAGCGCTTAGGGAGTCAAATGCGACGCATTGATGCGTATCTTCTGAAAACTAGGCGTGGAGGGCTGCGTCGCTGCAAATGCGACGCGACTTGTGTTTCATGCAGTCCCTTCCTTCGCGTGCCCGCGTTTCCCTACTGGGTCAAGAGGTGCGTCTCGTCGATCACTGGAGCATGCTAGTCAGACTGCGTGGATCACCGCGTTCAGTCTGTTAATGGCTTAGATACGTCGCGTGCATGCATGCATGGGCAGACGGGCGGGGCGGTGCTGGGCTCGGCCCCGATCACCCGGGCACGCAAACGTAGAAACACACTAGGGCAGACGTTCGTTACGCCAGTTCCATGCACACGAACCAACGTCAGGAGCCCGGATATTTTTGAACGGTCTAGATCGAATAGACGAACCCCAGCTCCCCAGCCACTCAGCGCGCACGAATCCATCAAGCACAACGAGCCAATCAGCATCTAGAACGAGCGCACCACGCGGATCGGTGGGCGTGCGTCACGTGCACACGGTGGCGTCAGGGAACTGAGGTTTAGCTTGGGTTCCCGGGGTTTTGCGGTTTCCGGGGTTATGGGGTTTCCGGGGTTTAGGGTTTCAGTGAGCTAGGGTTTAAGCATAACAAAAAAAAATCAAAAAAATAAACGGCTTTCGCTCACTGTCTATTTATGTAACTATGTTTCTATAAAAAATTGTATTCTTGTTAGATCCACGATTCAATGAAAATATTCATACAATTCATGCTATTGATGGAATGAGCTAGGGTTTGAAGCATAACTAATTCAAAAAAAATCAAAACTATGTACAGCCAGCGCACATGGTCTAGCTTATGCAACTAGGTTGCTATAAAAAAATGGCGAAATTGTTTACATCCAAATGTTAAAACCAAAAATCACACGTTGACGATATTGACAAAATGAGCTAGGGTTGAACATAAGTAATTCAAAAAAATTCAAAACAAGAAATGCTTTTGGCCCTTAGTCTTAATATGTTGGATAGAAACCAAAAAAATTAAAAACTTTGATTTTGAGAGTCGGTCAACGTTTTGTGAAAACGTTGACTTTTTTTATAAATGAGCACAATAATTTAAAAAAAATCAAAAAAAGAAATGCTTTTGGCCCATAGTCTTATTATGTTG